>JABMCL010001820.1:10000-12500 GCA_018857735.1 Alviniconcha marisindica | reverse complement strand
TGTGGGTGTTGGGGTCCACGTGAGACACGGGCACGGCCAGGTCAGCCCAGCTCCAGTACCACCACCCGTAGACCCAGGGCTCTGTCTCCTTGGCCCAGCTGGCGTCCCGACCGGCACTGTCGTAGGTAAACCGCAGTCCGTTCTTTCCGTCGGGCACCGACTTGATGTTGATGAAGTTCTGCCGGAACAGCGATGAAGTGATGAAGATTTCTATCTTATCTGACTGTTTCACTTGGGATCTGTTCTCTTCACCTTCTACAGTATCTATCGTCTCATTTCACCCTCTACACTACCTACCTTCTCTCTTCACCCTCTACACTGTACCTACCTTTTTTCTTCACCCTCTACACTACCTACCTTTTCCTCTTCACCACCTACACTACCTACCCTTTCTCTTCACCTTCTACACTACCTACCCTTTCCTCTTCACCGTCTACACTACCTACCCTTTCTCTTCATCCTCTACACTATCTATCCTCTCTCTTCACCCTCTACACTACCCACCCTTTCTCTTCACCCTCTACACTATACCTACCCCCTCTCTTCACCCTCTACACTACCTACCCTTTCTCTTCACCCTCTACACTACCTACCCTTTCTCTTCACCCCTACTACTACCCTTCTCTTCACCCTCTACACTACCTACCCTTTCTCTTCACCCTCTACACTATACCTACCCTTTCTCTTCACCCTCTACACTACCTACCCTTTCTCTTCACCCTCTACACTACCTCCCCTTTTCCCTCTTCACCCTCTACACTACCTACCCTTTCCTCTTCACCCCTACTATCTACCCTTTCTCTTCACCCTCTACACTACCTACCCTTACTCTTCACCCTCTACACTACCTACCCTTTCTCTTTACCCCCTTCACTACCTACCCTTTCTCTTCACCCCCTACACTATACCTACCCTTTCTCTTCACCCTCTACACTACCTACCCTTTCTCTTCACCCTCTACACTACCTACCCTTTCCTTTTCACCCTCTACACTACCTACCCTTTCCTCTTCACCCCCTACTATCTACCCTTCCTCTTCACCCTCTACACTACCTACCCTTACTCTTCACCCTCTACACTACCTACCCTTTCTCTTTACCCCCTACACTACCTCCCTTTCTCTTCACCCTCTACACTATACTTACCCTTTCTCTTCACCCGCTACACTACCTACCCTTTCCCTTCACCCTCTACACTATACCTACCTTCTGGCCTTGAATCACCACTTCTCTGCCTACGTAGTTATTTCAGAAAAAGAAGAAGAAGAAAACGCGTATGATTTTAATGCTTGAAACAATATAAGAGATCTTTTGTGTGTGTGTGTGTATATTATACATTGTTAGTTGTCATAATTATATGTATTATGTTTGTGAAACTTAGAAAATGTTGGAGAATGTTGTAAAGCGCAGTGAGTTTGTGTGCACCAGAGAATAGCGCTATGCAAAAGTTCTCTATTATTATTATTATTTATTATTATACTGATGTTATAACTTCTTTGTTAAATTGATCGTTCATGGTCTGTAGGTTAATGGTTGCTTGGGCGTAAAACACAAAGTTACTTCCTTGTCCTGTGAGTAAGTTAGTATAACTTAGTATGATATATAATTGTTGTTGTTGTTGTTGTTGTTGTCTAATACCACCTTGCTGCGAATAGACATAAAATAAAACAGTGATCTCTGCCGACGACTCTCAGCTACAGTAAAACGACGGAGAGTTGTATTTTATTTGACTGTCTGTTTTGACTCAGGACAGAGTATGGTATGCCAAAGTAGGCAGAGGGTATTTACATTCAATCTGTAAATTCCATGTGTTTCATAATTTGACGTTATTACGTTGTAAAGCGTGATGAGCTGCTTGAAAGCGCCCTGTAGGTATCGTATATTGTCATTGCTATCATAGTTAAGTGCCACACCTAAGACCTAAGACATTATTGTTGTCAACCCAGAAGATAAAAGAATAACACTACCAGCACAGAAGGTTTTAATTCTAAGCAGAAGGTTTTTATTCTAAGCAGAAGGTTTCTATTCTAAGCACAAACAAAGATGATCGACAGAGAAGAAAAAAACTTAAAGCAGGTTAAAACACGCGCGTGTACCCGCATGCACACACACGAACACACGCACAAAGCACGCAATCGCACACAGGCACACAACACACACACACACACAACACACACACACACACACACACACACACACACACACACACACACACACACACACACACACACACACACACACACACACACAACACACACCACACACACACACACACACACGCAACACACACACACGCACACACGCACACACGCACGCACACACACGCAAAACGAAAACAATACAATAGTCTCTTCTCTCGGATTAGATGTAAATTTAAATCACCTTCACTAGAAGTCTTACTGACAAAATAACTGTAAAGAAACTCACCGACATTTTAAATAAATTTGAAGTGAAAGCTACTCACGTAGTTTGGCCATTCTGCCAGCCTCAATGGCTTGCCG
>JABMCL010002997.1:355000-370906 GCA_018857735.1 Alviniconcha marisindica | reverse complement strand
CTCAGCCACGGGTAAGCCATCCCGGAGTCTCCTGTAGAGTTAGTTATCAGTCGCCCTCGTGGCTGTCTGCCAAAGACTACACGCCGACAAAAGAGTCGTCGGCAGTCTGAGAAGCGTACGGTAGATAATGGACTACTACCGGTACACTAAAGCCCCTCCTTTGAAACGCGATCTGCTTATGAATGATTTTATGGGAACAGCAGGGGCGTGAATTCTGGCCAGGTTTAGACACGCTTGTTTGTAAATCGTGTGTGCTCCCTCCGAGTCTCCTCGTTCGTCTCTCTCTCTCTCTCTCTCTCTCTCTCTCTCTCTCTCTCTCTCACACCCACACACTCTCTCTCTCTCCTTTTTTTTTTTTTTTTGTTGTTGTTTTGGTTTCCTGGTTATTAGCATGTGTATGCGAGCATATTTTAATGTTATTATGGTTTGATTCATACTCCATTGTATTATTCATAATGATTGTTGGTTCACATTGATTTATTTTCATGTTCATATCAGAGTTTAAATGTTTGTAACTATTTCAAGGGCAGCTTGTCCGACAGGGGCATTTATGCTTTAACCTTTATCCTTGTGTAATAAAGTTTAGTCAGTCAGCCAGTCAGTCAGTCTCTCTCACTCTCTCACGCAAACACGCACGCGCGACACACACACACACCGTATCTAGTTATTTTAGTACTCTTTTTCTGTTTGTTTTGTTCGTCTAATTCGGTTTTTTTGTTTGCCCCCCCCCCCAATATATATATTTTTTTTTTTGTTTTTTTTTTCCCTTCCCTTTTTTTAAACTGTGCAAAACCCTTTTTCCCCCCTTTTTTTTTTTATTTTTTGCGTTCGTTTTTTACTTGTTCGTTCTGTTGTTGTTACCTAGGTTAACAAGAAAGAAAGAACGAATGCAAAAAACAAAAAATTCTTTAACACTTCCGTCAACATTTCCTTTCAGTTTTAATTCAACTATTCTTCGGTTGCTGTTTTTGTTCCTCCTCCTCCCCCCCTTCTCGTCCATTCTCTGCACTCATCTGCTCGCCTCCTGTCCGCTTGGACTGTGCATTGAAGGAAGCAGTGGCCGCAAACAAGTGACAGCAGCTGAATCTGTCCCCGGCCCTTCCCTTGCACGTGGGGATGAACAAACCCCAGGTCCATATATGCAAATTTCTCTCTTCATCAAGCCCCACACTGGAAACAATCTGACAGTAAATTACTGCAAGAGGAGGGGGGGAGGGCTGGGCTGGCGCTCACCACTCATCAACTCGTCGCAAGGTTTCGTTTTACTGGTCTGAATGGGGGTAGGGGAGGGTGGCGGTGGGGGAGGGTGGTCATGGAGTCAGTCACCTCCCACCCCCACCTCTTCTACCGTCCACCCCGCGCAGCAGCGGCGGTACGGTGGCGGCCACCCTGATTTCAACGAGCAACCATCTCCATCCACCTGGTGAGGCCTCGCGATGTTTCATTTCTGTTCACCTCCCCGACTAGCTGGGTCCAACCCCAAGGTTACTCTTCACCTCCATCATCCCTCATCCAGGCCCTTCAAGCCTGTACAGCTGCAAGCCCAGCACCACGTGCCCGCCCCTGCTGTCCGAGGGACTCATCAGGACAATTGCACCGGTGGGCAAAGGGGGAAGGGTGGGGGGGGGGGGGGGGGGGGGGGGGCTGAGCAGAGGACTGAAGGGCGGGAGATGGACAAAAGAGTGGACAGGGCAAGGCCGAAATCCAAACACACCGAGGCGCCCTCGTCACAATAGCTCATCGACGATTAATCACACGCTTTCGCCAAACCTTGTCACCAGATCCGCGCAAAACCGAGGTCAACCCCACAGCCAAAAAAAAAAGAAAAAAGTCGGGTAGCCAGCACGGGTGGACAGTCCGAGGCGGAACAATGGTCAAGCGCGTGCCGACCACTGTCCACTGTCCCCCCGGGTTCCAACTGCAGACCCTGGACAAAAAGGCAGGCCGAGTTTTGATCAGTGACGGTCAATGGCGTTTATCCGCGCATGTCCAGTTTCACTTTTCACATTCGTCTCCCCCCCCCCCCCCCCCATATTCTATGAGTTTCGCTTTCTCTGTTTGTTGACGATTTGAAAACAGACACTGACGCCAAAGCCGGAGGTGGGGTTGGGGGATGGGGGGGGGGGGGGGGGGTCGACAGGGTTCATTCCTCAAGTCCTGGACTGAAGACTCCTGGCAACTAGTTGCAGGAATCACGTTTAAGACGAAATGCGCTAACCACAACGAACATCACACGCACGCAAAAGTAGCGGCAACATAAAGTGTCGCTGACAATGAATTAATTCATCGCCGAGTGTGTGGTCTGCGAAATTTCTTACTCTTAGTGTGAATTTCAGTACACACGACGAGCCGCGTTGTCCTTTCCGCAGTCGAAAACTACGACTAACAAACACAAACAGACCAACAATGAAACCGATTCCGTGGAGGCCTGAGCACACCCAGGCATCAACAAGAGTCGCCCAAATGAACCGCTCGCTCCGGTAGGCCGGGAGATTTCATGGCTTGTTTGCCGGCCTGTTGAACACGGCCACACCGCCAAAGGGGCAGTCAGACACAGTGTGCTTGGGTTTATTGAAGCCGTGAAGTCAAATTAGCGCAGATGATTAAAGATCTCATCACCATCGCAACCACCTCCCCTCGCCGTCATTCACCCTTCCTCTACACCCCCCACCCCCTACCCCCCACTCTCTCTCAACAACTAATGGGTCCCACCCCTAATCCCATGTGCCCCCCGCCCCCCCCCCCCCACCCTCCAAAGGCTTGTGGGCCACCATTTTAATCCCATTGCACCCCCAGGGGAACGTTTCTGCCGGTTCGTTTTTGAAAACTTTGCCTCCCGTCGCAGGAACCACTGGCAAAAGAGGTTTTCTTTCTTTCTTTCTTCCTCATGAGCGTGTGTGTTTCTGGAGGGTGGCTGCGTTGTCTCCCTCTCTGAAGCTGCGGCAGTCGTTTTTGATACAGCGAGAGTTTGGCTACACGTGCTCCGCTCGATCCGGACTCTTTCTCTGCGAAGCTCTCTGCCCAGACTGTTGCTGTCGCCTTTGTTGGGTCAGAGACACTACACCGCAGCGACTGCCAAGTCGCTGCTGGGTGGCTGTCATTATCAACAGGATCTGAAGCCGAGATGCTGCTAGTATTGACGCCCTTGTCCTACTTCGGGCGCTAGCTTGAAAGTGAGCGCAAAGAAAGACTCGTCTATGCCTATGGGACGCTGCCTTCTTTCAGTGAAATAGCCGAGAAGGCCCACCACGGAAAGGAGCACCGTCGTACCACCAGCTGCTTCGTATGGATACTTGTTACAGGGTGTGACAGTAACCACCTTGTCCACGCTTCGTTCCAGGTAGGCCCGAAAATCTTTACGGTGTTCGAGGCGCGAAAACGTGCAACTTATACTTATCCGCCATGCACAATTTCATTCCGTTTGATGGCTTTGCAGTTTATTTAGCTTGGTACATTATTTTCGTGTACGAGGAACAATTCAGTGATTGGCAAAAAGACTGTCATCGCACAAAATCTACTCGATGGATAGATGATGGGTGTAAATGACTGGGTGGGTGAATGGGGGTGGAGGGGGTGGGGGGGTGGGGGGTGGGGGGTTATATATATATCCCCATCAGAAGGTTAGCAGCCCAAGGCGCGTACAAAGCAGTACAAAACAATGATGACAACGTAAATTTTTACCTTTATTGTGTAGATTTCTGAAGAGCTGACTGTTCCCTTTGGAAAGTTTTGGGGTGTTCCTCAACCAACTCTCAAGTTCTTGCCGAGTCAGCCTCGCACGACCAATTCGAGCTGCAGAAAAACGAAAAGGGGCAACACATAATTATATACGTATAGTCAAGAATATACTGAACAATGAATTCAAATCTCTTTAAAAACATCAACTTTTCAAAATGAGCGAATTAGATCAAAACGGCAAAGTACTATTTGTATCAAACATACTAACGGCAAACCATCGAAGGGTGGTCAGGGATGTCTTCCGTCTTCCTCCTGTCTGGAATCTCATGGCTGTCATTTGATTCCCCTTTCCTAGCTCCTCTGTTGTTCTTCTATCTAGTCCTGCTGCTCTTTCTGTCTTATCATTTTTTTTAGCTAATGGTCCATTTACCTGCCCCCCCCCCCCCCCCCCAACGAAAGTTCTGCAATCTTTTTTGTTAAGTGCTAGGCTTTTGTAGTTCTTCTTGAGCAGCTAGGAGATGATAGTGGGTTGTCGTGCAGTTTGCTGCCATATGGAAAAATGACATTTGCCGTTATGCATATATATAGTTTCTGTCCAAACCTTTTTTTCTCCCCCCACCCCCTTTAATCTGGCATCGATAATTAGACGGTATGGTCAACGATACCAGCATGTCTTAGCCTAAGTTATACGCTTTTACCCCCTTTCTCCTTTTTTAACAAAGGCAATACTGAACAGAATAACTCTTCACAAAATTGTGTTCGATGTTTGTGTCTGTATGTTTCTGTTTGTGTATGGATTGATTTCGTACGTCTGACATGAGAAAGACTTTACATAGGAGAAAGGTTCTTAAATGTGTACTAGCTTATAACAGAATCTGATCGCCCTGATGGGAACCTGTGCGGTTGAAGACGTTAAATCCATTACTAAAGAATTAACCAGCAGCAAAACTAAACGACATGCACATAAAGAGATCAGTGAAAAAGACAATACTTTAACGAAAGAATGATTGTCAAAATATTAATCCGGTTTTAATTAACTCTCTCTCTCTCTCTCTCTCTCTCTCTCTCTCTCTCTCTCTCTCTCTCTCTCTCTCAACTACCCTGCATAGATGTGACTGTTTCTTTGGTGTTGCCGTTTTAGCAAGGATAGATTGTAAGACTAAGCTTCTGCCTAAAATCTTTATCCTTGAGTGTTAAAGATGAATCAACCAAGCAAGCAAGCAATCTCTCGCTAACTCTTTCTGTCTCTCTCTCTCACACACACTCACACTCTCTCTCGCTTTCTCTCTGAAAAGAACGCAAACACACACACGCGCGGGCGCGCGCGCGCACACACACACACACACACACACACACACACACACACACATACGCAAGCAAGCACGCACGCACGCCTGAAACAGAAATAACTGAAACATCCAGGAAACAAAAAAGAAATATTATATTGATAGAAATACATATTATTTTCCATTGCTCAAATCATTTAAAAACTCCATCGCTATTATAAAATTTGAGATAAAACTGATAAGAGTTAAAGTTTTGCTGTATAAAGCAAACTACAAATCAGTCCCCCCCCCCCCCCCTTCTTTCTCTCTCGTTCGGACGAAAATTTAAACTGCCATGGAATCGAAAGATATGAAAGTAATTTACTGTGTTTGGCACAAGAAGAAAGGATGGGAACACTCTGAAAAGTTAACATGTCGTTTTGCGTTGATGCAATCTTATTTTCTTGAGAACGATAAGAGAGAGGTGGGGAATATGCTCGCCTGTTGTGCGACTATCCTCACAGAGCTCTATCACTGCTCCTATTTATCTGTAACGTTGGACGCAAACCCAGCGCATGATCGCCACGGACACCATGGCTGAAATGACTAAAGCTGCAACGCAGCAGACTAAAAAACATTCCCATTTTTAGTCCTCTCTTTTTCGTTTGTATTTTTGACCTGTGTGTATGGAGGTGCGCGCGCGCGCGCGCGCGCGCGTGTGTGTGTGTGTGTGTGTGTGTGTGTGTGTGTGAGAGAGAGAGAGAGAGAGAGAGAGAGAGAGAGTGTGTGTGTGTGTGAAACGATCCTCTGAAGCATGCCCTTTTGGTGATAGATCTGTTCAAGGGTAATCATGCTAACGCTGTTCTGTGTTTACTAAAACCGCTCCCTAGCTCCTTCCTCCCACCACCATCTGTAGGTGAGTCCAAAATGAAAGAGCAAATCCTTCCACACTGACCCGCAAAACCAATGACGAGCTCACCAACAGATAGTTGGTCAACTGTGCTATCGCGAAAACACAACACTCATTTCCGGAGTTTCACAGCTGCAGGCCTAGGTCTCTTTTCCGGAGATCAAGCTGAGAAACAGGAGAATGGAAAACAAATCCCCCAGATGGAAAAAATAAGAAAAAGAAAAAGAAAAAAAGGTGAAGGATCTTTTTACTTGTGCAATACAAATGGTGCCTCTACCCCCCTTCTCCTCTTCAGATCTCACAGCAAAACTTTAGGCAACTGTTAAAAGCATCTTTATTTTACACCACTTGCCCTTGAGTTTTACATCTCTGTAAAATGCATCGGTTTATAGGCTGAAAAAGCATGATGCACACTCACGCACGCATGCACGCATGAAACACACACACACACACACGTGCGCTCTCTCTCTCTCTCTCTCTCTCTCTCTCTCACACACACACACACACACACACACACACACAGAGTCTCACTCTCTCTTTCACTTGTCGGCCTCCAACATCGCAGCCGAAGGATCTTGTTTCAGATTATGCCATGCAAGGCCGAAAAATTTCGCAATTAAAATTTATACTCAATGCGTGCACTGCTGGAGTTGCACTCACATTTCGGGGTTGCACTCAACATTTTTACTGTGTGAAAAACTCAGAAACACATGTCAGGCACTCGGTACTAATGGAGTGCTCTCCCTCCCTCAGCTATATATGCAGCAACACGATGTACAGTGCATAGCGTTTAGTTTATAGTTTGTTTTGGCTTAATCCGAGAGGCCTTTTTCGCTTCAAGTTTGTTTGTTTGTTGGGGAAGGAAGTGCGGTCTGATGTTGCCACCGTTGCCGTTTCTGATGAATACGTGTTCGTCCGTACTTGTGTGTGCGCGTGCGGTCTGCATGCGTGCGTCAGTGCGTGCTTATTTGGCATTGATAATATCGGATGCTCAGATTTGCGGTATTCAAAGCCTTTTTTGTTTAATCCTTCAGAAGTGTAAGTAAAGTATTTGATGCTATTTCCTGTTTCTACCGAATTGCATCCACCAACGTTGACAAAACCAGCATACTAAACACCCACACGGTTCCTGTCCATGAAACCTGATAAACAGACCTATAATAATACATACATACGTACATACAGTTTCAAAAGCGTTATTCCCCACTGGGTGAGCTCAATGCGCTTGTTCTGAATATACATGTACATATAGTTTACATTTACTGATATATTACTGACACCTATAGGTGATTTGTTACTGACGTCCAATCAACCATGTACGTTGTTTATTTCTTTAAAGAACAAAGCATTGTTTGAAACAAAACGCCCACACCCATTGTCGAACACAGTCAAGTCTACTTAGTCATGACAAAAGCTTGAATACTGAACACATACACTATTTCCAGAATCTCAAACAATAAACACCCACACATACCAAGTCTCCTTGTCTTAAAAAACAACAACAACAAAACAAAACAAAACAACAACAAAAAAACACCCCAGCAACAACAACAACAAAAACATCTACACTCCTGCTGTCTATGGAACTCGACCGCATAATACCTACATCACCAATGTCTACGAAACATGAAAACAAAGCACACCACTCTTGTCTATAACAACCCTGAAACACTAACCACGTAGTACGCAAAAACTATACCCCGTCTAAGAAACGAACCCCTTCCACCTCAAAGTACTTCAGACTTCAGGCCTCAGACTTCCAAGTTCAATACCACCCCCTCGTTCCCACCCCCTTCGCCCCTAAAGGGCTCCTCCAGCCCCAACCTCACCACTCACACATAGCCAGGTCAGCAAAAAGGAACTTTAACACCTACACAGCTGATCGCGGCGACAACTGGCTTCATTCAATTCAGGACAAGTCAGGGGATATATATCTACAGAGTTTTGGAACAAGGCCAAGTGACTGATCATGCACAGTGGGCATAGAGTATGTATAGTGTCGTCCCCGCAGTGGTGTGAAGGAAGGCCACAGGCACTCCTTCTCAGCGCCGTGAGGGTGGCGTGAAGGTGGCTTTCAGGCAATGGCCTGAGAGAAAACCACTCGTCCAGCCACAGTGGAAAAAAACAGAAAAAAGGAATGGGTGGAGGGCGTGGGTGGTGGGGGTTGGGGGCGAGGGTGTGTGTGGGTGGGGGTGGCTAAGAAAGACCCCCCCCCCCCAAAAAAAAGGTAATAATTATTAGGTGTGCACATATTATGTAAGCTAACCGTACACCAAGTTTTCAAAACATACGTAAGACATGTATTACTATAGGAAGAAAAGACGCAAAAAAAGAAAAACAACCACAATGTCTTTTAATGGGATGAAGTAATATATATATATATATGCACATTTTCAACACAAACATAAATGCTTTTGTCTAAAAGCATCCAACAAACGGCATTTTTGTTTGTTTTCGTCTCTCTTTTCTTTTCTGAACACTTGCAGTCAGTTCCTGCTTCAGAGTTCTCTATTTTGTTTTGTTTTTTGAAGAGTACTGAGATAAAGTTTAGTTTACAAATAATGGGTGTATTATGTTAATTGTTATGGAAATCCACTTTGTCAGCCATAGTCTGACATTTGCAGTGACTAATCACACTCACAGACCCATGTATTGTGAACTTATCATTATCTTCTGGAACCTTTTTTTTTAATACTTGCAAAAAATTTTTTAAACATTGTGCCTTAATGTAATAATTAATATGTAACACACTCCAAGTCCAGGACTTCCTAAAGTTGACACTGACCATTGTACACATACAAAATATACTCCAAGTCCAGGACTTCCTAAAGCTGACATTGACCATTGTAATGCAACTACCACAACCCCACAGAGGTGCTGCCACAGGTGCTGCGTGTGGCATGACATGTATCCCCCAAATCCAAGACTTCTAAAATTCAACCTGTCTGAAGGACTGCCATGGAATCCACAGAAATTACACCCTGTACGTGACATATGCCAAGTTCAAGATTCACTAAAGCTGACAGTGTATTATAAACTGACAACTGACCACAAATCTGCAGAGATGATGCCTTGCAATTGCATGCATCATTCATACCCCATGTTGCAAAATTCTCTGCAGCTGACACCAACTGTCCAGCTGGCAAAGAATACCCAGAAATGATTCCATGTTTATTATGACTCCCAACTAGACAAGCCTGGGAAAGGAGCCTTGGGTTGATAAGCAAGTACATGAATGGAATCCATGCATGCAAGACATAGTGGTATTACCCACAACTACTGACACTCCTCAAGTGATGCTAACCTTACTGCTGCTACTGTGTGTGTGTGTGTGTGTGGGGGGTGTGTGTATATATATATATATATATATATATATATATATATATATATATATATATATATATATATATATGCGTGCATGCACATGTGTACCTGCATGCGTACATGTGTGTTATTTACGGCATTTTGCTTCTGTCCCATTTAGCATACACTGTTGATGAAGCAAAGGTGAAAAACTTACGTCGGGGTGTCTCTTCCGTGATGGACTCCAAGAAGTCCTGGGGAGTCATATACATTGTGCCCTCATATTCCACAGAGGCAAACTGCTTAAACCTGGCCTCTCTGTACGTCACCTTCTTCACACTTGCAACCTCATCCTGAAAGTGAAACAGACACACACACACACACACACACACACACACATTAGCCCAAATTACATACTGACTGATGAGTTCAGTTCAGTTCAGTTCAAGATGGTATAGATCTATGCACTCATAAAAGCCTATATATATAGGTGTGCTCCACCCTATCTGAGGGTTATTATGATTGATGAATCATTATTCAAAATTATAGTTAGGTCTGGAAGACCTAAAAACAGAGAGAAATGAGACTTGTAAATAAAATCATTATGGGATGGCATATTTGACTGTAACAAAGACTGCTGACTGTATCACTATCAGTGTATACTTATTTGCCTCCTTCTTTTATTAAAGCATATAGTTCAAAGTGCAGAGACTGAGACTTTGTATACAACTGTATCATTATTTGCACTACAAAATCCACAGCCTAGGTCACTTAGCGGGGAGCTATTTTAAAATGAAGCAGAAACACAAACCAATCCATACTTATGATACTGCCTTTCACTGGCACTCACTTAACCTTTTTTTGCAGTCACAGAACCAGAAATGTTACTGTTAGCGCCACTAAAGCAGAACTATTTTCTCTCAGTAGTCAAATTTTTCTTCTTCTGAATTTTGCAATGAACTCATTCTGACTGTCTGTCTGTTCATTTGCCTTTTTCTATCTTCTCTATCTCTCCGTGATCCACCAGTCACCAAACCAATCAGATTTTGAAATAATCAAAGTAAGTCATTAATCAAGCAATCTGTTTTTCCTTCTAACATGTAGTGTACTAAACCAATCAGATTTTGAAATAATCAAAGTAAATCATTAATCAAGCAATCTGTTTTTCCTTCTAACATGTAGTGTACTTAGTATAATAAAATATCATGGACCACAGATCAATTCAGCTATGCTACACAGTGTGTGGGGGGTGGGGGGTAGGAAGATAAGTGCATGCATTCATGTGTGTGTGGGAGGGGGGGGGGAGGGAGAGGGGGGTAGGAAGGTGCATGCATGCATGTGTGTGTGTGTACATGTATGTGTGTGTACATGTGTGGGTGGGTGTGCATGGCATGTAGCCAGAAGCACAGCTTTAGCAAGCACAAGACAGAATAATTTTGAACTCCAACACATAATGTTCCTGTTAGAACTACACAATTTCACACTGCTCCTGCACAGGCTTGCTTATTATGTCATAGAAACCTGCCATCAGCTGGCACTTTGCCTCCACAATTCAATTCATTTACAATTACATGCATGCCCTACATTTGATCAGCCAGGTCTCTGTTCACACTAGTGCCAGGCACAGGCACACCAGCAACCTGTCTGCATACCAGACAGATTCGTTGTGATCTTGTGATCCGGTGGTGCCTGAGTTATTCACTATTGGCTCAGAAATCTGCATGTTTTTTTTTTTCTTTTTCTTTTTTCTTCTTCTCAGCAACAACATGCAGTCAACTTCTGCACTGCTAATAGAAGTATTAGAACAGCCTGAAGTAATAATAATTTCTTGTTTGAATGAATCAAGACTGTATCCCAACTATGTGTGTGTGTGTGTGTGTGTGTGTGTGTGTGTGTGTGTGTGTGTGTGTGTTCATGCATGTGTGATTGTGTGTGTGCATGCATGTGTGCATGTGATGTTTTGTTATGAGGTATGCCCTTTTTGTTTGATTTTGAGGGTGGGTGTTTTTTTCTTTTTTCTTCAGTCATTAGAAAATGAAATAAGTCCTCTGATCTTCAAGACATTTTGCATAAATGGATGCACATGGTGCATTCTAGCAATATCATGATTCATATCAATTATGTGCGTATTTCTTGATCTGTCAAGTATGTCATGACAAATCCATGTTCCTGGGATCTTTCTGGCTGTTTCCATAAGGAAAAGACTCTTGAAATCCATCCATCCTATAAGTGTGAGCAGCAAAGTATGATCCAGTTTTGATAAATATGTTCAGCTGAATGAATGTTTCTCATAAAAGCTCATATTACTGTTGCTATCCAAGTATTTTGCACTCCAGCAAAGTTTAATGCTATAAATATTAATGTCAATACAAAATCTGAAGGACCAGAAGTTTCTTCCATGTTTCAGTATTTGTTTCAGAAGGAAAATGGTCCTGGCAGCATAAATCCCATTTCTGTTATAAATCACATGATCTATATAATATTTTAGTACATTATCTGTTCTTTGTTTCATCAAGTCTTTCAGTGTTATCAGTCCTTTGTGTTGTCAAGTATTTTACAGTTATCAGTGTTTGTTTAACTGTACTCCATTGTGATTGTGAAGTTGTATGTATACATAATGACATTAATGTTATCATCAACACTTCAGAACATTCTTCCGGCTGCCAGTGTCAGCAACTTGAACAAGCCTTAGTAGGCACAATCAGTACAGTGAAACCTCTGAGAAAAGAGAACATTATGAGAAACTATCCCTCCTTTTAGACCATTGGTCTGGAAACTAATTTCTTTTTAACAAGTTAATTACACATCAGTTTTATTTATTCTCACCAAAGACAACTCAGGCCCTTTTCAGACCCCTGTGTGATTTTTCAGGCGGGTGTTTGTACCACCCTACCCCTGCCCCCACCCCACCCTAAAAAAAGACACAAAATTAAATATGTAAAACTGAATGCTTTACCTCTTCCACTCTGCCATACAATACATTTATACCAACTAGCAAATCCTTCTCAAATGACTACTATTTTTGCACAATGTTTTCATCCAAAAAGAGTTCACAACATGCTTGAGCAGGTATCTGTGTAATTCAACCCCAGATAAAGAGGAAGTAAAGTGCGACCGTACCCCCCCCCCCCCCCCCCCCCCCCCACACACCCTTTAAAAACAACAAAAAACCTGTGCCAGGCAAGGAGGGCACAAAAGGATTCTTTTAACCAGAACAGCCATGCTATTTTCCTCACCCTAGGGCCCTTCTCACTCTCATCAAAAGTAGCGACATGACCTAACATGCTTCCTAAGGGCTGCTTGATTGCGCTGATCGCAACAAAGGAGGTGGGATATTTGACACAGCATCCGCGACCCAGCAACAGTAAAAGGGTCACGGGAGCATGAAACGCGACTGTGCAAGCAAATCTGACAGGGTTACGTAGAGGAGAATTATACACGGTTGTGTCCCTTTGACCAAGCACGTAAACACTGCCTCTGGGCTGTGTAAATTTGCTACAACACGCATTGAAAATCCTCTCTCCTTGGCATGCACTCTTTGATTGGAATGCGTAACTGCCCAAATCACCGAGGTCCTATAGGATGGATGGAGGTTCATGAAAAAAGCCGATGAAAACGAAAAGTAACGCGCAACAGCAAAGAACCTACCTCCTCTTGGTTACGGGCATGTACAACAGGCAGAATCTGTAGCTGTTTATTCCGCATCCAAAGACTGTAGGCATAGTACACACCTCCCCCTGTCGCAGCAACCATCAAAGAACAGACATACCGCTTTGTGGAACTATTTTGACGCTGAACAAAACGTACACCAACATTATTTTGGACGTGTCGAAGCAGACGAGCCAATCTGGTGGCCGCCATCTTCGCTGGCAGACAGGAAGGCGCATGCGCAGCCGACAAGTCGCGGCCTGTGTGGTTCATGCGGTATAAATAGTCAGTCTGCAATTTTCGCTTCACACAGCGCCCTGCCTTGGACCCATCCGTCTAGCGGTAAATGACGTTTTATTTCATTTTCTATTAATTTCAGTTGTTCTAAGGTGTGTTTTATGCTTGACCTGACTGGCCGATTGTTCATGTGGGTGTTGAAGCCACTTTGACCACCTGTTGTGCATTCCTGTTAACTTTAATCGACTTTCTTTCCTTCGTTCATTGATTCGATCAGTGCTTGTCAATGTAGGCCAATGACTGAGTTTCATACGTATAGTATACCTGCCTGTATCTTGTCGCCTGATCTATGCCCTGTGTCGACGACACTTACCTTCACCTTATCCACTTTCTACAACTTCGATTAGCATAACTTCATGTGTTATTGGACTGGGGCATTGGCGTTTTTATTACGCAATGGCCCACACAGTCGTCAGTTTTTGCTTGGGTCGGGGAAATTGCCCAACTGATGATTGATCAGCTGTAGCGGTGCGCAAAGTATTGGCCGCGTAAAAAAGCAATCGCCGATCGAGACTGGATCCGCTCAGTCAGCCTAGCGGCGGTTTCAGAGAACACCAGCGTTTGTGACTGAGGAAGGCGGGTGCAAAGTATACAACAGATTAGTTGCGCAGTGTGTGTTGTTGAAATAGGCTAGTGTCTGCAATGTGCGGTAAATGCAGGACTTTGCCTAACATGTAGCATGAGCAGTAGATTTGTTTTGTCTTTTTGTTTTTCTGTTGAATAATTTTTTGGCTCCCGGTTTTCACCCCACATCCCCCCCACCTTCCCCCCCTTCCCCCAACCCCGGGCAGATCCGCGAGCGACTTCGTCATAGTCCCTTAGAAATGTACTGAAAAGGCGATTGAGCTTTTTTTCCCCTTCTTTTCTTTTTATATCATTATTATTACTTTTTAATTGTAATCCCGTCATCTCCTGTTAGAATCATTTGACTAACTTTTTGAGCTGCTGATCGAGTGGTATATAAGTAAGTTCATTGTTTTTCTTCTTCTTCTCCTCCCCCCCCCCCCCCACTCCATCCATTCGTTTCTTGTTTCTTTTATTTTTATGTACTGCGCAGCTTGGCCGGTGAAAAAGAGCTTTTATGGAATTTCGATTATGGAAACTTGACTTTTCTGGCGGTTTTCACACACACACACACACACACACACACTTTGCCGAGACTGCCTCGACGTACGGCATGTGGGCATTTTCACTCCGCTTTAATACTGACTCTCTCCCTCCCCCCCCCTGCCCCCCCCCCCTCCCACTGCGTGTTGGGTGGGGGTGGCCGGAGGGCGATGGTGGAGGCGGCGGGTGGGGACGGCAAAAAGCAGTATAACGGGTGCACTTTTCTCACAAAGTGAGCCGGTTTGGCCTAGCGGTAAGGCTTTAGGTTGGTAAGCGGAAGGACCTCGGTTCGATACCGCTTCGGCTCTCCTTTCTCTTCAGAAAGGCTGGTTTGTGGACACTGTCTCGTGACTTTGTCCATCACTACCTACTGAAACATTAAAACGGCTCTCATCGCTGCCCATCTTAATGCAGGAATCATTCTGGTGGTGACAGTGTAGCGATAGGTGTATAATCTCCCTCCCTCTTCCCCCACCTCCATACCCCCCCCCCCCCTCGCCCCTTCTCCGGCCCGTCCCTAATAAGCCTTATGGTTTCTGTGGACGTTAAACACCATGTTTGCGTGCTTGCACTTTTCTGTAGTTACGACAGAGCTCAGGAGCTGTGTGAAAGTCGAGGTGGCCGTCCTGGGCTCTCCGTCCCTAATAAGCCTACGGTTTCTGTGGACGTAAAGCAACACGCTCCTCCAACCAAATGTAGTTACGACGGACAGTTAATCAGTTTACCTCTCTGCACCCGTCTTCTACAACCCCCCACCCACCCAACCCGGCCCCACCTTCCGGACCAGTTTAGATTCCTTCGGAAATCGAAAAACTAGTCAATGATTAGACCGTCTGGAAATACGGCTGTAGGTCAGTTTTCCGATATTTCCGACTAAAGTAATGTATCATTTTGACCTCGGTATTTAGTAAGGTTCAGCATAAGGTTCAGTTCTTTGTGTGTGTGGGTGGGGTGGGGTGGCGTGTCAATTCATTCATTCTTCTTTTGTTTATATATATATATATATATATTTAAATTTATATTTTAATTCTGCTTGATGAAGTCGTTCACGTGGTCAAGCTTGTTCCGGCGTAGCTTTATAAATGTAACCCAAGTGACGAACTCACTGAGTATCATTTGTTACGAAGCACCGAGGCAAATGAACGGTATATGCACGTAAGCAGCCTGCCACGAACGTAACGGCTGCCTGCTCGGATTAGCGTACCCACATGAAGGTCTCTGTAGATATATTTTTATGAATATTCCTCAATTGCGCGCCTTTCTCTTGTTCTACTTGGCGATGAATTCATACTTGTCAGTTTCTCGTGTTTTTTGTGTTTTTTGTTTTGCAGTTGAATGTTAGTAGTAACCTCGTGTCGAAACGCCCTAAACGCCTTGAAATGTACACGCGCGCGCTACACACACACACACACACACACACACACACACACACACACACATTTTATTCTTTCTGTCTTAGCAAGTAAAAATGATAGCTGGGCGATGCCACGGTGTGGAGGAGTAGGGGAGTTGAAGAAGCATTACCGCTACCGGATTATCGCGGGGACTGTGGTTGTACATTCGTGTTACATCAGTATGTCTCGAACCGGTACCGTCCCCAGCCTCTCCTCCTCCCACCCCTTTAATTTATATATATATATATATATATATATATATATATATATATATATATATATATATATATCTGTAGCTCCAGCT
>JABMCL010002997.1:322500-350000 GCA_018857735.1 Alviniconcha marisindica | reverse complement strand
TTGTTGTGGAAATTTAAGGAACTTTCTACAGGATTTGTTTGATCGTCGTTAAAGAAGATAAGAGTGGCGGTGTCGTATCACTGACGGATAACGGGGCTGTGCGGCAGCCGGGGCGTCGCAGGATCGATCGGTGTTGCAGCCGCAGGGACGTGATCATAGCATCATCGGCAGGCAGAACTGGATTATCGAAACGGTGACCTCACTCGGTGTCCATTGCATGGTCCTGCTTCGCGGAGTCATCGCCCAGCATTAGCATACCTAGGTCTTGCCTCGCCTTCAGCGTTGTTTGTTTCATCTATTGCCGCCACTCCCTCCCTACCGCCCCCCACTGACCCACCTACCCCCACCCTGCCTCCACCCCACCCCCACCCTCCACGCCTACGTGTGCCAGGAGACGCCGCGCCTGTTGCGGCACAACAGCACCAACATCAGAAACAGCGACAACGACTTGTGTGAATCATCGTCACGCACGGGCCTACGTATATAAAGGCAGCCAGACGGGCAGAGGGGTTTCCAATCACCGGTCCGACTGCCAAACGACAATTACTGTCGGCCCGGTTCTCCTTCTCCCTCAGCAGCGCTGCTGGTCAGTCACTGGCTTGCCGCTGCACGTTGAGCTGATGTTTCTCTTGGCTTGCCCCCCGTGTGCTCCTGTCGGCGCCCTGATTAACACCGTTTCACATTGCCGTGCCATGCAGTTTCCTTTCCCCGTACATGCTGGCTGACCGACTGTCAAGGTGCATAGAGAGCGATAGAAGGAAGAAGAGACCTCGAGACGTTGACATCTTGTCGGGCGGATCGTGTTCAGGCTGTTGTTGCTGGTCACCGTGGTGTCCCTCCGCGTCGCCCGTCGTCTCCTTTAGGTCGTTTCCGGTGACCGCCCGGCGCTACGACGTCATCAAAACGTCGTCATCACGCGTCACAGCTACGTCACTGGGCCGGCAGCGTCAGCGGCAGCAACCGTGTTGTCGTCGTCGTTCCGCCCCGCTGCTGCCGCCGCTGGTGCTGCCCCCGCCCGGACCCTCCCTCTCCCCGTCCCCCTCGGCCCCGCCCCTCCGCCGACGCCCCAAGTCCCTGGCTGGGTGTGGGGCGACGTGGTGGTTGGCGGTGGTGTTGCTGGTCGCCGGGCAGCTCCCACCCCGCGTCCACACCCGCGCCGTAGCCGCGGAGATGCTGGCCGTGGGACCGCCCCTCACCACCACTACACCCACCGCCGCCGCCGCCGCCGTCAGCTCCGTCGTCACCACCCCCGCCACCAGCACCCTCCCGCCCCTCCTCCTCCTCCCCACTGAACACCTGCCGCCTCTCAACTACAGCCTGGACGTACCCCAGGGGGACCAGCCCGGACCCCCTTTCAACGAGGGCACGCCCTTGCTGCCCAAGTTCTGGAAGAAGTCCACCAACCGGACGCAGTACATTTCCAACCGCTACGGGAAGTACCTGGAGATGTGGCCCAACGGACACACGCGAGGAGTCACGGAGGTCACGTCGTTCTGTGAGTACTGGACTCTGCGTTGATATATATATATATATATATTATATATCTCTGTCCTTTCTGTCTTTCACACCTTCGCTGTTTTTGTTACGCTTACAGCGGCAGCGTCTGTCTGTCTGTCTGTCTGTCTGTCTGTCTGTCTGTCTGTCTGTCTGTCTGTCTGTCTCTCTCTCTCTCTCTCTCTCTCTCTCTCTCTCTCTCTCTCTCTCTCTCTCTCTCTCCTTCTTCTTCTTCTTTCCATTGGCTGTGGTGCATCATTTCCGAGCTCTGACAAGGTCGAGGTCGGGCATGTTGTACACGTTGAGGGAAAACGTGGTCTAGGCCAATGTTTAAAACTAATAAGAGGAGGATCTTTTTCGTGAGGGGTCGATTCACATTGTAAATGCAGCATTATCAAGCTCTCGTCTCGTCTGATTCGGGATCTGACAGTCAAGCAGCCAGATGATATTATTGACATTGACCTTTATATGTCATTATGATAGAGCAGTTTTGTCAAAGGTTTGACTTCAGCAGCTTTTTCAAATTTTAACTGCCTCCGTGTGTGTCTGTCACCACTTTGTTCGGTTGTCTTTTGTGTGACCTTTACATTTTTAACATGGGTCATCCGTAAGGACAGGGCCCGTAGCTCTGTGGGAACTAATGCAAGACGATACATTTGTCGTCCCCGTTGGTTGTTTGGCTACTTGTAGTACAGGGTAATGTCACTGGACAGTGTCCAGGCACACAGACCTGCGACTGACTTTCCCTGCTCGTGCCGCAACCTTGGCGGCTATTCAGAAGTCACGGAGCTGCCGACGGACCGAAAGGTAGCGAGGGCTGAAGTCCCAGGTTGGATAGAGATCGAGGGAGCCTATGCAAACTCCAAGCATCGGTTTGCGACATCCTTCCTCCGTGGAAGGTCGCCGGAAAGCGAGGCTTGGAGTGCGTGCTGAACTGTCCCTGCCAGAGATGCGAGGAGATACTGATATTACGGAGTTACCGCTGTGTGTTGTTTCACTGCTTGTGAAGGACAAGAGCCAACACTAATACACTAAGCGTCCGGAGTAGACCCCACGGCTTCAGCTGTGGTGACTGCCCGACTTGCCCTGTGAGGCGACCTTGGAGCTGGCCGCTTACTAATACTATCTGTGGGGGTTAATCAGAATTGGCTAAGCTGCCGCAGGGGTCGGAACAGGTGCCAAGGCGTGCAGCAGGCTGCGACCGTCTTCCGACCCGTGTCTTGTGAACCAACATTACACGTTACACAAGACAATCAGACCTAGAGCCCCCTGAAGGGTCGCCGCTGCCAGAACCGCTTACGCTTCATTTGAGCGGCTATTGCCGAGTCCAGTTTGGAAGCGTGAGCTTCGGATCGTTCCATTCGACTGCTCTTTGGTAACGACTCGTTGACTTTGCTGGCGGTTAATCCTGTAGCCTGGTCTGGGAGCAGCTCCGCCCCGGTCGGTCCGTGGGTTGCAGTGTGAGGGAAATTTGAGCCTCGCACCCTCCTGCAGAATTCCGCTGGTGGGTGCCACACCATACCGGGGCGGTGAAATTGAGGTCAATTCTGTAGTGACACCGGGGTTGTCAGAGGCTCTCCGACTCCTTAAAGTCTGCCCTGTAGCCTACGTCAGATTATAGCGTGTGCATATTTCACCCACCCACCCACCTGCCCACAACGCTCCCTTTCTAAGTTCTACCTTCTTTTTTATACTTCATTAACCCCTAGCGGGAAATTCGAGTCGCCTTACCTGGGTAAGGTTACAGCGGCCGCAAGAGAAGAGCTACCCATTCCAACTAGCTCTCAGTATTTTCCTGCACCCAAGCAATAGTATGTCTGCTGATGCATGCGACTGCACAAAGGGGCTGTACGGACACCGTAAGAGAGTCTGCACTGAAAGTTGAGTCTTGACTCTTGATTTCATGACGTGGACTTTGTCCTGATATGGCCTTTACGGTTGACCGAATTTCAAATGTGAAAAACAAACAAAAAAACACGACAACCCCCCCCCCCCCTCCGCCCCCAACGCATTTGACTTGAGAGAATTCGAACTCGAAAACTTTGTTTTACAAAGACTGTAGTTTAGGTTCAGGGCAAAACAAGTCGAACAACTAGAGGAGACGAGAGACGGAGAGAGAGAGAGTCAACAGTACGGTTATATCAGAGAAGAGAGAAGAGAGAGAACCAGTACGGTTATATCAGAGAGAGAGGGAGTATATATATATATATATATATATATATATATATATATATATATATATATATATATATAATGTTGTGTGTGTGTGTGTGTGTGTGTGTGTGTGTGTGTGTACGCGCGCGCGCGTGCTTGCCTATGCTGGGAGAAGGGGGACGCACTAGGCAGGCAGACGGGGGCAGGCAGAGATTCGGAGCCACGGACAGAGGTCGCGACTGAGCTGGAGATCAGCAGAGCTGCGTCCTGTGTCCAGGTTCCACGGGGCTGGAGGGTTACGTAGTGCTGACGGCGGACAGGCGACTCCGTGCCCTCATGCCCCTGTCGCCCCCACCCCCACCCCTGCCCCCCTCCTGTCCCCCGCCCTGCAGCCAGTCTAGACAACGCGCACCCCGTCGTCCCTCCCACGCCTCCACCTGTGCTTCTGCACCCTGGACCTTCTTGTCCACAGACGCTGGGCCCTCCATCTCTGCCTCTTGTTCAGTCCCCGACCAGTCTGCGTGCACCTCATCACTGTCCGACCCCTGCCCGCCTTTCCCTCCCCCCTCCTCCTCCCCCCCCCCCCCCCCCCCCAACCCCCCTCGACCCCCTGCACACACCACCGTCCCCAGGGAAGCTGTCCACCTCGTGTGGCGTTGGCGTGGCGGGTAGAGCGGAGATGATGTAGAGGTACTGCAGCAGGTTCTAACCTAGAGTCACCGGCTAGAGCTGACGTGCGCAGCCTGTTGGTCTTCTGTAGATTGCTTCCACCTCTCTGCTGCACTTCCGATCGTCCTGAGTCGCCCCTGTGTGTCGACAGGGCGTTAAAAAAAAACCGGCTACTAACTGACTCGGGCTAACTAACTGCGCTCAGCTCTCACCGTCCGGCCAGTCGGTGGCTCGGTGGCTTGGCCGGCTCCTGGGAGTTCCAGGACGGTCTGACGCGGCTCCCGCTTGCGTGGTGTGCAGTGAACTGTGGAAGTGGCACTTTTTCTGTTTGAATCCTTAGCTTTCCTGTGACATGTCTCTCTGTCTCTCTTGGTCTCTCTGTCTGTCTCAGTCCCTCTGTCTCTGTCTGTCTGTCTGTCTCTGTCTCTCTGTCTCTGTCTGTCTGTCTGTCTGTCTGTCTGTCTGTCTGTCTGTCTGTCTCTCTCTCTCTCTCTCTCTCTCTCTCTCTCTCTCTCTCTCTCTCTCTCTCTCTCTCTCTCCATATACATTTTTTTTTTACAGGAAAGGGAAGGATATCATATATTTTGTAAGTGGGAGGCGGGGAGAGAAAGGGAAGGGGGAAGGCAGGCAATCAGGTTTGGTCAAACAGAGAGGGGAGAGAGAGAGAGAGAGAGAGAGAGTACACTCTGGGTATGCTGTGTGTTGCTGTTTGATTCCGGCCTTACGGTGAAGTTTGTTGGACTGGCCTGGTTGTATCAGTTGTGTGTGTCGTAGTAGGTGATGACATAAGAAATGATACATTCTGGGTATGCAGTGAAGCATTTGGCGCTGTGTTGCGTTATGTGTGTGTTGAGGAGATGGCATAGATCCTGACTGTGCAATCAAGCATTAGGGGGCGCATGATATAAAATATGCCGTGTGCATGAAGCGTGAAGCATTTGGCATTGTATGGGTGTAGTCTGTTGTGTGCTGGTATGAGATGATGATACTGAGAAGCAATGAAGCGTCTGGCATTGAGGATGTTGCCCGTGGTGTTCGCTCATTGTAGATGACGATGCAGAACCATTAGATGCAGTGAAGCGTTTGTCAGTTGGGATGTAGCCCGCACTGTGATCGAGTTAGTGTTGCTTTACGTCCATAGCGACCGTTCGGACTATTAGGGACACTAGGACGGCGACCTCGACTTTTGCACAGCTCCTGAGCTCTGACCGTCGTTTGTGATGTAGATGATAAATATATTGAATGCATTGAAGCGTTTGCGATGGGGATAGCCTATGGTGTTTGGTTACGATAGACGATGACACAGAACTAGGGGATAGCTTATGGTGTTTGGTTACGGTAGACGATGACACAGAACTAGGGGATAGCCTGTGGTGTTTGGTTACGGTAGACGATGACACAGAACTGTACTATGCAATAAAGCGTTTGACATTGGGGATAGCCTATGGTGTTTGGTTACAGTAGACGATGACACAGAACTATACTATGCAATAAAGCGTTTGACATTGGGCATAGCGTATATTGTTTGGTTACGGTAGACGGTGACGCAGAACTATACTATATGCAATAAAGCATTTGTCAGCTGGGGTGTATAGTATCCTGTGGCGTGATGTCAATGATGTTACAGATCCAGGCCATGCAGTGGTAGCGTTTGGCGGTGGGGGTTGTAGTAGATGGTGTGTGTTTACTGTAGATGATGTTAATGATACAGAGCCAGGCCATGCAATGAAGTGTTCGGCAGGAAAAGGGGTGGAGGGAGGGGGGGGGAGATGTAGCCCGTGGTGTGTGGTTACTGTAGATTATGATACAGAGCCAGTCCATGCAGTGAAGCGTTGGGCAAGAGGTGTGTGTGTGGGGGGGGGGGGGGCGGTGGAGAGACTGATGCAGCCCGTGCCGGGTGTGTGGTTACTGTAGATGATGGTACAGAACCAGGCCATGCAATGAAGCGTTTGGCAGGGGAGAGGTGGGGGGGGGGGGGGGGGAAGATACTGATGCAGCCCGTGCCGGGTGTGTGGTTACTGTAGATGATGGTACAGAACCAGGCCATGCAATGAAGCGTTTGGCAGGGGGGAGGTGGGGGGGGGGGAAGATACTGATGTAGCATGTGCCGGGTGTTTGGTTACTATAGGTGATGATACAGAGCCAGGCCATGCAATGAAGCGTTTGGCGGGGGGGGGGGGGGGGAAGATACTGATGTAGCATGTGCCGGGTGTTTGGTTACTATAGGTGATGATACAGAGCCAGGCCATGCAATGAAGCGTTTGGCAGGGGGGAGGGGTGGGGGGTTGGGGAGTGGAGAGACTGATGTAGCCCGTGCCGGGTGTGTGGTTACTGTAGGTGATGGTACAGATTCAGGCCATGCAGTGAAGCGTTGAAATGTCTTGTTGGGATCGTGATGGAGTGGTCACTCGGTGGCCATCTTTCTTTCTGACAGGCGTTACCGCTTCGCCATAGCCCCCCGGACACCTTTACTTATTACCCCCACCCCCCACCTCCCCTCGATCTAAAATCTGAAGTCCTTCGCCCTTTGGCCCATGCCGCAATATAGCTCTAGTATTATTTCCTTATTCCCCCCCCCATCCCCCCCCCCTCCCCCCCCAGACACACGTACGGGCACACGCTTGCACGTAGGTCCCCCCCCCCACACACACACACACGCTTACATCACATATATGTGCATGCGCGTACATATTTTTAGACCCCATCCCCCCTACACACACACACACACACACACACACACACACACACACACACAAACACACACACACACACACACACACACACACACACACACACACACGTTTTCTTCTCTCCTCTCTTTTCTTTTCTTTTCCTTTCCATGTCGTTGTCAGACAAGACGCAATTGGATACGACTGGTTCAGTTTGTAGTTACCTTTGTCAGTGTATTATTACCGCAATTATTTCTCCTTCTTTTTCTCTCCATCTTTCTCCCCTATACATATGGCATATGGAGACTGTAGTTCAAGCAGTCGTGGGCTTCCAGACTGTAAGATTTCATTACAGATTCCGCACTGTTGATTCAGGGATTCTGTGGAATCGTTTTGTGAACTTACCCATACTGATATAGGGCCTAAATTTTGGTTCGGGTTGAGTGTGGAATTTTATTGGATCGTGCGGTTTATTGTTCATTCTGTTTGGCTGAATATAGAATTATATGGAACAGTATCAATGAGCTTAGCTTATGATAAGACTGATTATGTCATAGGCCACAACACCCCGTTTTCTTTCGCTTTGTAAAGTTATAGATCTGTTGATTTTGTAGGTTTTATGCAAAGATCGATTGGTAAAGTTGTATTCATCTCTCTCTGTATATATATTCGTCTACATGTATCCTTTATTTCTGAGCAGTTCACGTGTGTCTACGGGCTACCGGTAACATTGTTCTCTATTTAGATAGATATATATCTGGTCTGCATGACTCGAACTAATTGTCACCGTATCTATCTATCTATAAATATATATATAGTTGTTAAGAATAAACCCCCGAGGAAGGCGTCAGGAAGGATTTTTATCAGTTTTATATATATATACATATAGATAGCTGTACTGTTACATTAATCACTCACCCGAAATGTGATCTCACACGCCCGAGTTTTTTTGTACTCGCACACAGTTATGATCACGGGAGTACACGATAGGTGCTGGTTTTCCTAGCTCAGTCAATGTCGGGTGAATGTGCAGACTAAGTAAACTTGATGTTGTGCCTGTAACGCCTGTGCGTAGAGCTTAAACCAAAGTCTAAGCATTCGCAATCAGTCGTGTGTGTGTGTGTGCGCACTAAGTTCATGTCTGGTTCAACGAATACGATTGCAATTTAAAAAATGTATAAAATCGGCTTTTTGTGTCCCCTTCGTGCAGCATGTAGGGAATGTCTTGATCCCGGTCAGCTGGCCTGTTGACTGTTGACCACACGGCGACTGACCAGCGGGTTTCAATTTACCGTTAACTACAACCGTCCAACCGCAAGGCCATACAGCCGTTGAGCTAGCCTAATAGCTAACCGGTTATTTGGAACTCAGGGTGTGAGTGCGGCACGCGTTTGGGCAACTGACTGGAGATTAATTCAATTCCGGCTTCACCTACCTATAAAACGGTGAGACCTGCACACCTTTAACCGACAGGTCAGCGATAAACGGTGCCAAATGGTTGACGAGAGTGGGTTCTGGAAATGAGCGTGCCAGTGAATTTGGTCACGTCCTGCTCAGCTGTGCCAAAGAATGCTTTGGCCCCGTCACTCATCTGTGGCCATGACTGAAACAGAAGCCTCTTGAGAGAGAGAGAGAGAGAGAGAGAGAGAGAGAGAGAGAGAGAGAGAGAGAGAATGTAGAAAAGAACAAAGAACAACAAAAACAAAAACAACCAACCAGCCAACCAACAAACAGAGACAGTTTCACTACAGTTTCCTTCGGTACAATGGAATGGAGTGCATGGTCCTTTTCTTCACGGCCAATCTGTAGATAGTCTGTTAAAAAAAAAAACACAAAAAAAAAACCACACGGTGTGTCTTGTGACAGCCCTTCTCAAAACCGACCCTACGTTCTGAGTAGATTGCCCTGTCCTAATTAGGGGGCCGGGGCGTTGCTAGCCTCAGCCGTTAATGCCGAACTCGTTGGTTCGGCAGGCCACGAGCTGGTTCGACAGGCCACGAGCTGGCTCGGCAGGCCACGAGCTGGTTCAGCAGGCCACGAGCTGGTTCGGCAGGTCACGAGCTGGCTCGGCAGGCCACGAGCTGGTTCGGCAGGTCACGAGCTGGCTCGGCAGGCCACGAGCTGGTTCAGCAGGCCACGAGCTGGTTCGGCAGTTCGGCAGGTCACGAGCTGGCTCGGCAGGTCACGAGCTGGCTCGGCAGGCCACGAGCTGGTTCAGCAGGCCACGAGCTGGTTCGGCAGTTAGGCAGGTCACGAGCTGGCTCGGCAGGCCACCAGCTGGTTCGGCAGGTCACGAGCTGGTTCGGCAGGCCACCAGCTGGTTCGGCAGGCCACGAGAAGGTTCGGCAGGCCACCAGCTGGTTCGGCAAACGTTTTGGTTGAACGAGAGAGTGCATAGGTC
This sequence comes from Alviniconcha marisindica, assembly GCA_018857735.1. Classification (NCBI taxonomy): domain Eukaryota; kingdom Metazoa; phylum Mollusca; class Gastropoda; family Provannidae; genus Alviniconcha; species Alviniconcha marisindica. The sequence goes on along the minus strand of JABMCL010002997.1, from coordinate 340,613 downwards.
GACCAATATCACTTAACGAAAATGATGACAATTGAAACGTTGGCTTGTGCATTATCCTAGTCATTGATTCTTCGTCTTCTTCTTGCTCTTTGTTGTTGACATGTTGCTATACTGGCTGTTCTTCTTCTTTTTCCTCTTTTTTTTCCCCCTCCTCATTCTTCTCCTCCTCCTCCTCCTCTTTCGCCTTCTTTTTTTCCTCCTCCTTTTCTTGTCCACTTCGCAAGGGAAGCTCAGCCGCGTATGCCAAGAGCGTTGTCTTTCTCGTCAGTCTTGATTTTTTCTCTTTTTTCTTTTTGGCGGGGGTGTGGGTGTGAGGGAGTGGGGTGGGGGGTTTGTAGCGGGCAGCGCCGAAGCGACGACAGCAGCGACACCTATCAGCTGCAAAATTCTCGCTCTTCGACAAAACGTAGTGCGGCGAAGCCATGGCCCCGCAGAGAGAGAGAGAGAGAGAGAGAGAGAGAGAGAGAGAGTGTTGGGAGACCTGTTAAAATCCATAACTTGTTTTTATCAGCCTGACTTGACAGGTAGATTTACCATCAAAGAAAACCCTGGATCTGTACGACGTGTCTGGATTCACCGTTGACTTCTGTGTGTTTGGTGCCCTGTTATTTATTGGGAGGATTTCCTTGTGCCGCGCGTCGGCGGTCGAGTGCATGCAGTAGCAGATGGCCATTTGCATGATAACCTGTTGGTGCTCGGCATGCGTATCAGGAGTCCGAATGGGACGGGTTTGTCTACACACGGTGGTTACGGTCACAGGCACAAAGCCTTTCTCACTCACGCGGGCTTGTATGTTTGTTGTGATTTTTTGTTTGTTTATGTGTGTTAGTGTTAGTGTGTGTGTGTGTGTGTGTGTGTGTGTGTGTGTGTGTGTGTGTGTGTGTGTGTTGTGAGAGAGAGAGAGAGAGAGAGAGAGAGAGAGAAGACAGACAGACAGACAGACAGACACAGACAGACAGAGAGAGAAGAGACAGAAGAGAAGGACAGAGAGAGAAGGTGTGTGTGGGGGGGAGGGCATATGGGGGTCAGCAGCCTTCGAACAAAACAGATGAGGAACGGGGAAGGGGGTGGGGGGCTGAAGGGGTACTAATGGCATAATAACAGGCAGACGTAACGGATAGAGCGACGATGATCCGGCTGTTGTGACTGGATGGACGCGTGGGTCCAAGAACTGTAGACGAATTGATAGACAGATCAATAGAACTGATAGACGGTCTGATAGATTGATCTAGTAACTGACCGACCGATTTACTCCGCCGATATCTCTGTTTATATATATCTGCGACTTATCGTGATAAGCCTCGAGAGACTAGGCGAGTCCTCAGCCGCTGTGTCGGGTCGCTGCATGTAATCTTCAAGACTAGGCCGCTCATGTCGACCCAGTCTATTACAGTGTTAATAGCCTCACAGAGAGAGAGAGAGAGAGAGAGAGAGAAGAGAGAGAGAGAGAGATTACAGTGTTAAAGCCTCACAGAGAGAGAGAGAGAGAGAGAGAGAGAGAGAGAGAGAGAGAGAGAAGAGATTGATTGATTGATTGATTGATTAATTAAACTTTATTTCTCAGCGGTAAAGGTATTAGCTTAAAGGGCGACTCAGAGAGAGAGAGAGGACCTGGGACGGAGGGGAGGGGGGTAGGGGAGGTCACTCTAGCTGCAAGGGCGGCCCAGGACGGCGAGTGGCCACAGTGACCTCACAAGGGGATCCCTGGTCCAAAGCCTTTGATCCGCACCAACTTTCGCCCCTCTCCTGCCTCTTTATTGTTCACAACTCCGGGGCCTTTGGAGGCATAAGGTTGGGGCTTTGGCCGGGGCTTAGATTGTCTTCATTAGCTTGCTTTGCTTAGCCACACGGCCCGCCGACAGGGGCCCGGGGAACACCGACAAACTCCGTGTCTGCTCAACCGGCTCTCGCAGAGTCCCTCCCGCCTGACTTTCTTTTGAACTGGAACTGAGGGGTCATTTTTCAGAGCGTGTATCTTGTACAGGCTCAGTCCGACAGGCCGCGCGGCTCTTACTGGATAGGTGGGAAGGTCAGCTTGTGCGCCGGGCGGCAATAATATAGCGTAATCAACAGCTTGCATGAACGGGCGGACGATACGAGTCTGTTGGCTGGCAGGGCCACGGGCGATAGGGTACCGCGGACGCTGCAGTTTTGCCCCCCCCCCCCCCCCCCCCGCTGCCTGCCCCTCCCCCCCTCCCCCTGCCCCCCTGCCCCCTCCCTCCGCCGGTTTCATCCTGAGGACCCAGAGGTACCAAAGGTTCTGTCGGTTTTAACTTTTTAAGTAGGTCAGGTTATAGCTCTGCGGCACGTTTTACCTGCTGCCAGGAATTCTGTCTTTTGGTAATGTCTGCCTTCTCTGTGAATAATTTGTTCAGCTTTCATGTTTTTGTTGTTGTTGTTTTTCCTCCTGATCCTCCTCGGTCGTAAATTGGTGTGTGTTTGGTGAATGAGACTTCTAGCTCTGGCTTGATGAACAGCATTTCGCGCTTCCTCTGTACGATACTGTTTGGGAGTGAGCGAGTGAGCTGGTTTTGTTTGGCTTTCATGTCCTCCAGACTGTACGTGACGGGTTTGTGCGGCGTGATGGTTAGTGCACCTATTCACCTGTCCACGTTTTCTGACCTTCTGCACGCTGTTATCATTGCGAGTTGGACGAGCTTTTCTCTGTCTCTGTATCTCTATCGCTCTCCCTGTCTGTCTCAGTCTGTCTCCTCTCTCTCTCTGTCTCGCTCTCTGTCTCTCTCCACCCTCCCTCCTCTCCCTCTCTGTGCCTCCTCTCCTCTGTCTGTCTGTCTCTCCCCCTCTCTTTCTCTGTCTGTCTCTCTCTCTCTCTCTCTTCTGTCTGTCTGTCTGTCTGTCTGTCTCTGTCTGTCCCTCTCTCTGTCTGTCTGTCTCTCTCTCGTCTCTCTTCTTCCGTCTGTCTTCTCTCTCTGTCTCCTCTCTGTCTCTGCTCTTCTGCTCTCTCTCTCTCTCTCTCTTTTCTTTTCTTCTCCTTCTCTTCTCTTCTCTCTCTCTCCTCCTCTCTCCTCTCTCTCTCTCTCTCTCTCTCTCCCCTCTCTCTCTCTCTCTCTCTCTCTCTCTCTCAGTCTACTTCTCTTTCTGTGTCACCTGCTCGTACGTAGCCTAAATATTGTTTTGGCAGTCTTTCATTCGAGGCTTATCTTTGATATGGGCCAAGATTAAGACTTGTTTTTCAGTTGCCGGTACACCACGAAAATATAAACGCTGTCAGCGGTGTTAGTCTTGAAAAGACAATGCTTGCTACTGTTAGCCAGAGCGTGCGTGAAATTGGAGCGAATGCGAGCGACAACAGCAAAACAAAAACAGTATTTATTCCACCATTATCTTCGACGACACTATCTCCTTCACCCGTGTTACACACACACACACACACACACACACACACACACACACACACACACACACACACACACACCACACACACACCATAATGACGTTTGGAAGTCCATGAGTCTAGCACTGACTGCTTGAACTGCACCCTTTTACTGGATTTTACTTAGGTTTACCTTGTTACGGAAGTTCTCATTGGTTTAAACAAAGTTTATTTACATTCATGAAAATATGGACAATCAAAATCATTGTATGAGCATTAAACTAGCTAGGCTTATAGTAAATGGTCACAAACATAATTTACTAAGTAATTCATTTTGCAACAACGGGTACGTATGTTTATATTAAACAACATGAAATCAACAACAAAAATCAAGAGAGAGAGAGAGAGAATGCTCTTATGTGCTGCCAGTAACTATTTAATTGAGTTTGTCATTCCATGGAAGTTCTCATTAATGTTACTTACATTCTTCTAGCTCAGTCAGACCACAGTTATTTCCTTGCCAGTCTTGTACTGTTGTAGTTCGTGCGGCTAAGTGTGAAAGCTAAATGATCTAAGCGTAAATGCTCGTGCGGCTAAGTGTAAAAGCTAAATGAGCTAAGCGTAAATGCTCGTGCGGCTAAGTGTAAAAGCTAAACGTAAATGCTCGTGCAGCTAAGTGTAAAAGCTATATGAGCTAAGCGTAAATGCTCGTGCGGTTAAGTGTAAAAGCTAAATGAGCTGAACGTAAATGCTCGTGCGGCTAAGTGTGAAAGCTAAACGTGAATGCTCGTGCGGCTAAGTGTAAACACTAAATGAGCTAAACGTAAATGCTCGTCACGGCTAAGTGTAAAAGCTAAATGAGCTAAACGTAAATGCTGGTCGCGGCAAATGGGAAGGACGGGATGGGACGGGACGCAGACAGCACGCGCTTACCCCCTCCCAGGCCACTCCCCCCCCCCCTCCCCCTCACCACACCCCGATGCCTCCCGGCGGCCCCTCCATAATACCGGACTTTGCTTTGGACGCTAACCGGCGACGGACGCATGCCGCATTGCATAGATATACATCCTTTCTTTCGTCTAAACAAGCGTCAGAACTGACACCACCGCGTTATTATGAATAAGTACACTTCCGGTTGCGACGACGGACCAATCGGAACACGAGCCACAAAGTCCGACCTGGTGCTGGCGCGGGCAGAGGACCCTTCTTCCCAGCGGAGGTTGTCTGCACGTGCGCCGGCATCAGAACGTGCTCAAACACTGTCGCTAGTGCATGGCATGCATCTAAAAAGGTCAGCGCCATCGACCGGTTCCGTCTCATCATGGCGTATGGGCCATAGATCGCTTGCTGAGGGGGGCATGTCGGATTCCGCGGCTGTACCACTTGCCGGAAAATGTTTATTTTCCGCATAGACGACCACCCCCTCTGGACTTGGATAATCTAGTCCGTGTCGGAACGCTGGACTTCCATAATGTAGTCCGTGTCGGAGCTCTGGACTTTCACAATCTAGGATTTCCGTGTCGGAAAGCTAAACTTTCATAATCTAGTTCGTGTCGGAAAGCTGGACTGAAGATATTGTTTGTATTGTCGTCAGTTCGATTGTTCTCGTTCCTCCGCTTGAATTCGGAGATTCACTCAGAGTAGGGCGAGATTTTGCGAGTGCATCTGTCCCAAGTTCCTGCATATTCATGAAAACATGCATACACTTTTCCTCGTCGTTCAGTGTGGCTGCTGCACGCCGACTTCGGAGACAGAAATCGCTGTCAGCGAAGCCCGGGTTTTATGGATTTTTTTTTGTAACGTAGCTCCTTCCTGTTCCAGTCCACCTTATTTATTATTTAGGTTTGAGCCAGGTTTTGTGAAGTTTGTTGTAATGCAGCTCCTTCCTGTTCCAGTCCACCTTATTTATCATTTAGGTTTGAGCCAGGCTTTGTGAAGTTTGTTGTAATGTAGTTCCTTCCTGTTCCAGTCCACCTTATTTATCATTTAGGTTTGAGCCAGGTTTTGTGAAGTTTGTTGTTCCAGTCCACCTTATTTATCATTTCAGTTTGAGCCAGGTTTTGTGATGTTTTTTGTAATGTAGCTCCTTCCTGTTCCATTCAACTTTATTTATCGTTTCGGGTTGGACCAGGCTTCCGGGGATACCGCACGGCCTGGTTATTATAGTTATTGTATGTTCTCACTGCCTCACTCCTCAAATGCTGGGGATAGTCGCCAGCAGCTGAATGTGTATCCCCTGAAGATAGTGCGTCTGCCTCAGTTTCAGTACTGCTTGGTGCTCGTGGTCGCAACTGAATAATCTTACTGACTCTGCGGTTAACTCAGGACGACTTCAACACACACACACACACACACACACACACACACACACACACACACACACACACACACACACACACACACACACACACACACATCCCACCCCAAAAAAACAACAGCAACAAACAAAATTTTAAAACAACAACAAAAAACCTACAAAAAGAACATACACACACACCACAACACAATGCAACACACACACACACACACACGCACGCACGCACGCACGCACGCACGCATGCACAGCAACAACAGAACAACAACCAAACACAGTCTTAGTCGCCTTATTCACAGACGGACTTCTGGACGTTCAGAAGGAATGACACTAAGAAGGATGGCAAGTCGCAGGATGCACGACGAAGCAGTACAGGGCCCATCACAAGCCTAAAAACTAACACTTTCTCCACACAGCCCGGCCTGTCTTCCGTCACTCGGCGTTGCACCGTCGTCATAGTAAGTAAGTAAACATGGTGTTTAACGTCCACAGAAACCATAAGGCTTATTAGGGACGGGGAGAAGGGCGAATGGGGTCTGGAGGTGGGGGAAGAGGGAGATTATATACCTATCGCTACACTGTCACCACCAGAATGACACCTGCATTAAGATGGGCAGCGATGAGAGACATTTTAATGTTTCATTAATTGCTATGGATAAAGTCACAAGACAGTGTCCACAGACCACAACCTTTTTGAAGAGAAAGGCGAGCCGAAGTGGTATCGAACCGAGGTCCTTCCGCTTACCCAGCCTAACGCCTTACCACTAGGCCAAACCGGCTCACACCGTCGTCATATACTCACATGTGTATATATATATAGCCTTGCCTGCAGTTTGCCGACGTGGACATCAAATTCCTCGGCGGGCGTCACGTGCTACACGAGGTCTTTAGTATTCCGCGCGGACTCTTGAAACAGGTGCGAGACATTCCTCGCCGGATCTTTGCGTCACGAAGAGAACTAGTCCTTTGCGCGGAGGAAGCTTTAACGACGCGGACGTGATTAGCCTTTAATTTCGGAAGAAGAAGAAGAAGAAAAACCTACGCGCCTCTGTCTTGTCTCGCACCCGCGTAGAAGTCCATGCAACACTCGAACACCGAATACAGACCGTTCAGGTTGGGGCGTCTGCTTGCTGAATCGTGAAGACTGAGAAAGGTAGACAACACAAAGAAGAAGGGGTGGGGCTGGAAGAGGTTGGGGGCTGGGGGCGGGGGGGCTGGAGAGGGAGGGGTTGCGGTTAGCACTGTCAGAAAATGGGTGCTGGGGGCGGAGAAATTTCCGCGGGCATGGTACCGTTCAAACTCCAAACACTGGTTTACGACATCCTTCCTTCAACCACTGCCGTATTTAGTTACGCCATAGGTCCCAGAAAACTGTTAGCTAACGAGCAGTTTTTCGTTGGTGCTCAAACAGTAGTACGTTTGTTACAAACAACTCAAATTATATGAGACGTTTATTTTATATTTCCATGTTGCTTACGCCAGCTCAAATAAAACCAAAATCGTTTGAATCGAGACGGAACTTTTTTTTACCCGGTTGGGTGCGTCTCATGTGTACGTGTGTGCTTGGGCGCTAGGCTGCTTCCACAGTCTTATCAGTACCCAAACCTTTCGGAGGGCGCTGACTGCGTCGGTGGACAGCTGCGCGGAGATAAAGAGTGCCACTTCAGTGGCGTAACCAAATCTGGCAGAGTTTGGAGGAAGGTGCCGGAAAGCGATGCTCGGAGTGTGGGTACCGTTATGATGTGTCACGTAAAACCAGTGATTCAGCCACCCGTGATTGCTGCCCGTCCCTGTCTGAAGTGATCGAGAGCGGGGAAGAAGCCGTCATTTGGGAGGAACGGGTGGTTGTCATTAAGGGTAGCGCGACACGTGAGGTGATCCCGTCTACCCTTACGGCTACCCGCTGATTTGCATAGCTGGTCGGCATTCCTGAACCGAGACCTTGAAGTTTTGACATACTTTGTCCTCTTAGATCTGAGGTGTCTCCATGTCACTTCTGTCTGCCCGTTTCGTGTCCTTGGGTGTCTGTGTCTGCCGCTCCAGACTTCGGCATTGCGCAGGATTTATGTATGTAGATGCTTATAATTATGGAAATCAGTGGCATACCTCTCGTCTCTTCCTTTGGTTTGTGGACACGTGTACTGACAATTTCGCCCAATTCCCAAGCAGGGCGACTGTACAGTCCACTCACTGTAGGACTCAGCGGCAGAAATTCGTGTGTGTTCGTGAATATAATACATATATATACTACCACGCGTGAATATTTAACTTAGCAATATATATTGTTGAGTTAAATATGAACGTTTTGATGCCTTCCTGTACAAGTTCTGCCCTCTACACAAGGAAGCACGGACGCAGTATTGGGGCCCAAGAAGCCACGAAAGAATAGTAGCTGTAGCCTGGGTTTTTACGCCCAGTCAACCAATACCGTTACATCGGGGCGAGCCACGTCAGAAAAAAACACACTCTGAGGCTCAACAGAGCACCTGCTGCAGACAACCAAATTCATCAGCACCATTAAGCTGGACGTCTGAGGACAATCCTGGAACGGCGAATTAGAAGAAGATGCCTTCCGGTATGGAATCAAGTATCTATCGGCACCTGCACTTTGTGGTTCACTGAAGTTTCTGTCTGCGGTAGCTTTCCACTGGAACTGTATGGTTGGCGATTTCCTGACCAGTGCCGGCTTATGGATAGTCAATTTTGTGTGGTCCGCCACTACTGATCGGGCTGCAGATTAATTACACTCTCTGGACCACAGCCCGTGGGAACTCGAACTCGAAACTCGAAAACTTTATTGTACACCGATTGTAGTATATATATGTTCATTTAGACCAGTGTAATAACTAGTCCTTGCTGAAATGCTACTGTTTAAGAGAAAAGGGGAGAGAGAAAAAGAAAAACTATATAAAAATAAATTAAAAAGGGGGGCAAGCGTGTGTGTGTGTGTGTGTGTGTGTGTGTGTGTGCGTGCCTGTGTGACTGCGCGCGTGTATGTGTGCGCGCGTGTATGTGTGCGCGCGTGAGCATGTACGTGTTACAGTCACATTGTTCTCGCGAGTATCCTACGCAACAACGCATGTACAGAGAGAGAGAGAGAGAGAGAGAGAGAGAGAGAGAGAGAGAGAGAGAGAGAGAGAGAGAGCGAGACAGAGAGAGACAGAGAGAAACAGACAGACAGAGGGGGCAGAGAGAGAAGGAGAGCGTGTGTATGTACATATATGCGTTTGTAGTGAAAGAGTATTGCCCGTGAAGCATTGACAAGTGCAGACGATGAATATTCATGAGCACCGTATCTGTGGTGTGAAGGCGAGCGGAGGAGTAGGTGGTGGGGGTGGGCAATGCCGCAGACGTCGGGGGCCGGGACAGTTAGGAAGGGATGTTAATTGTCTCACCGCGGGGTCTGCTAACGACAGGTCGTAAAACGCAACTTGCCCCCCCCCCCCCCCCCCCTCTCCCGCAGCCCCCTTTGTGGTTTTGCACCCACAATGGCCCAATAAAGACCCGTACAGCTGTCACATGATCTCCAAATACGCTCTTCGTTACCGCCCTATCCATGGTGCTTTTGCACCCACACTGGCTCAGTAAAGACCCGTACAGCTGTCACATATATATATATATATATATATATATATATATATATCTCCAAATACGCTCTTCGTTACCGCCCTACCCATGGTGCTTTTGCGCCCACATTGGGACAGTAAAAGACCCGTACAGCTGTCTCAGATCTCCAAATAGGCTCTTCGTTACCGCCCTACCCATGGTGCTTTTGCACCCACACTGGCCCAGTTAAGACCCGTACAGCTGTCACATATCTCCAAATACGCTCTTCGTTACCGCCCTACCCATGGTGCTTCTGCGCCCACGATGGCTCAGTGTGGGCATAAACAGTTAAAAAGAACGCTAATATGACAAGACAAAACAAACAGTGAAAATTGTCCGGGTAAGCCCCCTTTTTAAAGCCACACACACACACACACACACACACACACACACACACACACACACACACACACACACACACACACACACACACACACACACACACACACACACACACACACACACACAACAATACAACAATATAACTTTATTGCCAAGTGTCAATACACTGATTGCACGAGGAATGTTTTGTGGTGCCAAATACACTCATCACACATTCACTCCAATCATAAAACATTTAATTACAACAGCAAATAAACATCCTGGTAAAAAGTCATTCAGTCACAGATTAAAAAAAACATGAGAAAATCCCACTGGCATCACACAGTTAAACGGTAATAAATGGGCGGGGGGGTGGGGGGGGGACCACAGCGTAGTCTGAATCGATTAACAGTCTATCAAAACACACCAGCTTTGCTTTATGTAACGTGCAGACTTCTTCTTGTTACTTATAAGTCTTTTCACATGAGTGATATTAGACCGGAATGCGTGGACGCGTAGCTCAGATGCAACAGCGTTGACACGTTACCGGACCGTGACGAGCTGACACGAAGGCGATAATCACTCTATATATAATACAATGCAACATGAATGGTTTAATTGTCAATACTAAGGGTTTCCCCGTGTCTTCTTCTTCTTCTGTCTGTCTGTCTTTATGCGGTGTTTCCAGGTCTCCGCGCGGGTCTGTCGAGCTCAGACAACCTGCCGAGGCTTGCAGTCCGAGGGCTGAATGGTTTAACCCATAAAAACCCAGCCAATTACACGTATCGTGTGTACTAGCTAATGGAACGTCGTTACATCTCTTGACAAGTCATATTTATGTTCGTTTCATTTCGCCCTCGAGGGAGGGTAATTTGCGCAAGGCCTGAGAGTCCGATTGCAAATTCACACTGGGATGCGTGGTGGCGGGACTACTGAGCAGCAGTCGTCGCGCGAGACGTGGGCACAACTCGTAGGCTCACACCGTACGCAGGGCAGGCAGGCAGGCACGCACACAGACACACAGAGAAGACAGAGAGAGAGAGAGAGAGAGGGAGAGAGAGGAGAGAGAGAGACACACACACACACACACACACACCACACACACGCACGCGCATCACACACACACACACACCACCACGCACGCACGCACACGCACGCACGCCGCACGCACGCACGCACGCGCACGGCGCACACGCACACACGCACACACACACGCACGCAGAGGCATAGGAATTTTACACGCACGCACGCACGCACTTCGAGGCATAGGAATTTGACTGGCGACTGTCTTACTTAGCAGAATTTATGTGTTGTATCTATTCCAGTAGGCCTGCACTTTAAATAAATGTGTGTGTGTGTGTGTGTGTGTGTGTGTGTGTGTGTGTGTGTGTGTGTTGTGTGTGTGTGTGTGTGCGTGCGTACATGCGTGTGTGTGCGTGCGTGCGCACTCGTGTGTATGTGCGTGCGTGCGTGCGTGCGTGCGAGTGTGTGTATGTAACTGAAATTTTCCGAAGTAATAATCGTCCCTATCCAGGCGGCTCGCCGCTGAAGCTAAGTGTACACTGACAGATTACAAACTAATACTCATATCTCCCCCTGAAGACCCGAGGCAAAACACCCAATCGCTTGTCCAACCCCCTTACACACCACCGCAGAAATGCGCTACAGTTGTCACCCCCACAGAAACTCGTCTTTGCCATCCACCACTTAAAGCATTCAGTGTATGGCCCGACAGTACCACGCCAGTATAGGTTCAAGTGTGTGTGTTGTGTGTTTGTGTGTGCGTGTGCGTGTGTGTGCGTGCGTGCGTGTGCGTGCGTGTGCGTGCGTGTGCGTGTGCGTGTGCGTGCGTGTGTATGCGTGCGTGCGCGTGCGTGTGTGTGTGTGTGTGTGTGTGTGTGTGTGTGTGTGTGTGTGTGTGTGTGTGTGTGTGTATGCAGTGCGAGCATGTAGAGTATAGGTTCAAGTGTGTGTGTGGTGTGTGTGTGTGCGTGTGCGTGCGTGCGAGTGCGTGCGTGCGTGCGTGCGTGCGTGCGTGTGTGTGTGTGTGTGTGTGTGTGTGTGTGTGTGTGTGTGTGTGTGTGTTGAGAGATGTTGCACTGCTTTCGTTACATGCGTAGTTCGGGAACTGTTAGTGCATAGTGATGAGAGTTTGACCGTTCCTGTGTTGGAGGTGGAGAAATCGTGTGCCAGTTCCCCTCTCTCCCCTCTCCCCCACCCCTACCCCCCAGCACCCTCCCACCCACACACGCCTTCGCCACCCCTTCTCCATCAACAGAAAGCGAATTCCTTTGCTCCGTTTAAAACCGGCTTGAAAAGAAGACTAATCCATGAATTGTAAAGTTCTGTGGATATACGCTGAAGATCAGAGCATGATCAGACGATGAGAAAGAAGCAAGTTGTAATCCGCGCTTGCAAAGAGCGTGACTAATTCATGAATTGTAAAGTTCTGAGGATTTACTGGGAAGATCACAGCATGAGCAGAGCATGATTTAAAAAAAAAAAAACAAAAAACAAAAAACAAGTTGTTATCCGCACTTCAAAAGTTGTAAAGTTCTAAGGATTGACTGGGTAAACTACAGCATGGTGAGATGATGACTGAGTTGAAGCAATCTATTACACGGACAAATCTCGGAAACAAACTATTAGGGTCCGAATGGACGGAAAATCTCCTTCCTTCTTTCCTTCCTTTTCAGATATATATTCCTTCATTTTTTGCTTTCTTCTTCCTATTTTCCTGTTCTTGCTTTTCCCTCGCAACCAAATCGTAGAATATCAGTTAAACATTCTAGCCTGTATATTAACACCAAAATCGAAATGCAGTGTTTCCTATTAAACACGTAATATTCATGAAGATGCAGACAAAATATTACATTCATACACGGCTGATACTTGCTTGTTGCTAATAACAGCAACACACACACACACACACACACACACACACACACACACACACACACGCGCGCGCGCCGCGCGCGCGCATGAGACACAAACACACACGCGGACCCTCTAATAAATCCCGAAACAAATTGTAATACAAAGAAATGTATATTTAGGAGCAGGATTGTGTGAAATGGCATTGTTGAAGCGAAAACTGTAACTCATCACTATTTTTGTGTGTCATTTACAAACGCAGACATCTACTGAGAAATAGAAGTGTGTATATTGCTATCTAGTCATATCATACGACCCATTAGTTTTTCTCCTGTGTATATATGTCTGCTTTATCTATCGCGGTGTGACTGATACCGCCATATCAAGGACCGTGCAACAGGTCATCAGGACATCTTTTGTGTTACCTTGACTTTGAAGGCGATGCAGCCTGAGCTTCGATCTCGTGAATCAACGGTGGTGAGCAGACGAGCACAAACCTCAGCTGATTGGTTGAAGGTTGACGAGAGTGATTGGTTGAAAGGCGACGAAAGAAAGAAAAATAATAGAACAGGTCTGAACGATAAGATCAGCGAGACAAAAGGGTTAGAAAAACGAGTATCTCCCCCCCCCCCACCCCCCCCCCCGCACACACACCCCCACCCCCCTTTTTTTCCCTTTACCAGTTTTAAGGAACATCAATTTGCCGAATGAGCTTAGCCGGTAGAGACCAAAAAAATTCGTCTGTTAAGAACAGCCTCGCTATCGCCTTGCGCTGTCGACACCAAACAACGGCCTGGACTGAGGCCGGATTTGTGTCGTCTGCAGCTCTTTCATTTACAGGTGCGCTTTAGATTATTATTTGAATAGTTCAAATATTTACTGTGCAGCAGCAAGAGTAATCTGTACGTGATGCAGTGCTTGATGCACTTCATCCGCAACTGTCGTTCTTGGTCGTTCAATATTTTTTACCCCAAGTGCAAAATTAATCCGACATACCCAGGTTTCCAGCTTGAGCGAGCAGACGATTTATCGTTGAGTGGTCGCAAGCAGGTTGTTTCATTCACAAATACTGTATAATTTGCCGTTTGTTCGTAATTTTGCAGACTGTTCTGTAAACTAAAATACGATGCTAGAGAGTAATATTACAATATGTCGGTCTGTCCAGCTTGCACTGTTTTGCATGCACTTGCACTTGTGCAAAGTCCTCCGTATCTGTAGGCTTTCACTGGCACTAGAGACAGCACTCGCCACGGCCCAGTGACTACGGGGCATTCGACAGAAACTGCTGAGAGAGAGAGAGAGAGAGAGAGAGAGAGAGAGAGAGAGAGAGAGAGAGAGAGAGAGACTGGAATTCGAAAACTTTAATACTCAAGGATAGTCGCATTAGGTCCATTTGGGCCTATCTAACAGCCAGCCCTTGCCATAGTACAAACACAAATAAGCACGACTATACAACAAACACACATATTAGCAAGAATAAACAATTGATTAACAGAGTTTGTACACATATGCAGAAACATTGGAATTGAATTTGTTCCTTGGCATACATGTATGCAACATTCATTTTAGGCTAAAATGTGACTCAAACAAGTCACCCCAAAGTTGACGAAACGCTATTGTGAAATATATAAGAGAGAGAGAGAGAGAGAGAGAGAGAGAGAGAGAGAGAGAGAGAGAGAGAGAGAGAGAGAGAGACAGGCAGGCAGACAGGCAGGCAGGCAGGCAGACAGACAGACAGACAGACAGACAGACAGGCACACAGAGACAGAGAGAGACAGAGGCTGATGTGAAATGTGTGTCACATAACTCGTTCGTTTTTATAATATAGGTTGTACCTAATTTCAACCCGGAGCAATGCACCCCGCCTTCAGTTTCGATGTCAAATTACGCCCTTTTACGCCCCCCCCCCCCCCCCCCCCCCCAGCCCCAAGTTTCTCAAATTAAAACGGGCGGCGGTCAATGAGTTTGCACAGTATCTTTTTCAGCGCAGCCTCGCCCAGCGTTTAAAGGTGCACGGCATAGGTAAGAGATCCCGACTTTCAGTTCATTTGGATTTGTGGACCGCGAGCCTGCAGTGACAGATCCATTCCCTCGCTGGTGACCATGCATGAAAGAGAAAAACCCTCCTCGGCGACTTTGACCTTGTAACAGAGGAAAGTTCCTTCCATGATGACCCTAATTAGCGACAGAAAAGTCCCGTTTTTAACGACGCTGGGTGACTTTAAATTCCGTCCTCAACGGCGCTGGGTGACAGAGAAATTGCCTCCCCAACGACGGTGGGTGACTTTGAATTCCTCCTCAACGGCGCTGAGTGACAGAGAAATTCCCTCCTCAGCGACAGAGGGTAACTTAAAATTCCTCCTCAACAAACCTACGCGACCAACAGAAATTCCTCCATGAATGATTCCGGTAACAGTACGACCGTAAGTGACATAAATCCCTTCTCAATGGCGCTAAATGACAGACCGAAATTCCCTCCTCAACGACGGAGGGTGACTTAAAATTTCTCCTCAACAACCCTAAGCAACCAACAGAAAATCCTCCATCAACAGAGAAAATCAGTGGCCCTAAACGACCGACCAAAATTCACTCCTCAAAGATTTTGAGTGATAAGCAGAATGTCCCTCCTCAGCGACCTTATTCCTTTCTCAACAACCCCATGTGGCAGCGATATGGCAAGCAAATCCCCCTCAATGACGGAGCTACCCAATGAAAGCTACCCACTGTGCTACCGCGGAAAGGCAAAGCTCGTGCAGTTTCCGAAACAGTTGACCAGAGCAGATGATTCTGGCGATGTTCTGTCTCTCTGTCTGACTCTGTCTCTGTCTGTCTCTGTCTCTGTCTCTGTCTCTCTCTCTCTCTCTCTCTCTCCACACCACCACACCACACACCACACACACACACACACACACACACACACACAACACACACACATACACACTTACAACACCACACATCACCGACCACGCAACGAATCCCTTTGTGTGTGTGTGTGTGTGTGTGTGTGTGTGTGAGAGATGTGAGAGAGAGAGAGAGAGAGAGAGAGAGAGAGAGAGAGAGAGAGAGAGAGAGACAGACAGACAGACAGACAGACAGACAGACAGACAGACAGACAGACAGACAGACAGACAGTGAAAAACTACCCTGTTCAGTAGGGTAAGCGAGCTCGTATAAACAGTCTCAGTGATTTCCCACAGCTGACTACTTCCACTGAAGGGTAGGGTGAGCATGTTAAACGTTCCGCTGGGCAGCTTTAAGTCGTTTCTTCGCTCAGGACCAACAGTACCATATCTACAGTTTAGGTATAGTAGTCCCACCCACAGCTCCGTGTAATATTAGTGAAATTCGCGAGATGAGTGTTATCTGAAGTTATCTTGCCGTCTTTCGGCGGTGTCTTTGATGTCGATAAAATTAATGATTTTGCTTAGGTATCAACTGGTAAAAGGCGACACCGTTGCATGGAATGTGTGGGCCGGCGGCCATTGGCGGACGCGCAGCTTCATTATTGCCGGACGCGCAGGTTCATTATTGCCGGACGTTCAGCTTCATTATTGCCGGACGTTCAGCTTCATTATTGCCGGACGTTCAGCTTCATTATTGCCGGACGTTCAGCTTCATTATTGCCGGATATGCAGCTTCGTTGTTGCCGGATCGTATGGGCAGCTTCATTATTGCCGGACGTTCAGCTTCATTATTGCCGGACGTCCAGCTTCATTATTGCCGGACAGGATGGGCAGCTTCATTATTGCCGGACGTTCAGCTTCATTATTGCCGGACGTTCAGCTTCATTATTGCCGGATATGCAGCTTCGTTGTTGCCGGATCGTATGGGCAGCTTCATTATTGCCGGACGTTCAGCTTCATTATTGCCGGACGTTCAGCTTCATTATTGCCGGACCGGATGGGCAGCTTCATTATTGCCGGACGTTCAGCTTCATTATTGCCGGACGTTCAGCTTCATTATTGCCGGACAGGATGGGCAGCTTCATTATTGCCGGACGTGCAGCTTCATTGTTGCCGGACCGGATGGGCAGCTTCATTATTGCCGGACCGGACGTAGTTTCATTATCGCCGGACGTGCAGCTTCATTATTGCCGGACGTGCAGCTTCGTTGTTGCCAGACGAGAAACTCGTTTGTGGCCGGACGTCCAACGTCATCAGACATATTGAGGATGTTTCTTCCTTCCTTCCTTTCTTCCTTCATGTCTAGTCTTTGCCGGATACCCTTGTCGTTCTTCCTTGTCCTTTTTTCTTCTCCCTTCCCGCCTTTTTCGTTCTTTTGTTCTTTCTATCTATCTTCTCTATGTTCCTATTACTCTCTGCTCTATTTTCAGAGTTCGAGTTTTACACGCACGCTCGCACGCACGAACGCACGCACGAACGCACGCACCACACGCGCGCGCGCGTATTGTTTTATTTTTGTGTATAGAGCCTATTGTCAAGCAATGAATAAAGAATCGAAAAATAGCCAAAACAAATTAACTCGATCGCGTGCACGCACGCATCCCCCCCCCCCCCCCCCCACACACACACCTACAATGTCACTAGGATGGCTTGGATAGGTGAGATTTTTGACGGAGAGACAGACAGACAGAGAGACAGACAGACGGACGGACGGACGGACGGACGGGAGGAGACACAAAGAATGATCTGTAAAAAAGAGAGAGAGAAAAAAAAGAGACTAAAGCTGACTATGGAAATGCCGGATTCCCGTTTTGTTTTGGTTCGTCATCACCTCTTGCGTCTTTGAAGGTAGGTAGGTAGTGATGCTTAATGTCTTCATATGTCAACTGACATATTAGGGACAAGCTGTGACCAATGCCGAAACATGGTTCAATATAGCTTTTCGTCCACGGAAACCAGAAGGCTCGTTAGGACGGACAGCCCAGGACGGCCACCTCGACTCTCGCACAGCTCCTGAACTAAGAGCGTCATTGAAGGAAGAGGACGTGATTATGAGTTGACCAAGAGCCGAGCAGGTTGAGGGTATGGTGTTTACAGACTGTTTAACTTTTGCCCTTACAATATTCATAACGGTGGCTTTTATAGCGTGGAGTTGATTCCTGACCGCCGCACGCAACTTTTGATGTAAGTGAGCGGTGTTTGGCGAATTTATCGGAAACTTCCCCATAGATCAAAGCGCGTGGCCATTGAAGCTCGGGCACCAGCCTACCTCGGATATGGGGTGTCAGAGGGTTGTCCCTGCTTGTCCATTGACAGATAAGAGGTTTATATACACTGTCTCTTGCTCGCGAAACTCGGAGGACTCAGACAACGAGAAAGTTGGTATTCAGAGCAGTGCGGTGAAGAACACTGCCGACGGAATGTCGACTTCTTTGGATTGAACACTGCACTCATTCGTCGTGAAGTCTGCTTTTGTGGAAACAGCTTTTGGCGGACATGTCTGGCATGGCCATCATGTTGTGTTGGGCTACATCAGCTGATTAACTTCCTGATTTGATTTTTTTTTTTAGTTTGGCAAGTGCACTGACGATATCTATCTATATAATTCTTGGATTTTAACGTTCCGTCAACCAAATAGGATTACATCAGGACAAATCTCTCTCTCTCTCTCTCTCTCTCTCTCTCTCTCTCTCTCTCTCCTCTCTCTCTCTCTCTCTCTCTCTCTCTCTCTCTCTCTCTCGCTCTCTCTCTATATATATAT
>JABMCL010002997.1:315000-317500 GCA_018857735.1 Alviniconcha marisindica | reverse complement strand
CGATCTACACCAGAGCGGAGAAGAAAGAAGAAAGCGGAGACACCGACCAGGTGGAGAGAGCGAGCGAGCGACAGAGAGAAAAGGGGGGAGGGGGGGGGGGGGGGGGGGGGGGGGGGGGGGGGAGAACCCGCCGAAGACCTAAACAGAGCCAGGTGTGGGCATGCGCCTTGTTTCAAATCACAGCTTACCTTTCTGTCTTACCTTTCTGTCTTACCTTTCTTTGCGCCCTTTCCTTCTATCCCCACCAGCGCTGGAGTTAAGCGGCGAGGGACTGGGTGCAGAGCGCAGCCGCGGCGGAGAGCATATGGTTACCCACTGTCTCTTTGCCACCATCCTCAGCCACCACCCACACGGCGGGTGGTGGTGGTGGTGGGTTGGGGGGGCGGGGAGGGGCACAGGCCCACGAGGGCGACTGGCTTACTTCTGTCTATCAGAAAGCCGGAGACAGCATGGACCGGAAGCCACAGTCTGGTTTCTGTTTGTTTTGTTTTGTCGTTTTCATTGGGGGTATGTATGTGATCTGGTGTGTGTGTGTGTGTGTGTGTGTGTGTGTGTGTGTGTGTGTGTGTGTTGTGTGTGTGTGTGTGTGTGTGTGTGTGTGAGAGAGAGAGAGAGAGAGAGAGAGAGAGAGAGAGAGAGAGAGAGAGAGAGAGAGGTTATCTTTTTCTTGAAGAATAAATCAGATGAATCTCCTCTTTCCATGATTGTCATTTTAATTTATATAACTTAAAATCGTGTCATGCGTCTTTGAATATGGGTAACAAGTTTAATTTCCATGTACCACACTGGAAAAGCCCCCCCCCCCCCCCCCCCCCCCCGGCCCCTACCCACAACCCCCCAGCCCCACCCCTGCCAACCCGCATGATCCCAGAGTCCACGTCCCGCAAGTGTAAGGAACAACAGATTATATGTAAACTGAGACCAGACTGACGGTAATACATGCAGTCAATTGTCTGCGAGTGGACCCTCTAACCTTGGATCACACAATGTCCTCGTTCATCCCTGGCCACTTCTCAGTACTTTACATGCATGAAATTTTCACCCCTGTCCGGATACTGATTTCGAGTGCCTGTGCCCCAGACAACTGCTGGGGGTCCAGCCCGTAGCGGTAGCGTGCGGGCGGTCTGATGTCTGGACAGGTCTTCTCGATGGTGGCGCGAAAATTGCTGTTCGCGAAGGTCTCGGGGCTTCGATGGATCGGGCCGCTCGGGAGCGTTACGATGCTTGGCAGATGGTTGTTGTACCGTGGGTGTGTTGTCGCTCGAGTACACAGTGATGGTGTGCATGGGCTGCTTGGAGTCTTTCATTCGTCTTTTTTTCTTTTTTTTTTTGTGTGTGTGTGTGTGTGTGTGCGTGTGCGTGCGTGCGTGCGTGCGTGCGTGCGTGCGTGCGTGTGTGTGTGTGTGTGTGTGTGTGTGTGTGTGTGTGTGTGTGTGTGTGTGTGTGTGTGGTCGTTTCTGAGTCTGCCAGCTTGGTTTTTCTCTCTCCTTTCAATGACTTCTTCAACTATTAAGAAGAAGTGTGTTATGCGTAATGTACAGCAAAATTGTTATCTTGCGAGTAATTATGATGGGTCAAGTGTGTGTGTGTGTGTGTGTGTGTGTGTGTGTGTGTGTGTGTGTGTGTGTGTGGAGAGAGAGAGAGAGAGAGAGAGAGAGAGAGAGAGAGAGAGTCTGTCTCCCCCCCCCCGCCCCCCCCCCCCCCCCCCCCACCGGCCCCCTTTCCCTTCTTTCCGCCTGTCTGGAAGGGTGTACGGTGTACGTACAGTTTAGGGCGGAAGAACGTGCAGACGTTTAACATTTTTCGCCTTCATCGTTGGAGGCAGAGAAGGAAGACCTGGCAGAGATGATGACCCGATGACGGCCCAAACGCCGAATCGATGGTGGCCCGACGTGGGCTTTCGCCGGGCTTGCGTCGGTAGGGACATCTTATTGATAGGGCCCGGATGAAGGTGAGAGGTAGACCGGGTGCATCTCGCTGTGGGGTTTCCACAGCTCGGCTGCTTGAGCGATAACTCATTGACTTCGGCAACTTCTTGTTCCTTTGGACGGCTAACAGGGCCTGTTGGTGGGGCGAACCTTGGTATTTTGGGGCCCCACCGCTGTCTTTGGCGTGACGCGTGCTTAGAGGTTTAGACTATAAGTAGTGGTATTTTAGCGGGTGGGAGGTTTGTGTGGGTGTTTTGTTTGTGTGGTTGATTTTACTCGTCTGTCTTTGAGCGCTTGAAATGCTGCTATATAGGTGTTGTTTTCTTCCTTCCCTTTGATTCTTTCGTGCTGAGGTGATCCTGCGGGGTGGCGAGACGTCAAAATCCAAGAACTAAGTAACTCTTCTTCATTTTGTTCTTCTTTCTTGATACGTTGTGCGCAGGGCTGACTGGGTGTACAGGTTGATGGCCGTTTTTTCCCCCTTCTCCTTTTTCTACTTCTTTTTCTCTTCTTCCTTCTTCTTTTTCCCCTTCTTTTCCTATCCTCCTTCTTCTTCTCCTTCCCCCCCCCCT
>JABMCL010002997.1:297500-310000 GCA_018857735.1 Alviniconcha marisindica | reverse complement strand
TAATGTGAACAGTGAATGCCATTTATACCTGCGATATGATAGCTTGACAGGACATGAATATCAGGACCCCGTCAATAATCACACACACACACACACACGCACACACACACACACGCACGCACGCATGCACGCACGCACGCACCGCGCGCGCGCACACACACCACCACCGCGCGCGCGCGCGCACACACGCACGCACGCACGCACGCACGCACGCACGCACGCACACACACACAATCTTATAAAGCACCACGCTGTAACCCAGGTTAAACTCACCGCGCTGTACAAACAACTCGCGACAAAAAACCCATTTACATACAGTTCAACAACCCCAGTCACAAGTATCGCTCAACCCTTTGTAACTGAACGTCCCGATCAGTTTATTTTTCCTTCAATACAGTTTGCCTCTGTTTCTTTCTCACCCACAGACGCGCGTGCACGAGGACTGCTACATCCAGGAAGCCATCCGCAACGGCAGCGGCAACATCGTCTACAACTACGCCCACTGCCGGACCCCGGAAAACAAAAAATGCTACCTGGGAATGTACCGCAACGGCACGATGCGTCTGGGATCCATGGCCAGACAGTCGCAGAACACGGCACAGTGGCTAGCCAAGGAAGTCGGGGAGGAGGACCTGAAGAACGCCTGGGACGAGAAGGAGATGATCAAGAAGCAAGGCGGGTGGGTGCCGCCCACGCTTCCGGCCGTCCCCACGCCCAAGCCCGTCAGCCGGAAGGAACAACGCCGGAAGCGGGTGAGGCGTTGGTGCCGGAACCTCAGCGTCATCGTCAAGAGGCCGGGCAAGTTCGTGGCGAGGTGCAAGCACGACTGTGACGTTTTAAAGCGCATGATCCGCCATCCCAAGCGCTACATGCGCCACTGCTTGATCAGCTTCGTGCGCAGGCGCATACGGAACCGGGCGAGAAAGAGGTCCGGCTCCGGGGTGCTGCCTCAGCAGCAGCCTGTGCTAGACAATGAGAAGATCCGGGCCAGGGTGCAGCAGCTGTGGCCGCGCAGGAACGAGATCTTCCAGCGGCTACGGCAGCTCCGTCGCTGCAACAAACGGCGCCGCCAGCGTGGACACAAGAGACACTCGTGCTCCAAGAGGGAGATCCGCCGACAGCAGAGGAGGCGGGCGAAAAAGCGGAGTCAGTCCAAAGCCACGCCTTCCGCGTCCACGTCCACGTCCACGTCCTCGTCGTCGACGCCGAGGTCAAGGTCAAGGCCGTCGTCGTCGTCGTCGTCGTCGTCAAGGTCACCGACCAGACGGCCGCGAATAAGGCACCAGAGGAAAAAGACAGGCAGGATCAAGCGGCGCGTGGACCAAAGTGCACACAGTGCAGGCGAGGGACAAGAGGTTCAATCAAAAAGTGCGCCACTGTTGACTGCATTGACTTCGAGGTGAGAAAGTGGCGGAGGTGGTTGTTGTTTTTTAAATTTAAAAAAGGGGTATCGTTCTCCTTTTCTTTGTGGCTGTTGTCGTCTTTTCTCAGTCGACGCCGACACCGACGCCAACGCCAACACCTGCTTACCAAGAGCGGTTGCCAAACGTAAAGCCGTTGGAAGATGCAGAAAAGGATTCGTTGCCACGGTGGCCCTGTGAAATTAATGTTACGCTGAGCTGGACTGGAACCCGGGACTGACTGACTGGCCGGTTGGTTTTCTGAAATCGCCGTGCCGTGGGTCTGCAACAGTCGGCTGGTCTTGTCACGTCTCGCGTGTTCTCTTTGAGACGTTTGCCAGGCTGGAGCACAAAGCCGAGTGATTTGTTTGGGGTTTTTTTTGCACAGTTTTGAAAACGCGCCATTAAAAAAAAGGGGGTGGCAAGAAAGGGAGGGGTGCACCACTGTGTATGATAAGCAGGGTCGTGTTTGGCGTGGAGAAACCCCCCCAAGAAGCACATCAGCGAAAAGTGGTTGGTACCCGAAAAAGCACATAAGCACCGTTTAAGAAGCACGAACTCTTGTTTTTCGTTTTGCTTTGTAAGAAGAAAACTGAACAAGCACTAATGAACACGTTGTTGGGAGTTGCACAGTTGCACACCGTGTGACAGAAACGCGCCATTTTAAGATTTGGTAAGTTCGAACAGAATTGTTTGCACCTTGTATGGAAAGTGCCATTTTAAAGATATGGCTTGTTCAGTGACTCCAGAGAAGCGTGCCATTTTAGGGAATGGCACCAGTGGAAGTGTTTTGCACCGTTTGCGATGAGTGCCATGCCGAGTCAAAGACCCTTTCATTCAGACTTGTGTTTTGTTTGGAACTTAGGAAGCTGCCGCGACTGTGACAGTGGGCCTTGTAGCTAACGAGAGAGAGAAGTGAACACTAAACTAGCACCGAGCTGGAGTTTGGTCACAACAAGCTAGAGTAAAAATACTGCCAGTCGCAAAACACTTTGTAAAAACTCCGAGCACAAAGACACCTGACGACCCTGTTCACTGCAGATGTTCACTGTGTGTGTGTGTGTGTGTGTGTGTGTGTGTGTGTGTGTGTGTGTGTGTGTGTGTGTGTGTTGTGTGTGTGTGTGTGTGTGTGTGTGTGTGTGTGTGCGTGTGTGTGTGCGTGCGTGCGTGCGTGCGTGCGTGCGTGCGTGCGCGCGCGCGATCAGCCTAGTGTATGAACACCTTGCCTGGTGGGAGGAACTTCTTTACCCTATGGAAGCTTGGCCACAACCCAGCCTGATTAAGGGAATCGAACCCCAGCTCGAGCGGGGCGCTGAAGTCCCCGCCTGAAGTGTTGAAATGAACCCCCATTGAACCCCCATGCCTGGTGAAGACACTGGCCCCCATGGGAGCATTGGACCCCCCTGTCTGATGGGAGAACGGACCCCCCCCCCTCCCCCCACAACCTGCCCCGCTTCTTGCTGCCGGGGTTCATTGAAGCACCTGCCTGGAGGAAGCAGCTCGGAGTAAATCACGGAGGTCACGGCAAAGGCTTCCTTTTCTGTTGTTAATGTCTTCTCCTCGGCGTCTTGTTGAATGACTTGTTTTTGTTTTTGTTTAGTTTTTTTTTTTTTTTTACCCCACAAAGTATCTCCTGCTGCATGTTGTCTTTGTCTTGTGGTCTTCATGCTGTTTTCACTCCGTACGAGTCAGCCGATTCCAGTGGTCACTTGATGACGTGGAAATGGTCATTTTACGTCAGTCGGCTTAGAATGTTTTGTCACGGGATTTCAGCCGGCGTAGCAGTTGTCACGTGACGGCAGTCGGCACCTAGAAACAATAGAAAATGCAAGTGGAAGAAGCCAAAGGACCTGTTAGAAACTGGAGTTAGTGTGGACAGTGGAAGAGTGTGTGAAACTCGGCACACGGTGAAGTTCATTCAGTACAGCCTAAAGTCGGCATGTTGCAGACTCTCCGCAGTGTGCTTAGCAGGGACAAGTCTGTTCTTTGGGTTGTGACACTGAGACACGGTAGCTAGGTACGTCACTGCGGGGAATGCTCGCCAGTGGCGATTGCTGTCACTGCTAGGTTCGTGTTGAACAAAACGTTGCGGTTATCGGCTGCAGAAATTGGTACTGTTATCCTTTTTTGGGATGGTACAAACGGCACGGCTAACTGACGGAAGGAAGCGTGAAGAGAATGGGGATGCACAACAATACAAAAAATAGTAATAGTAGAGGTTAAAATAAAGGATACAAATGATATCATAACGAGAAGGACGTTGTGACCATCTTGCAATAAGGCCAGTGAGTTTAATTTATTGGGAACAAGCATAAGCTGATGAAGACAAATAAGCACGCGACTGCTTTAAACAGTGCACCGCGGACCCAGTCACTGGTTCCCGCTCGACGTGGAGCAAGCTGCGTGGGCCAGCTGTTTGTAGAAGTACTGTATTTCATAGAGCTCTACTGCACGAAGTTATCGACCACTGCACTGCCATAGAGCCACCTGCCCTGAGGTGACCCTTTGAAGCCTACAGGACGTTAAAATTTCACCCGTCGCCAATGTTGTGTGGTCGCAAGCTTCCCCAACACGTGTCGTCAAAGCTGTGTAGGTGCAGGTCTCCCGTTTCGCAGTTAGTGCCGTGTTGCTGCAATTGCATCTAGCTCTCACCTGTCGTCACTATAGTATATAAGTGCTGCAACTTGTGTCAAGCGCTTCTGGCTTTCATATGTCAATGCTGTATTGTTTCAAACGCGGCTAGCGATCGGGCGATGAAGACTGCATTGTCCAGGACGCTTGGTGAGTGTGTTCGTAGCGGGTGAGGCGTTTTAAAGTCGCAGTGCAAAGCCTTGGTGACGTGCGTCCACACTTTGCTTATTTGTTTTCATCAGCCTGTGGAAGACGTTTTCGGTGGTAGCATGCTCCTGAATACTGTGTGTGTGTGTGTGTGTGTGTGTGTGTGTGTGTGTGTGTGTGTGTGTGTGTGTGTGTGTGCGTGCGTGCGTGCGTGTGTGTGTCCACTTGCGAGCGCGTGTTTTGCGCGTCAGCGTTTGTATATATAAATATAGGTGCGAAATCAACGTCCCAAAATAGAGTGCCGATGCTGCTAGACTTGACGCAATGTCGCAAACAGATGTGCGAATACTGTATATATTGTCGTTGTGCACCTATTTATTTTGTGAACAAAATGGTTGTATCTGAAAGCTGAAGACATTAATATGCTGTTCTGTTTCTGTTACAATTTGTTACATTGCATTAAATGGCTTGTTCCCGTAACGTTTTAATGGAACACGTTACTGTCATTTGTACCTGAACGTTGTTGCTGTCATGAATTGTGGTTACGTCATTATGTTCTAGGTCATGTGAATGTATGTTGTGTGATTTACGTAACTGTATATTCATTTAAGGCTGATCAACATCACACGCTTTCCATTCTTGACCCATGTTTTACAAGCAAGGGTGCATTTCACACTTTACTTGCTACCACTGGATCTGCTTGTTCTGAAGTGTAAATAAAGTTCTGACTCTTGTTCTGTTGGTAGAAAGAGCGGTATGCTACTTAATGGAATGCAGGCTAATATTAATAGCGGAAGGATAGGACATTTTGCTGCTTGAGTACTATCTGCTATCAGCATGCAAACACTGGAACCAGATTCTGGAAAGGTGAAAGACTTGTAAAGAAATTTCGTAGAACTGCTATTGATCGATTTATTTATTCATTTATTTATCATTATTGTTCATCTATTTTTGTACAATTATTTGTTTACTTATTTGTACATTTATTGTTCGTTTTGCTCATTGATACATGTAACTAATTTCATTGAACACAGGAAACAGATTAAAAGAAAGAAAAAAGAAGAACAAACACGAAAGAAATGCTTATGGCAACAGAATGCAAAAGGTGTAGACAGGGAGAGGTAAATATGATGTTAAAGAAAAAGTTTATGGCAACAGTGCGAAAGCTCTAGACAGGGAGAGGTAAATATGATGTTAAAGAAAAAGCTTAGGGCAACAGAATGGGAAAGGTGTAGACAGGAAGTGGTAGATATGATGTTAAAGAAAAAACTTAGGGCAACAATGGCAAAGGTGTAGACAGGAAGTGGTAGGTATGATGTTAAAGAAAAAACTTAGGGTAACAATGCCAAAGGTGTAGACAGGAAGTGGTAGATATGATATTAAAGAAAAAAACTTAGGGCAACAATGCCAAAGGTGTAGACAGGAAGTGGTAGATATGCTGTTATAGAAAAAACTTAGGGCAACAATTTCAAAGGTGTAGACAGGAAGTGGTAGATATGATGTTAAAGAAAAAACTTAGGGCAACAATGCCAAAGGTGTAGACAGGAAGTGGTAGATATGATGTTAAAGAAAAAACTTAGGGCAACAATGCCAAAGGTGTAGACAGGAAGTGGTAGATATGATGTTAAAGAAAAAACTTAGGGCAACAATACGAAAGGTGTAGACAGGGAGAGGTAAATATGATGTTAAAAAAAGCTTTGGGCGACAGAATGGGAAATGTGGACATGTCTGCGACTTGCCCAGCGGCCCGGAACTCGAACGTTGGCAAAGACCGCTTTTCCCTCAGAGCACACGGGGGTTGCAGCCTGTCTGTTCGTGCTGTATACAAACTTTTCTGGGGTCCACCGAGCATGTTACATGGTTGACATTGCAATAATACAATGCAGTTTTGTTATATCATTGCAGTGACGTCTTCCTGTTCCTTAGGTCCACCTAACATTTAGTTGACATCGTTTAGTTCCTGGTATTTCAAAGACCAACTGAAAAAGTTAGTTTCGTCATTGCATCTTTTTTCTTAGATCAAACGGACATTTTAGTGGTGTAAATTTCAATGTGTTTCATAGAAAACCTGACATTTCGGAGACGTCATTTTGCTTAGACATACTCGACATGGTGGCGCAAAAACGTTTCCATCATGTTAACTTACTTGATATTGCAATGACGTTATTTTATGCTTCCAATGGAATTGTTTCGTGACTTGAAATGTACGTGGCATTGTAGTGACGTGCTTTCCGAATGCTGCGCGGGTGTCATGCTAGTGTCGTTATTGCATTTCATGTTCTTGACAGCAATGATCCGCTGAAGTTCATCGCGTGAATGACTTTGCATTGCAATGTAAATTCATCATTCGACGTACTCTGTTTGTGATGCAAAACATTGGTGACCTCACTCGTACCGTACGTAATCCTTTTCAGTGTATATAGGACTGTCTGCAATTTGCCGGTCCGGAAACGTGAAGCTTGTATAAATTTGAAGTTGTTGTTTTTCTTTCCTGACAGCCTGTTTTCCCCCCCCCCCCCCCCCCCCCCCCCCTCCGTGTAGGCCTTCTGAGACGAATCAACGCTGTTTTGTCAAAAATAAAATATGTTGGAAGGAAGAAGGGAAAGAACAAGACTTTTCTCGGAGATTACGACCGCCTCAATCTCCCTCTCACCAGTTACCGCCCCCCCCCCCCCCCCCCCCCCCCCCCCCCCCCCCCAACCCCCCAATTGTCCCCCCCTCATCCTATTCCCAAGAGAAAGACACCAAAGCCAGTGTAATATAGATCACGTTGCCCATTAGAGGAAAAGCACCCCCCCCCCTCTCTATCCCCCACCCCCCAGTTTAAAAAACAACAACAGCCCAGACATATGTGAATGCGGTATAAATACAACTTGTTACAAGAGTCTCACGAGCATTAGCTTCACACTTTTCAGGCGGTGTCAGAGAATGTTTTGAGTG
This sequence comes from Alviniconcha marisindica, assembly GCA_018857735.1. Taxonomy (NCBI): domain Eukaryota; kingdom Metazoa; phylum Mollusca; class Gastropoda; family Provannidae; genus Alviniconcha; species Alviniconcha marisindica. The sequence goes on along the minus strand of JABMCL010002997.1, from coordinate 302,882 downwards.
AGCGGCAGGTCTTCGGGGGCTCATCGTTTCGAAACTTCATCCATCGCTCATCGCACTTACCTCACTGATGACGTGTGCAAGGGTGTGCTTGTATTGATGTGCAATAAGACTTTGATGACGTCAGATGAATGCATGACGTAGGAATACAGAACTTACCTTGGGATTACCTTGGGATTGTTTTAAAGTTGAGTTGTTGTTTTTTTCTTCCATAAAATGATGTCGTGTGGCAGGTATACAATTTCCAGGGGTAATTCGTTTGAAACAAGTGACTGATAAACTTGCCAATGATTCACAAATAACGATGAAGTTTTGATTAACGCAAAATGTCTGGAGTGGGATGGTTGGGTGTGGGGGGGGGGGGGGGGGGGGGCGGAATGTATGCGTATATCCAAAAAAGGTTTACATCTGTATGTATATTTTATGCTCTCTACAAAGTTTGTTCTTCCGTTGCAATCTGTAAAGAGAGATGGAGCATACGCAACAGTAGTCACTGAGTAAGAGGCGTGTTGGTTTGTTATTCCGATTATACATGTTAACGTTTTAATCAAATTCTAGTTTTAATGCAGTGTTTACCAAAGAATGATGAGAGTATTGCTGTTGATGAGTGTGTGTGTGTGTGTGTGTGTGTGTGTGTGTGTGTGTGTGTGTGTGTGTGTGTGTGTGTGTGTGTGTGTGTGTGTGTGTGTGTGTGTGTGTGTGTGTGTGTGTGATTGCGTGTGTGTGAGAAACATGACAGATTGCGTGGCTGTACAAAATGTCCATAAACGTTCATAAACATGTTTTACATACATCCCCATAATTTATTCAGTCGTCTGTTCTCGCTTATGGATGCAGGGACACGGCAGTAAATGCTAGAGGAACATGTAGCTCTTAAAGTTTGTAGAATACAAAGCGCGTGAACTGAAGATAAAAGATATGTAAATGATGTTGCACATTGTGTAGTATCAGGCATCCCAGTGGAGTTCTTGTGTATTCACAGTTCAGTATAGCCCTAGTCATACAGTTATAAAACACCGCCCAGGAACCTTATATGTCCACAAAGAAGAAGATCTACTGAGCTATCATCTTTAATAGGCAGTTTTAGGTTCGTCCCTTTAAACTAAAGTTTGGTTGTGGCACTTGCTTGTTTTTGTTTTTTCTCTCCTAAGAAGGAAGATAAAAAACAAACAAACAGCAGCAACAACAAAAACACTAATACACAAACAACAACAACAAACTCAATAAATTTATGACTGGTAGTTTGGCGTTGGATTCAAAGCGGCGCTCATGATTTTTTTGATTTTTTTTCAGAGGCATGCTTTTCTCATCATTATCATACCAACATTGATCAGTTTCGTTAGAAATCTCATTTGGAGTTAACAGTATTCCGAAGAATTATTGCAATGTCTGATATTGTTGCCATGTGTACTGATGAAAAATATATGTATATGTCAATTTACTTGAATTGTGCTTTTAATGTTATAAGAGATCTTCGCATGTTCACCTGCTTGTCTGTCTGTCTGATTCTCTCCCTTCGTTGTGTGTGTGTGTGTGTGTGTGTGTGTGTGTGTGTGTGTGTGTGTGTGTGTGTGTGTGTGTGGTGTGTGTGACAGTGTGACAGTGTGAGTCCGCGCCCGAACGAAGAACTGCAAAGGAAAATGCCCGACAGAAAAGATAAAAACGAACAAACAAACAAGCAAAAAACAACATAGACACAGAAGGGATCTTAGTCGGTCAGTTAATCACTCCAATACCATTCCACCTGATGACAAGCTGATGAATCTTCTCTCTCTCTCTCTCTCTCTCTCTCTCTCTCTCTCTCTCTCTCTCTCTCTCTCTCTCTCTCTCTCTCTCTCTCTCTCTCTACTCCTCCTCTCTCTCTCTTCACACACACACACACACACACACACACCACACCACACACACACACACACACCACACACACACACACCACACACACACACACACACACCACACACACACACACACACACACACCACACACACACACACACAAGTAAAGATGTATCAACACCAAAACACAAGAACACGCTAATCACTAATGTAATGAGCCAGAACGCCAGAAAAAAGAAGAAGGGGAAGAAAAAAAAACGAATCCCAGAACGTCGTTTCACGGACCCTGAAATTGCAGAAAACTGAGTAGCCACTTCGAATCTTCTGCCGTAACAAGGTAACAACCCAAAAAGCAAGGCCGGCAGAACTTCAAAAGAAAAGATAACGGAGAGAAAATGATGTAACAAAACGAAAGGTAAACGGTAGTAATGAAGCGCTGCGAGTCGCGCTCGGAGAGAGGGGGGTATGGGGGTACAAAACGTTGAAGAAAGCACGGACCACCCAAATTCTCCTCCAGAGGCACTTGCGGCTCCTTGTATTTTTTTTATTGTCAGTCTTGGCACTCGACATATAATAGTATATCGTTCGGTTTACCAGAACTGGGAAGTCGATACATCGGAAATGACGCAATCTATTTGTTGATTGGCTGACTAGTAGTGTTAGCCATTGAGTGGCTGAATAGGAATGTTAGCCAACCAAATGAAAAAACCTGAGGAAGCCGCGTTTCTCTCTCTCTCTCTCTCTCTCTCTCTCTCTCTCTCTCTCTCTCTCTCTCTCTCTCTCTCTCTCTCTCTCTCTCTCTCTCTCTCTCTCTCCCACCATCACATGTGTTGTATGCGTTTAAAACGTTCGTTAAACCATCAGTTGCTGCTGTGGGATTTCTGTGTATTTGAGTGAAATAAGATGGAGTTCTCATCTGGGTAAAAGTGCACTTTAATGGTGTGATTTCGGGCGCCGGACTTCCATCGCCAGCATTATTATGAGTTTATTTCCAGACTCAGCGTCTCCGCAGAACCAGGTGAAAACAGATGAACAGTGAGCCAAGCCCTTGATTGAAATGCATGCACAGTGGCCCCATGCTGTTTTAATACGTACCTTACTCGTGTGAGTGCGCGTGAATACAACTTCAACTGCTGCTATAATTTCAAGCAACGCTGAAAATCTAGCCACGACTGAGCCCGAATGATGCACGTGCAAAGAAACTTACAGAGCTGTGGAATTTTTTCCGAAATAAGTCTCGGCATGGGTGAACTTCATTTTATGATAACCGAACGGTTCAGTACAATTCAGTTCAGTTCAGTTCAGTTCAAGATGGTATCTATGCGCTTGGAAAAGCCCATAATATATTATGCTCTCCACCCCGTCTCTGAGAAGTTTCCCCAACGTTGCCCTTGAAACAGTTCTCATGTCCGTCTGATTGGCGATGGCCATCTCTGGTCCTTTCAAGGAAGATCGTCTAGCGCTCCCTCTTTCTACGCTTCTCTCCTCCAGGCGAGTGATACTGTGATGTCCTTCGTTTTGTATGAAAACGTGTCTGTAAGTGAACAAACATACTGCAGAAGAAGTACGCGCTGCCGAGCTGGTCAGCCTCAGTCTCAAATGACCAGCCACGATGAGACAAGCTGGACTCAGAAGTCAAAGCTGACTCTGCTACGGAACCAGAGCTATCAAAGTTCTATCTGTTCAAGCCTCGATTAGGCGACGTTATAGCCCTGAATGCCTCACCTGTTGCCAGGAATTCCGCCTTTCTAGGTCAACGTTCAGCCTCCCAAGTTCATTCTACTTGATTTTTACCCCTCCTCTTCCAACATAAAGTGACGCAGGACACGAACTGTGAATCAGACTTTTATTCACAGAGTGAATTCATGACTTGCGTTTCTCTCTGATATGACCTTCGACGTTGACTGGGCGTTAAATATAATAATGTTAAAAATAAATATAAAAAACTGTTTAAAAAAACAACCTGTCAAAGTCCCAACAATGGCGGCTTGTTTACCTGGCTGGATTCACAGCCACCTGAACTGGCTTTAACCTTTCACGGTCTGGTGGCGGAGCTCGACTGATTGCTGTGTGGCATTTTGTTGTTGAAGGGACGGCCAGATGAAACAACAAAGCGATACTTACCTGTGTCGAGTGCCTGTGGTCTGCGCAAAGCCTTTGGGAATCAGTCCCCCTCCTTTCTGACCAACTGCTTCTTACGTCAGGCATTTAACAACAGATGGAGACTGGCGCGGAGAGGGGGGGGGGGGGGGGGGGGTTAGGGAAAGCTGGGAGGTGGGGGGGGGGGGGAGGGGGGGGGGGGGGGGGGGGGGGCGGCGTGATGAGGTTTGGGGTGCACTCGTGAGTTGCTGTCTGGTGCGTGTATATATTACGTGAATCGTTTTGTTGTTGTTGTTGTTGTTGTTGTTGTTGTTCTGTCGTCGTCGTCGTTTCGGGTGAAAAGGTATGATGTAAACGTGAACAGCTGTGTTTGTAGCAAATGATGACGTGAACAACTGAGTTATACTTGATCGTCAGTCTTTCAGAACCGATTTGTTGATAGACCGACCGACATACAGAGAACTTCGTTTTACAAGGATTGTTGTTGGCCGGACACAAGCTATCAAATCGCCAACACATACAACCCACGCAAACCATCAACCCACAAAACACAAACCATCAGTCAGTGAGCCAACACAAGTCTAAACCACTAACATAGACCGTCATATTAGACAGAGAGAACACAAACCATCAAACCACTGATGAAGGCTGACCGATACAAACCTTCAAACCACTGAGAGAGGCTGACCAACACAAACCCTCAAACCACCGAAGGAGGCTGACAAACACGAATGCCTAACCACAGAGAGAGGATGACCAACACAAACCATCGAACCACCGACGGAGGCTGACCAAAGCGAACCATCTAACCACCGAAGGAGTCTGACCAACACACACCATCCAAACACCGACGGAGGCTGACCAACGCAAACCATCTAACCACCGAAGGAGTCTGACCAACACAAACCATCCAAACACCGACGCAGACTGACCACCGGCAAGATGACCAACACAAACCATATAATAGCGGTCATTTCTATTCTTGCAGAGGTTTTCAATATAACCACCGAGAGGGTCTGACCAACACAAACCATCTAACCACCGACGGAGGCAGACCAACACAAACCATCTAACCACCCAGACCAACACAAACCATCTAACCACCCAGACCAACACAAACCATCTAACCACCAAGGCAGGATGACCAACACAAACCATCTAACCTCCGAGGCAGGCTGACCAACACAAACCATCTAACCACCTGAGAAAGTCTGACCAACACAAACCATCTAACCACCCAGACCAACACAAACCATCTAACCACCCAGACCAACACAAACCATCTAACCACCCAGACCAACACAACCATCTAACCACCAAGGCAAGATGACCAACACAAACCATCTAACCTCCGAGGCAGGCTGACCAACACAAACCGCGGCCTAGCCACTGAGGCAGTCTGACCAACACAAACCATCTAACCACCTAGGGACTGAGTATGACAAACACA
>JABMCL010002997.1:292500-295000 GCA_018857735.1 Alviniconcha marisindica | reverse complement strand
CTTGCACAGGTTTTTAACTGCTTTTCAAAGGAGGGAAAGTGGGCAGTCGCAAGGCAGAGCTAGGCGGCAATCTTTGCAAATTGCTCTCTCTCTCTCTGTGTCTCTGTCCGTCTGTATCTCTCTCTGTCTGTTTGTATTTCTCAGTGTCTATCTCTCTGTGTCTCTGTTCTGTCTCTGTCTTTCTATCTCTCTCCCTCTGTTATGCCCTGTTTGTCTGTCTATGTCTGTGTCTGTGTCTCTCTCCCTCTGTCTGTCTCCATCTGTTTGTGTCTCTGTCTCTCTCCCTCTGTCTCTGCTCTGTCTCTGTTTGTATGTCTGTCTCCCCCCCCCCCCCCCCCCACACACACCAGCCTTCTCTCTCTCTCATGTGCTTTGTCAGGGCAGTTGGGTACTTTCACTTACTTTTTTTTTTATATTCCCCATCCCCTTATTTTTGTTCTAATTGCCGAAAATTAAATGGATGCATTTGCGTGCACAACGTCGGTAAATACGTTTTCATTTATTTATGTATATATATATTTGACGTTCAGGTTTAATGGAGGGTAGCTGCACAGTGCTCCCGATGAAACCAGTGAAAAGAGATGCACGGTGAAGAGGCGCCAGTGTATTTGACTCCCGTAGTTTTTCACTGTCCTCTCCCTTCTCCCCAAACTCCATCAAGTGCTGTTGTAATCTACTATCAGTATTTATCTATCTGTGCGTAAGGCATGCGTATGCGAATGAAGTTTTGCTTTCTAGCCCAAGAACAAACAGATATAATAATAAAAACAAAAACAACAACCAACATAACAAAAAACAAACCAGAACAAACACCATCAGCACCAGCACGACGACGACGACCACCACCACCACCACACAACAACAGCAACAACAACAGACACACACACACACACACACACACACACACACACACACACACACACACACACACACACACACACACACACACACACACACACACACAGAAACCATCCACGTCCAAATCCTACTAATCCTTTGCCGACCCTGACCCTAAACGTAAGCTTAGAGCAAATAAACAACAGGAGGACAAGGAGCTATCGGTGGGTTATGTTGATCCGAAAGCGTACACGGCTGGCTTGGATGCACTGATGATTCACTCACTCACTCAGGCACCGGGATCACTCAGGCAGGCATTGACCTCCCCATGTGATAAACCCATTGACCAACAACTTCCACAACTACTGCCCCCCTCACCCCCCCCCTCCCCCGCCCCCTCCTTCCACTCTGACCCTCCTTTCTCCTGATTCCACCAAGCAGACACACACGTATGGCTTTTTGGGGGTGGTGGTGGTGGTGGTGGTGGTGGTTTTATTGTACGCACTGCCGTGTTGTTGCTGCAGTCAGTGCCTCAGCGGGAAAGGCTGTTTCGCTGTTAAGGAGAGCTTGTTTCATTAGTGTGTGCTCTGGACTGTCTACTGTGTGACTGACCGTGTCTCTCCTCATCTTGCTGCTCTCCACTGGCTGCCCATTGATTCACGAATACAGTACAAATTCGCTGTGTGTGTGTGCGTGCGTGCGTGCGTGCGTGCGTGCGTGCGTGCGTGCGTGCGTGCGTGCGTGCGTGCGTGCGTGGTGTGTGTGTGTGTGTGTGTGTGTGTGTGTGTGTGTGAGTGTGTGTGTGTGTGTGTGTTGCGGTGTGTGGTGCGTGTGTGTGGTGGTGGTGTGCGTGGTGTGTGTGTGTGTGTGTGGTGTCGTGCGTGCGTGCGTGCGTGCGTGCGTGCGTGCGTGCGTGTGTGTGTGTGTGTGTGTGTGTGTGTGTGTGTGTGTTGTGTGTGTGCGTGTGTGCGTGCGTGCTCGCGGAAGTTTGTTTTGACTCCGTTTTGTTCTTTGTTTTGTAATGGGCTATGTGCTCCAATTTGGGCAAACAGCACATGAAAGAGTACATTACTATTATTATTATATGAATGACGAAGGACAAGTCGAACGAACAAGTCGAACGAACTCAACCGAGAGCACATGCAAATGTTTAGTCCGGTTTTCGGCTGACACTGTCTTTTTCAGAACAGTTCTGGTTACTTCTTAATTAAATATGATAATGTTTCACTTATAAAGAGACATTAAACTTAATTTGGTTTGTTTTATTTAATGTTTGTTTACGATAACATTCTTGTGATATTAGAGGACCGCAACGATATTAAAGTAACAAAATGTGTGGGCAAACTCGCACGCGTGCGCGCTGACACACACACACACACACACACACACACACACACACACACACACACACACACACACACACACACACATACACGGGAACACTGACACACACACACACGCACGCGCGCGCACGCATGCACGCACGCACGCACGCACGCACGCACGCACACATGAACACATACACACACAGACACAATGAGACACGCGCACGCATACACTACACTACACTACACACACACACACACACACACACACACACACACACACACACACACACACACACACACACACACACACACACACACACACACACACACACACA
>JABMCL010002997.1:272500-282500 GCA_018857735.1 Alviniconcha marisindica | reverse complement strand
TCCCCCCCCCCCCCCCCCCCCACCTATATATATATTAATAATAATGGAAATTTGTAAATCGTCATTCCTATCATCGCCCTGATACATAACTATACCAAATACCCGCGATGTAGGAAGTATTTAAGGTCCTCCTCTGTTGAAAACTCAGAGCTATCAAAGGTTCCTACTTCAGTTTAAGCTTAGAGCAGGTCAGAATATAGCTCCACACGATCAGCCTGCTGACAGGAATTTTGCCTTTCTAACAGTGACGTGTAGAACGGTGAATCGGACTTTGACTTGTTAGCTTGTGCTTTGTCGGGTAATTATCACCTTCGCCGCGGTTGTCTGGAAGTTAGATACCAATTCGTCTTTGCAAAAGAGCAATAGTTCACGAATTATGTAAAGAGACAGAGATTTGCCAGACGCAGAACAGACTACGCCTAAGATGGGCCTCTCTTGTTCCACTCAGTCCCGACATGGTTGTTCCATACCTCCAAGGCCCTCGCTCCACCGAGCGGCAAATCGACATCTGAAAACTCACCAACAACGCACGTTGCTATGTCAAAAGTCGCTCAGCTCGTGAAGAGTCGGGACGTATTAAGCACGGTGTTCATTTCCACCGTGTAAGTACCAACAACACGTACTATATCACAAGTCGTTGACCGTGTGGAGGGGCCATAATCTTCGCCAAATCCCTCCTCACTCCCTCTCCAGACCCTAAAGCCCCCTACTCGGGCAGATTGAATCTGAGGGAGTCCCCGGGGAAGACAGGCTGGGCGGGTCCACTTCAAAGTCACGCTCTGACCGCTGCTCTGGCGTCAAATTAATGTCGTCTTCCACATTATGCTTACCCCTCGTAGCGGGCCGGACCGGGGTAATAAAACAGTGCTTGCATCACTCCACCGAGCGCAATTGTGTAGTTGGCTGTGTTTGGACAGGGGTTTAATCGGTCCGTTAGTCGGCGTAAACACCTCGCCGGCGTCGAATCGCTTAGTGAGAGGATTCCAGTGGTGGTGGTGGTGATGGTGGTGGTGGTGGTGGTGGTGTGCCTTGTTATATACTTAATTTTTTTAAATTGTGGCAGGTCCTCTAGCCCTCTAGCTGTCTATTTGTCCTGCACTTTCCTGCACTCCGGCCTCTAAGATTGGCCGTGTGGGCTTGACGTTAAAATCCGGTTAGTAACCAGCTTCGCCCTGATGTGACCTACCAGGTTGTGTGGGCGTTAAATATTACTTACTTATTCAGTTCTTTATCTACACTTTGTATTTACTCGCATGCCAGCTGAGAGTTATTGTAGGCGGTTGAGGCAGTCCTTCTCAGTGTTCCTGTGACGTCTTTCGAGCGCTATTGAACTCCTTTTGCTCTACAAAGGCACTGCAGGCTTTGTTCGGTTTCACGTTATGTATGTTTGCTTACTTGCTATCCATCTCTCTCTCTCTCTCTCTCCCCCCCCCCCCCCCCCCCCATGACAGTGTAGCGATAGATATATAATCTCCCTCTTCCCCCACCTCCATACCCCCTTCTTCCCGTCCCTAATAAACCTTGTAGTTTCTGTGGACCGTAAGCACCATGTTTACTGACTTACGTCAACCTCTAAGATGATGATCCAGTGGGCTTGGCATTGAAATCCTCCCCCCTCCCCCGCCCCCCAAACCCCCTGCCGTCCCGAAGTGAAATAACTCGCAAACTCCCACCCTTAGTCCCCTACACATCGTTCTTCTCCTCCTCCACCTCCTCTTTCTATCCCCTGAAATTCGATACAGAGTTAATTAATAGACAGATATAGAGTTGATTAATTTGATACCGTACACCGACTACAAAATACGAACCACTGATTAGTGATCCAGATAAACCTGTCTGTAAAGTCTTCAGCGGCATGCTTCATCTCACACCTTTGTACCACCACACGCTGACACCAGTGTGTCAAACAGTGACTACCAAATCCCAGAACCTTTTGTTCTTTTTATAAGCACCAGACAAAGTCCCACACTCCAAGCGGAGAAAAACGGTGGCAAACAGCCCTGACAACAGACGGCAGACGTGGACAAACCCTTGATAAGAAAGAATACACGCACGCACGCACGTACGCACCCACCCACCCACCCACACACACACACACACACACACACACAAGCACTCTGCAATTGTCTGCGAGATCCGTAGTATTGCAGGGATAACTTGACACGTTTTGCCGACACAACGAGGAAGAGGGTCACTGACTATCTTCATAGCTATATAGATATATATGTCTCTGGAATACAAGCCACCGAGTTGAACTTAATGCCTTTGTCTAAGTCTAAATGTGTGTGTGTGTGTGTGTGTGTGTGTGTGTGTGTGTGTGTGTGTGTGTGTGTGTGTGTGTGTGTGTGTGTGTGTGAGAGAGAGAGAGAGAGAGAGGAGAGAGAGAGAGAGAGAGAGAGAGAGAGAGAGAGAGAGAGAGAGAGAGAGAGAGAGAGAGAGAGAGAGAGAGAGAGAGAGAGAGAGAGAGAGAATCATTAAGCAACAGCCATAAGCCATCTGTGCTTTCTTCTATCAGCTTAGCAATAACCTCAAACCGGCTGAAATTTAAGAAGGACAAATCTTCATGATATACGGCGATGTCTTTAAGAACCCAGTGATCATTGTCATCGCCAAGCCATTTATAATTTAGTCGTGGGATTTAAATCAGCGCCTGAAACTACACAGCTGGTAGAAAAAGGTTACAGCCAGGACCTTGTGTGATGCAGTGAACTTCAGCAAATCACATCACAACTGTTGCCAACAACACCCGAATCAACTGTTCTTTAAGAACATGGTAAATGAAGTGTGGACGCTGACCCCTTTCACAACACTGATCCCTTTCACAAGCTGCCTATTTACATGTATATGGGATGATTTTGATTCTATGGCTCTTCTTAAGGAAAATGGTAAATAATGTCTTTATGTTAACCCTTCCACAAGCTGCCTGGTTGCATGTATATGGGTTTGTTTGACTCTACGGCTGATCGTAAGGAACACGGCAACAGAAGTCTTCACGCTAACCATGTCCACAGGCTGTTTGGTTACGTTGCTTTATTCCATGTTGACGGTAACCAGTTCCACAGGTTGTGTGGTTACGTAGGTTGATTTGATTTCACGGCTGTTCGTGAGAAACATGGTTACTGAAGACTTGACGCTAACCCTGTCAACAACTAGCTGTTTGGTTACATGTATATACGTTTATTTGGTTCCACGTTGACGGTAACCATTTCCACAGGTTGTGTGGTTATGTAGGTTGATTTGACGTGATGGCTGTTCGTAAGGAACTGAAGACTTGTTCCACGTTGACGGTAAACCCTTTTCGCAAGTTGTGTGGTTATGTAGGTTGATTTGATTTGATGGCTGTTCGTAAGGAACGGAAGACTTGTTCCACGTTGACGGTAAACCCTTTTTACAGGTTGTGTGGTTATGTAGGTTGATTTAATTTGATGGCTGTTCGTAAGGAACGGAAGACTTGTTCCACGTTTACGGTAAACCCTTTTTACAGGTTGTATGGTTATGTAGGTTGATTTGATTTGATGGCTGTTCGTAAAGAACGGAAGACTTGTTCCATGTTGACGGTAAACCCTTTTTACAGGTTGTGTGGTAATGTAGGTTGATTTGATTTGATGGCTGTTCGTAAGGAACGGAAGACTTGTTCCACGTTGACGGTAAACCCTTTTCGCAGGTTGTGTAGTTATGTAGGTTGATTTGATTTGATGGCTGTTCGTAAGGAACGGAAGACTTGTTCCACGTTGACGGTAAACCCTTTTCACAAGCTTTTGTGGTTATGTAGACTGACTTGATTCCTTGGCTTTCTGCTGGGAACCAGGTCACGACACTTAACAACCCTGCACATTAAGTTATGTGGTTACAAACAGAGACAACTCTCGTCTCAACACCCGCTCCACCGTGTAGGTAATAGTCGGGCGAAAGGTTGGTTTACTTATTTCACCAGTGATCGCTACGAGCATAGCCATTATATCAGTCTTGAAGGATTCTGTCAACGACAAAGACTTGATAGCGACTGACCATGTACCTTAACGAAAGCCAGCGCGTCCAGCCAGCCCCGTGTAACTCTAGAGAGAATGCAAAATGGTTGACGTCCAGATTGACTGAACCAATCCGGGACGGAACAAGCCACTGTCTTCGACTGATCGACACATTGTGTCAAGCTGTGGTCACTGTGGCTTAACACCGGCACGGGTCAGTGGTCAATGCAAACTTTGCGAGTGCGCTGCAGGCTAAGTTTAACGTGCTTGGCATTGCTCGACAGATTCCTCTCAATGGTCAGCGCTGCGGCCCTTCGTTGACCAGGCTAGCCCCCGCTGAGGCAGAAAATATGTTTTCTTTCGTCTTTGTCGGCCGCAGTTTCTAAATATTGTAGCGAGGCAATGTGGCGTGGTTTTATTGGCCGCGTGCATGTAATCACCGTTTGTATCGTCGTGTTGGTTAAAACAGCTGGTCTCGATAGAACATGTAATAACCGAGAGCAAAATTCAAGCGTCGCAGAAGTTGACTGGGTATTTCCAGCACTCAGATTCATAATGTGCCCAAACTGAACTGCAGAATGTATTGATATTTAACTACCCGAAACGTCTTTTCCGTTCATTGTGTTCGATTTGTTTGCCTTTTTGTTCATTATGTTTGTTTTCTCTTTCGTTCACTATGTTTTCTCTTTCGTTGATTATTTTGGATTTTCTTTCGCTCATTATATTTGTTTCTTCGTACTCTTTCTGTACTGTTTTCTCCTCCCTTGCTCCTTCATAGACAGCGAATTCAACGATACGCGAACACAAGCTTACTGTTACGTATCTTCACTATCAAAACAACTGACTTTCCTGAACAAAGACTGATTATTAAACTGCATATGAATTTCATTAAAGCTTAATGTGATGGATCTAAATCGGCTGAGTGAGGTTGAGAATGAACATAGGAGAAAACCAATGTAAGCAAGGTTAAGATAAGACAGAAGGGAATGCAAAGGTTTGGAAAGTCTTGCCTTTGTGAAAGTAGCAGCCAGACAGTTATTCCAAACACACAGAATGTTACTAGAACAGAATTGCAAACAACCAAGGCTGAACTACAAACATCCAAGGCTGAACTACAGACGACCAGGACAGACCTTGAAGGCAGACTAACTGCAGTCAATGGATCAGTCACAAACCGGGGCAGCTCCTACGTCCGCTGGGGACACACGAGTTGTCCTGGGTCATCGGAACTGGTCTATACAGGAATTATTGGGGGTCCATACTATTCAAGTAAAGGTGGAGCAGGCAACCATCTTTGCCTGACGTCAGATCCGGTCTTGGACAACCACCAGCAACCTTCGAAAAACGGCTTTGCCCGGGTCTACGGCTCGGAATACGGCGTCTGTCCCGAACCGCAGTGTGGGACGACGCCGGCCTGTGCGTTGTGTCGTATCGCACGTGCGACCTCTGTGATGATTCCAGGAACCAACACCTGCTCCCCAGGGTGGACCAAAGAGTACTCAGGCTATATCATGGCTGGCTACCCCGATTACACAAGCTCTTCGGAATTCATCTGCGTGGATTCAGCAAAGGATGATGTCAATACAGCAAGAGCAAATACATATAAGAACGTCCTCTACTACGCTCATGTCAAGTGTGGACCTCTGCCCTGTCCGCCCTATGTAGATGACAAACTTCTGACGTGTGTCGTTTGCTCCAAATAAATCCCACTATATGTGGACGAGTCGCAAAAAAAGAAAAAAGAGAAAGAAAAAAAAAAGAGTTAAAATAATAAAAACTCTTTCTAAGAGGACAAAACCAAACCAGACGCGAATATTAAATATCGTCCTCTTAGCGTTTTCATTATTTTAACATTCCGTGTGTTTGGAATAACTTTTTGGCTGCTGCTTTCACAAAGGCAAGACTTCGTCTTTTATAACAAGGCTCTGCACACCTGGGTCTGTAACTCAGACAATGCCAAATCAGGGCAAATTTTGATTAATGCATGTGTGTGTGTGTGTGTGTGTGTGTGTGTGTGTGTGTGTGTGTGTGTGTGTGTGTGTGTGTGTGTGTGTGTGTGTGTGTATGACTATCAGGGTTGGCTGAATTTGGTGCGTTTGTGCCCCACAGACTCATATGAAAAGAAACATTTTTAGTTGCTGTGTGTGTGTATAACTGCGTATTATGTCGTAATGTTAAATGCAAACGAAAGGCACATTTTTCCATTATTCATTGACAATAAAAACTGTGTATTCAATATTCTGTTTTTTGCCACATACATCAAAGTAATCTACTAGTTTCCATATAACCAACCATCGCTCAGTGTTTGACCCACACCAGACAGAACTACGATTCATAAAATCAGCCACAGACGATCAACAAGATCATGATTTCGCACGCACAGCAGTCATCAAAGACTCGACTACAAAACCAGAACACCGACTCTCGCTAAATAAAAGCGCACGGCGGGGGAGGATCAAATGTAAGTGGATCCATGATTATTCACACAACGTGGGAACAATCGTGTTACAATTATGATTAATGACACTATAAATTCTCAGTCTCTCTCTTCTGCGGCACGCAATGGGGACGTGGTCTGATAGTGGTGTGGCCGGAGGCCGCCGTCCGGACCAGAAATAAAATAATTGTACACACATCAAAATCGTGGATGTAGTTGGTATCTGAACGGTTACCCCCGATGGAATAGCTGGATTCGGTCAGTTCACACACCAAGGTGTACCGGCGTGGTCCGTGTGCGGAGCTGTTAAAGCTCTCCAAAAGCTTAGGGCAGGGCATAAAAAAGCCTCCCATGCTCAGTCTGCTGACATTTACTTTTTCCTCGCCGAGTCATTCCATTTACGCTTCTTGTTTTTCTCACTGCCTTTATTCTTAAAAAAAGAAAGCAGATTGATACTGTCTAATTTTGACTGAGTGGGCGTCTGTAGAGCTAAATGTGCTGTATATTTCTTATTGGAGTAGGGATGCTGGAGATGTGCGTGCATAAGCTGTGTGTGTGTGTGTGTGTGTGTGTGTGTGTGTGTGTGTGTGTGTGTGTGTGTGTGTGTGTGTGTGTGTGTGTGTGTGTGTGTGCGTGCGTGTGCATGTGTGTGTGTGTAGCAGCAGCAGCAGCAGCAGCAGAAACAGGAACAACAACACGCACACATCACACGCACACACACACACACACACACACACACACACACACACACACACACACACACGCGCGCGCGCGCGCGCACACGCACGCACACACGCACACACACACACACACACACACACACACACACACCCCCACACACACACAACACACACACACACACCCACACACACAAAACACAACAACAACAACAACACACACACACACACACACACTCAAAAACACGCACACGCACACACACACACACACACACACACACACCACACACACACACACACACACACACTCTCTCTCTTCTCTCTCTCTCTCTCTCTCTCTTTTACACACGCACGCATACACACGCACACACACATACACACACACACACACACACACACACACACACACACACACACACACACACACACACACACACGCGCGCGCGCGCGCGCCAGACGAAAGTAACACTGACGTGACACAGCAGCGACGCTGCCTTGGTCTGTTCAATACTTTCATTGTCAAGACTATACACCATGTCCGGGTGGTCTGGAAATCCAATGTCCTCCAGCAAAACACGGCACGTGCTCCTTCAGTACATTCTACACCTTCCTGCTCTCCGACTGCGACACCCAATTCCTTTAGCATGGAACAAAGAAACATCGGATTGCACCTATTAAAAGACAGCCCCTTTAAACAGGAAGGCCACAGCTAGCTGGCTTAGTGTCGTTTGTTAGACGAAGATATCAGGTGCTGTGTTTAGACACGCAGAGCTATGGGCCCCGACCCCAGGGAAGCCAAGGCATTAAATGCAGGCTTTGAAATCCATATCATAAAAGGAACACAAGCTCAGAAATAGAACCCGACGATCACATTGCCTTCTAATTGACCATTTCGACGAAGCAAACCGAAAGGTCATTGAAATGTAAGAGGTTTAATTGAGATTTTCTTTGGAAATTGGCCGCGATGGCTCATTGTTCCAACGTCGGGGAAGGACGCAAGCGCATGCTTTCGATGAGGAGTGGGGTGGGGTGGGGGCGGAGGTCTGGATGTTATAATTCGTTTGCCCAAACAAGTAAAAGAGATATGTAACCCTGATGTCCGCCGGACCTCCCCGTCCCACGGGCCTCTGCCTGCAAAGCCTGGACGCAGGATCGGGCCTTTGATGCGGCCGTGACGTAGGAGTGTCAGGCCGTGGGCGTAGGAATGTCAGGCCGTGAACGCGTAGGAGTGTGAGGCCGTAAAAGTGTTAGGCCGCGGGCGTAGGAGTGTCGGGCCGTGGGCGTAGGAATGTCAGGCCGTGAACGCGTAGGAGTGTGAGGCCGTAAAAGTGTTAGGCCGCGGGCGTAGGAGTGTCGGGCCGTGGACGGTAGGAGTGTCAGGTCATGGACCGATAGGAGTGTCAGGCGGTGGGGACGGTAGGAGTGTCAGTCCGTAGGAGTGTCAGGCCGTGGACGGTAAGAGTGTCAGGCCATGGACGATAGGAGTGTCAGGCCGTGGACGGTAGGAGTGTCAGGTCATGGACGATAGGAGTGTCAGTCGGTGGGGACGGTAGGAGTGTCAGGACGTAGGAGTGTCGGGTCATGGACGGTAGGAGTGTCAGAAGGTAGGAGTGTCAGGCCGTGGACGGTAGGAGCGTCAGTCCGTGGACGTAGGAATGTCAGACCGTGGGCGGTAGGAGTGTCAGTCCGTAGGAGTGTCAGTCCGTAGGAGTGTCAGGCCGCAGGAGTGTCAGGCCGCAGGAGTGTCAGGCCGTCGGAGTGTCAGGCCGTAGGAATGTCAGTCAGAAGGATAGTTCAGTTTAAAGTACAGTCTCTTCGGCGTCGGTTGGCAGGCACAGCGTATGGAAGAGACAACTCTGAAGCCAGCACGAGTGACAGGACAGAAACATCAGCAGTATCAGCAGCAGAAATAAGGACAACAACAACGACACCGGCAGCAGTGTCAGTAGCAGCAGCAGCAACAACAGTAAACGAAAACAGCAGCAGCAGAAACAGGAACAACAACAGCGGCAGCAGCAACAGTAGCAGAAACAGTAACAAGAACAAAAACAGCAGCAATAACAGCAAAAGCAACAGAAGCAACAACACTGGCAGCAGCAACACCACCACGAACATCAGCAACAGCAGTAAGAGTAGTAGCAACAGTTGCAACAACAACAACAGCAACACAGCAGCAACAGCAACGCAACATGGACGGCAACAACATCAAAGCAGTGGTAACAACAGCAACAGCAGCAGCAACAACAACAGAAACAACAGCAGCACCACCAGCAACAACAAAAAGCAGTAGTAGTAGTAGTAGCAGCAACAGTAGCGACAATCGAAGAAAAGAACTCAACGATGAACTGAAGTGTCATGTTTTTCCAAGGCCGCCAAGCGTTAAAATGCCCAGTTATAATAGCTTACATGCTTTGTATCGGACGCTAAGAGTTACAGTCCCTTTTCCACGAACACACAGACACACACACACACACACACACACACACACACACACACACACACACGCCACTTACCCCGCCGTGGTACAACGTCACAATAGAATTTAAGTTTCCATTGACACTGTTATTTATAGTTTAGCTTACTCTGTTTTGGTGCTATTGTTGGTATTGTTTTATTTGGTTTCTGTTGCTTAAAAAGGGGGAGTAGCCAGAACTACATTTAGTGTCTGCATAACACAGCTGAGACGTGTAAAACAAAACACAGCGAAGGTGTGTGTGTGTGTGTGTGTGTGTGTGTGTGTGTGTGTGTGTGTGTGTGTGTGTGTGTGGTGTGTTGGGGCGGGTGACGGTGGGGGTGGGGGTTGAATGTTGGGGCGGGGGGAGGGGAAGGGTGGGTGATGGTTCACGGTACCAACTAATGAGAGAAAGGAATCAACGAAAATCTGCTAAAACTTTACGTGTATGTACAGCTGAAAGACC
>JABMCL010002997.1:262500-267500 GCA_018857735.1 Alviniconcha marisindica | reverse complement strand
GCGGCACGAGAATTTTCTTTCCCCACGGTCAACTTTCTGTGCTGACTCTTATTTCTGTATCCGTTTCATCCCCGTGTTAACGAAGTAGCACGTAAAAGATCGAAGTCATTCTGCCAAACGTACAGGTGGCAGGTTACAGCTAAACACATGCGCATCCTACGCATGTGGCTTCAGATAAAGGACACTGTAAACGGGCGTATGATTGTATGTTGTACGCAGAACTTGTGACGAGACGGCAGCAGTTTCACGTGGTACTAGCCATGTAACAACCAAACAGCACTGTAACCACTTCGGTGGATATTCCAAACGCGCTGTGTAAAGCTAGAATCACTCATTCAGAGTCGCTTACGACTAGAGCGCGGTCGCAGAGAACAGCGTTATAGTTGCCGTTGTGAAGCACTTAGGGCTCATCTCCAGATGACGGATTCAACAAGTGTTCATATAAGCGATACACACACACGCACGCACGCACGCACGCACGCACGCAGAGAGAGAGAGAGAGAGAGAGAGAGAGAGAGAGAGAGAGAGAGAGAGAGAGAGAGAGAGAGACAGACAGACAGACAGACAGACAGACAGACAGACAGACAGACAGACAGACAGACAGACAGAGTAAGTAAATAAGTAAGTAAATTGGTGCTTTACGCCCAGAAAGAGAGAGAGAGAGAGAGAGAGAGAGAGAGAGAGAGTCGACATTCCACATATCAAACCCTTGAAGGATATTGCCAAGGATTTGGACCAACACCGCCACTAACACCAAAGTAACTGCCCCAAGTCACTAACTCAGAAGATATGGACACCGTCCTCAGGAAAAGAAGATGGAAGTGGCTAACTGGACTGCAGGACCATGCGAGTGGACGCTTCCTTTGCTTAAATACATACGCTCAAAACTGAACTCCGGAAGAAAAGAAGGAAAAAAGGACGAATAAAAGAGAACACTACGAAGATCATATGAGGAGGAGATTGGACTAACGCGGATGGTGGTGGTGGTGGTGGTGGTGGTGGTGGTGGTGGGGGGAGGTGGGGTCCAAAAAAGCGGCCCGAGACAAAGGAGCAAGGAGCAAGGGGGTTAGGGTTTGGATATGGGAGGGGGGGGGCGGAGGGTGGGGGGAGGGGGGGGGGGGGGGATCGGGGGTCGCTTGAGGAACTCAGTCCAGGTCAGAAACGTACGTTGTAAGTTGTCAGCTGGATTGATAGCAAATGTTATGTGATTGTGACAACTACGCTTTTATAAATTCCCGAGATACGATGGTCCTCTCGCTAAAGACCACCGTAGATGACACCCAAACAGCATTTTACGGGATCAAAATTGCTTTCAAGATAAGTTAAGATTTCGGAAACCGACGCTCAAAGTTCAAATTTATTTCCCGATTTCATTTGTATAGCTTAGCATAATTATGCCCAAACTCTGTCGCAATAGTTATTGCCATTAGAAAATTATTTAAACGTCTGAAGTGAAATCTACAGTCGCCTAATTTCTAACACCAATGCCTCGTCCACTGTCAAGTAAGAATCGTCGCTATAGACCAGAAAAGTTGGCGAAACAAAAGCAACAGCGGCGCGCCTGTGTAAGACGGGTACGGTCTTGGGTAGTAGGTATAGCAGACAGGCAACGAGCACTTACACTATTCCGCCAGGAAACTTGTAGAAACGACCGGGTGTAGCTGTGCCAGGGTAGGTCGCTATTGTCCCCCTACCCTCCGCCCCTCCTTCCCCCCGGCCCCCCCCCACCACCCCGGCCTCCCCCCCTACCCGACAGACTGAGACTGGCATTATTGGGGGTGGCGCCGTGGAGTCGAGCCCCTCGAGAAACAACCGATACCCGTCTTGCTATGGCCGACACTTTGTCGCCTTTGTTCCCCAACCCGCTCACAGACGTGCAAAGGCAGAAGTGTTGATGACCGCAATCTCGCGCCGATACATTAGATATTTTAGCTTTGTCCGAATTTGTCAGGGAAGCGGAAAATTGCGTAAGCCTTGATACAGTGGATATTTTAGCTTTGTCAGAACTTGTTAGGGAAGCGAAAATTGTATTAACCTGGAGACAGTAGATATTAATTTTAGCTTTGTCAGAATTGTTTTTAGGAAGAGAAAATTGCGTAAGCATTTGATACATTAGATATTTAAGCTTTGTCCGAATTTGTCAGGGAAGCGGAAAATTGCGTAAGCCTTGATACAGTAGATATTTTAGCTTTGTCAGAACTTGTTAGGGAAGCGAAAATTGTATTAACCTTCAGACAGCAGATATTAATTTTAGCTTTGTCAGAATTTGTTTTAGGAAAGACAATTGCGTACATTAGATATTTTAGCTTCATCCGAATTTGTCAGGGAAGCAGAAAATTGCGTAAGCCTTGATACAGTAGATATTTTAGCTTTGTCAGAATTTGTTAGGGAAGCGAAAATTGTATTAAGACAGAACACTTGACCTAGGAACAGTAGATATTAATTATAGCTTTGTCAGAATTTTTTTAGAAGCGAAAATTGCGTAAGCCTCAAATTGATACATTAGCTATTTTAGCTTTGTCCGAATTTGTCGGATAAGCAAAAATTTCGTAAGCCTTGATACAGTAGATATTTTAGATTTGTCAGAATTTGTCAGGGAAGCGAAAATTGCGTAAGCCTTGATACATTATCCAAACACAGAAAGTGAAAAAGAATGCTATTTATTATGACAAAACGCAACATGCTTGATTCATTCGATATTTGAGCTTTGTCAGAATTTGTCAGGGAAACGTTAATTGCGTAAGCCTTGATATATTAGATATTTTAGGTGTATCAGATTTGTTTTAAGGAAGCGAAAATTGCATTAATCTTGACACAGTAGATATTTTAGCTTTGTTTGAATTGGGTAGGGGAAGGAAAATTGCGTAGGCTTTTAATGCATTAGATATTTTAGATTTGTCAGAAATTTAACATTTATAAGGAAGCGAAAATTGCGTAAGACTTAATACAGTAGATGCTAATTTGTCAGAATTTTGTCAGAATTTGTTAAGGAAGCGAAAACTGCATTAACTGTGATACATTAGATATTTTAGTTCGTCAGAATTTTTTAAGGAAGCGTAAACTGCATTAACTTTGATACATTGCATATCTTCGCTTTGTCAGAATTTGTTAAGTAAGCGAAAATTGCATTAACCCTGATACATTAGATATTTTAGTTTGTCAGAATTTGTTAGGAAAGCGAAGATTGCATGAACCATTGACTATATTTGTATAATCTCCATATCTAGCTATCCATTTATTGATCAAAACTACAAACCATATGTACTTTTGTACGGTACATAACTGCGACTGCCACAGATTGTTAGTATTGTAGTAGTGTTTTACTTGTGTGAACTTCATAGATTGTTGTTCTAAGCGTTGTGTTGCTGTGAGTTAATTCTGTTTGTCTGTATTTTCGTACGCAGATGTACACGTTTACTGCCTTGCTGATTTTGATGTTCACTGTTCTATATCCTCCACACCCAACAAGGGGCTAAAAAACAAAAGCCAATAATAAAACACAAAAAACAAACAAGAACAAGAACAACAACAACAAAAAGCACAGAAATCCTGATGACCCCCCCCCCCTTTTGTTTTTGTTTTCACACGTTCGTCGCAGCCGTTTGCTGGTTATGACAGTTTGGGTACCTATAATTATGTCGAATGACAGAACTCTTCACCTAGGAACAGATTCTTCGATTCGTGCTCCGAAAATTGGGATATTATTGAGTGGTAACTACGAAGTTGTAAGTCATAAGGGTTTAAATACTGCAGCGTAAACCGATCCGTTATTTTGGGAGATCTTGTCACTGGTCGAATTTCAAAAAACCTGTTACATGTATTATGTTCTTTAAAAAAAAAAAATTCAAACATGCAGGCTACCCCATAAGGACTATTATGTTATAGTGGTAGTGTATCGGTTACATCTGCTGCCACTATTCATTTATCTCTTTATTATTATTGTACTGCTGTTATTGTTTTTTTGGTGTCAAAGACACAGGGTACCTTGAGGTTGTGACGTGATTTTACGAACCCTGTTTTTCGTTGTTGTTTTTCTGGCTAGGTGAGAGTTGTCGCAGGCTATTCGGCTCACTCTTGTCAGTTGCGTCCCTTGCAAGCCTAACGTCACTCCAGTGCCATGTCTTCACTTTGATGGCTCTGGTTCCATTTAAACACACACACACACACACACACACACACACACACACACACACACACACACACACACCACCACACACACACACACACACACACCACACACACACACCACACACACACACCACACACACACACACACACACACACACACACACACACACCACACACACACCACACACACACACACACACCACACACACACCACACACACACACTGACACATACTGACACACACACACGCACACTGACCCCCCCCCCCCACACACACACACACTGACGACAATGCCCCAGGGTGAGCCGGTTTGGCCTAGCGGTAAGGCGGTAAGGCGTTAGGCTGGTAAACAGAAGGACCTCGGTTCGATTCCGCTTCGGATCTCCTCTCTCTTCAAAACGTTGTGGCTGGTGGACACAGTCTTTGTGACTTTGTCCCTCACATTTAACGAAACATTCAAATGGCTCTCATCGCTTCCCATCTTAAAGCAGGCGTCATTCTGGTGGTGACAATGTAGTGTTAGGTACAGTCTCCCTCCCCCTACCTCCAGGGATCTCGGTCCCCGCCAGTACCTCTTCGGAGACAATTCGGCGTTAAACATGTTTAACCAACCAACCAACCGAAGTGCCCGAGGTCGGACCGCCCAGCGGACCTCCACCATCCCGCGGACTTGAACATTCACGGAGGCAAAGCCAACACCTCGGTAATGACCTCACACGTCAAGCCAACGGAGGTAGCTTATTACGGGTGGCCACCCGCTGGCAGAGACGGACTCATCACAATACGGGTGGGGGAAGGTCCGCTACCCGCTTCTACAAACCTCCCCGCCTGCCTCCACCACTCGGCGACTGAATGCTAGACGACGTCTTTG
>JABMCL010002997.1:250000-257500 GCA_018857735.1 Alviniconcha marisindica | reverse complement strand
TCAGGGTGATTAAAGTATACTTTTTATAGGAACTTCCGCACACTAAACCCACCCTTCCAAAAAAATTTTTAGGCTTGATTCGGCTTTCAGCCTTGTCCCGCTGCAGTCCTTCTTCTGCTTCTTTTCACTTCTACCCGTCCTCCTCCTCCTTCTTCTTCTTTCCTCTTCTTTCTTCTGCTCGTCCCGCAGTCTTCTTTCCTCGTGTTTCTTCTCTTCGTCCCTCATTCTTAGGCTTGATTCAGGGTTTCAGCCTTGTCCCGCTGCAGTCCTTCTTCTTCTGCTTCTTTTCACTTCTACCCGTTTCCCCCTCCTCTCTTCTTTCCCCTTCTTTCCTGCCGTCCCTGCTAGGCTTCCTTCCTCAGGTATCGCTAATCCCTCATTCTTAGGCTTGATTCGGCTTTCAGCCTTGTCCCGCTGCAGTCCTTCTTCTTCTGCTTCTTTTCACTTCTACCCGTCCTCCTCCTCCTTCTTCTTCTTTCCTCTTCTTTCTTCTGCTCGTCCCGCAGTCTTCTTTCCTCTGTTTCTTCTCTTCGTCCCTCATTCTTAGGCTTGGTTCGGCTTTCAGCCTTGTCCCGCTGCAGTCCTTCTTCTTCTGCTTCTTTTCGCTTCTACCCGTCCTCCTCCTCTTCCCTCTTCTTTCCTCTTCTTTCTTCTCTTCGTCCCTCATTCTTAGGCTTGATTCGGCTTTCAGCCTTGTCCCGCTGCAGTCCTTCTTCTTCTGCTTCTTTTCACTTCTACCCGTCCTCCTCCTTCTTCTTCTTTCCTCTTCTTTCTTCTGCTCGTCCCGCATTCTTCCTTCCTCTTGTTTCTTCTCTGGGCTTCGTCCTTCATTCTTCTTTCCTCTTGTTTCTTCTTCTCGTCCCACGTTCTTTCCTCTTGTTTCTTCTGCTCGTCCCTCATTCTCCTTTCCTCTTGTTTCTTCTGCTCGTCCCTCATTCTCCTTCCTCTTGTTTCTTCTGCTCGTCCCGCATTCTTCTTTCCTCTTGTTTCTTTTCCTCGTCCCTCGTTCTGTCCTCTTGTTTCTTCTGCTCGTCCCGCATTCTTCTTTCCTCTGGTTTCTTCTCTTCGTCCCTCTTTCTTCTTTCCTCTTGTTTCTTCTCCTCGTCCCGCATTCTTCTTTCCTCTGGTTTCTTCTCTTCGTCCCTCATTCTTCTTTCCTCTTGTTTCTTCTCCTCGTCCTTTCCTCTTGTTTCTTCTCCTCGTCCCTCGTTCTTTCCTCTTGTTTCTTCTCCTCGTCCCTCGTTCTTCTTTTCTTTTTCTGGCTGACAGACCTGGAGTAAAAAAGAAGAAGAAAAAAGTACTGAGTATTTCCCCTTTTATCAGTTTTCGCCGCCACCTCTTCCTCTTTCTCCTCACCCCCTCCTGCACAGTCTACCCCCACCTCCGCGCCACATTCCTCTCCTTCTTTTCCGTCTTCTGCCACCTATTCCTCCTTCACCTCTTTCTTCTTCTTCTTCTTCTCTCTCTTTTTTCTTCTCCTCCTTCTCGTCTTTCTTCCTGTTCCTCTTAAGCTTCATAATGGTTAAATTGGTTCCCCTATCCCGTCGCAATTCTCCCCCCCCTCACCTCCCCCA
The DNA here is from genome assembly GCA_018857735.1 of Alviniconcha marisindica. Lineage (NCBI taxonomy): Eukaryota > Metazoa > Mollusca > Gastropoda > Provannidae > Alviniconcha > Alviniconcha marisindica. The sequence goes on along the minus strand of JABMCL010002997.1, from coordinate 255,926 downwards.
CACCATACCCCCCCCCCAGCCTTCCCACAAAATGCAGTCGTTGATTTGCGCGCATGAAGTCCCCCGTCTACAACAGATCATTTCTAGACAAATCAAGCATCGGGACGGGGGTGGGGGTGGGCGGTATCGGATCCACCAAGACAGAGCGTATTTTTTCACGAGGACCCGCCTAACACCAGACCCTCAGTTTGCAGGCACCTCGCTGTTTCCCACACTGCTAACTCAGCAATTGGGCATGACCCATCTCTACGTAGAGGTCTTCCTGGTGCTGTCTCTGGTGTGAGCCGGTTTGGCGTAGCGGTAAGGCGTTAGGCTGATAAGCAGAGGGACCTCGGTTCGAATCCGCTTCGGCTCTCCTTTCTCTTCAAAAGTTGTGGCCTGTGGACACTTGTCTTGTGACTTTGTCCCTCGCAATTATGAAACATTAAAACGGCTCTCATCGCTGCCCATCTTAATGTAGGAGTCATTCTGGTGGTGACAGTATAGCGATAGTATATAATCTCCCTCTTACCCCACTTCCATACCCCCTTTCCCCTTCTCCCCGTTCCTAATAAGCCTTATGGTTTCTGTGGACGTTAAGTTTACTTATTTACTGTCTCTGGAACAGTGAGTCTGCTTTGGAGGTAGGCCTACTGCTGAGCTGATTGACCGATTCTTAATAATAATAATAATAATAGATAATTCATGTAAAACGCTATTCTCTTAACGCGAGTTAAACTCACTGCGCTGCTGAAACAACTTGACAAAAACACTATCCATCGCCTGGAGGAGAGAGGCGTGGACAGAGGAAGCGCTCGGCGATCTTCATTGACTAAAGGACGAGTGAGGGACATCGTCACTCGGACCGGCATTGGTAACTGTTTTAAAGACAACGTTGGGGACAATTCTGACAGACGGGGTGGAGCACATAATTATGGGCTTTTCCAAGCGCATGGATACGACCTTGAACGGAACTGAATGGAACTAAACTGAACGGTACTGACAAAAAAACACATTTACATACATTTTAACAAACAGAACTTTTAAGCCCGGTCTGCCATAAAAAAAGTCCGTCAGGACGAAACATCAAGTCACCAGATCACAAGTAAAAAACTGGCTTAGGGTTTTGGACACACTGTCTGTTATGAACTGCTCCGTCTTACCTCAGTGACTGTCTTCTGCTTTATACGTCCTTCCGCAGTCTCCGCTCTGCTTCTACAAGATTATTTTTTTGCCAGTGATATTAGAATATGCACAGGGATTTGTTTTGGTGACGTTCCATTCATTGCAGTGCGCTTATAAATAGACGCGATGATGCAATGAGCCATGTATAAAAGTTAATGTAACAATCTCATTCTTGCAATGTAGACTGTGGCACGCACGCACGCACACACACACGCACACACATTAATGCAACAATCTCATTCTTGCAATGTAGACTATGGCACGCACGCGCGCCGCGCACACACACACACACACACACACACACACACACACACACACACACACACACACACACACACACACACCCATACACACACACGCATACGCTGACATGCAATACATTTTCGCAGTTTCGCACAGGTAGGGGTACCAGCAACCTCAGTGCACTTCCGACTTTTGAACCACGCACACTAAAACGAGCCACTTCCAAGCCACAGTGAATCACATCCACAAAAAAACAAGCATTTTTGCAGTACATGCATTATGGAGGATCACAATACTTTTTTGTCGTTGTTCCTGGTTGGTATGCTTGTGGTTGTAACTTATTTTCGTCATCATTTTGGTGGAAACCAGCAAAAAGGAAAATTAGATGGTTTTGTGTCTTCGGACAGTTCTGATACTCTAATTTCAGATTCCTCTATCACATTTTCCTCTGTTGGTTCCAGGGCCTTTTCTGTCTTTGGTACCTCAACATGGAATGACCATCCCCTTCCTCTCCGACAGAAATCCCCTTTGGATTCCTTCATATTAAACCTCAAGACATTTCTTTTCCCAAAACAATCTGCCCTGTTTTCCGTTCAGCGCTGGTGCCTTCCACCGTCTCAAGTCTCTGTTTCTTGTGTTAATTTACGGTTTGTATAGCCAGTATACTCGTGTGTGCGGGTGCCTCTGTGTGTGTGTGTGTGTGTGTGTGTGTGTGTGTGTGTGTGTGTGTGTGTGTGTGTGTGTGTGTGTGTGCGTGCGTACGCTCGCGCGCCTTTGTCTGCATGTGTGTGTGCGGTGTGCGCTTTGTAGTGTGTGTGTGTGTGTGTGTGTGTGTGTGTGTGTGTGTGTGTGTGTGTGTGTGTGTGTAGTGTGTGTGTGTGTGTGTGCGCGCGCGCGCGCCTGTGTGTGTGTACGGACGTGCGCGAGTATATGCGCTTAGAATAGTCCATCTCCGGACACGATTTTGCGCTTGATAAATACTTCTAGTTATTTTTCATTATTAAACGGACGTGTAAGCCGCCCCTCCCACAACCCTCCCCTCAGTCTCATCGCAGAGGCGTCCACGTACCACGAGTGTCAGTGTTCTGGAAAATCTCGCACCCACGACTCTTATGGGACCGGCCGGACAAGTGTAAATCACAGAGACCGTCCCCACTCCCCGCCCCCACCACCAACCTCCGTACGGCGATGGCCGGCAGTCTGGCGAAGCGGGTGACTCATGCCAGGACCAGACTTAGCACCGTAGGTTCCACTTGCGAAGCACCAGGCGTGAATTTCTTGCCATTGCTGGCATCAAAAGAACTCTTGGCTAAAGCTTAATCGCCGGCTCGTCTGCCGCCTCGCCCGTGGGGACGCCTCCTCCTCGGGGACCTCCACCAACAAAGGCTGTGGCACGTATTGGCTCAAAGGCCCTGGGCCGTCTCTGAAAGAACGTCGCGTATTGGTTGAAGGGCTCGAGACGTCTGTGAAAGAGCGTCGCGTATTGGCTGAAAAGACTCAGTCGTACGTAAAAGACTTTAAACCGCGTCATCCCATCTTTTGCTGTCGCGTGTCTGAACACCGCTGAAGCTCCTGTCGCTGCAAAAAGTGCATCCATTGTGAAACGCCTACAAGATGAGATGGCGAAGGAAGGTTTTCCACTCGGAGGGCCGAGAGCTGAATGATAATGGTCGGGAGGAGAACAATGGTGGAGAGGGGCACTCAGACACGGCCAACGGTAGGACAATGAGCGGTCAGTTCATCGGCCCGTGAGTCATCCTCCCTGTGGATTTGTCCAATGCTTCGATCCGAGGAGCCCCAACAACGCATATTGACTGGACGAAGTTGGTGTACAGCATCCGTCAGTTTGAAACCAGACGTGCGCGACATCTACGTAACGTATGGACCTTTGGGGCTGGGAGATACGGAAATCCTCGTCAGCCCTCGGCAGTCCTTCGGCCGTATGCTCAAACTGGTGTCGCTGAGGAGTTGCTCTCGAGTAAAGGTGTAAGACTTAAAAAAATTATACGTACATGGATAGCTTTGGAGAAGAACATTTGAGGAGTAACAAGAAAATAAGACTAATGAACACACATGCGGCGAGGAAACAGAGAGAGAGGAGAGAGAGAGAGAGAGAGAGAGAGAGAGAGAGAGAGAGAGAGCCGGTTGCAGGGAAGGTTTTCATCCACCCATCATCGCTTTATTCGATCATTTTCCCCGAATACTCTGTTGAAGTAATGTAATGCATCAGTGTAGGCAAAGCGCGATGCTGTATAGCCCTCCCTGATTTGCCTGAAATTATTCTCGTTCATTACACCCAGTCCACCAAGACGATTATATCAGACTAAAATTATTCCTGGAGGTGGAATACAAAATCTTCTCGGGAAGAGCGTAACAAACTGAGAAGCGTACAAGACTCACTTTCTGCTTTCCTTGCAGAAATGCAGTATCACAATATGCTTGCACAGTTTATTTTCAAGAAAGTGGAGCGAGTCCAACATTTTCCGACACGCAGGAGAAGCCTATATACGCATCAGGCGTCTCTCCTCCCTCATTTGTAAACGACGAGAGATTAGAAACTGCTTTCAGCACGGCTCCCTTCGCTTTCCTGCAGCCCATTGCCTCACTGGCTCTGCCTTTAAAGTGGAAGAAGGCAGGCAATTCTTGATTCAGAGTTCCGCAGGAGGTGTGTGAAAGTCGAGGTGGCCGTCCTGGACTTTCCGTTCGAATGAGCCTTACGGTTTCTGCGGACGTAAAGCAACACTGAACCGTGCTTCGGCATTGCTCACAATTTGTCCCTAACATGTCAACCGACATCCGAGGACATGAAGCTCTACTTCATCAGTTCTTGAGGAGACTAGCTGTCTTCCGCTTGCTGTAACCGTCCTTTCCCACTGTGCCCTTCTCCTTGCGCCCATGTCCACACCTCTAGACTTCGGGAAAGTAGCAACGTAGCAGTGCTTCTGTTTCAGTTTTCTTCCCGCTATGTTCCACTTGCTCGTCACGTCCTACTGGATCGATTCAGCCATATTTTTCCGCCTTGGGGTACCGCGTGTTGCAGAAATTACGGTTCCCTCTTACAGAGAACGCGAAGCTATAAAGGGCTGTACATCTGCAGGTCGAGTTCTTGTAGTGTTAGTTTTCAAACGTCTTCATTCTCCAGTCTCTCAGACTTCTGACAAATCGACATGTCGTTCTCACCGCTGAGTAGCGGATTCACCTCTCCAACTCTGGCAAGGTCTGTCAGTTTTTCCGCTTGAATGTGATCTTCACCTGTACCACTTAGACCACCACCGTGTATCACCATAACGATAGCTGCGGTTACAGCAGTGTAACGTTCATTTGTGAAACATATCACCACAGCAATATCTGCACTTACAGTAGTGTTATTTGTTCATTTCTGAAACATTGTAACACTATGACGATAGTTGCAGTTGCAGCAGTATAACTTATTCATTTATGAAACATTGTCTCGCCATAGCTGCAACTGGAGCAGTGTAACCTGTTCATTTTTGAAGCATTGTCTCACCATGACGATAGTTGCAGCTGAACAATTCATTTATGTAACATTGTCTCGCCATAACGATAGCTGCAACTGAGGCAGTGTAACCTGTTCATTTTTGAAACATTGTCTGACCATGACGATAGCTGCAGTTGCAGCAGTGCAGGCATTCAGGCGCAGATGGGGAGGGAAAGGGAGTGTCGGAAGGTGTCTGTCCAAATAGAGGCGTTCTCTGAGGCGTTGTTCCATCGTAACGACAGCTGCAATATTGCACCTGCGTATCACTATAACGCAGTACTTCAGAACACGTTTCACTGAGACTCTTCTCTGACACGTTGCATAATCACAAGAATAGCTGCAATTATACAATTGAAACTTGCTCTTCTCTGAGACGTTGCATAATCACAAGGATAACTGCAATTATACCAGTGAAACGCCCTTCCCTGAGACGTTCCATAATCCCAGTATATCTGTAATTATACCATTGAAACTTGCCCTTCTCTCAGACGTTGCATAATCACAAGTATAACTGCAATTATACCAGTGAAACGCCCTTCCCTGAGACGTTCCATAATCCCAGTATATCTGTAATTATACCATTGAAACTTGCCCTTCTCTCAGACGTTGCATAATCACAAGGATAATTGCAATTATACCAGTGAAACGCCCTTCCCTGAGACGTTCCATAATCCCAGTATATCTGTAATTATACCATTGAAACATGCCCTTCTCTCAGACGTTGCATAATCACAAGGATAACTGCAATTATACCAGTGAAACGCCCTTCCCTGAGACGTTCCATAATCCCAGTATATCTGTAATTATACCATTGAAACTTGCCTTTCTCTCAGACGTTGCATAATCACAAGGATAACTGCAATTATACCAGTGTAACGCCCTTCTCTGGACGTTGCATAAGCCCAAGATATCTGTAATTATACCAGTGAAACCTGCCCTTCTCTGAAACGTTGCATAATCACAAGGATAACTGCAATTATACCAGTGTAACGCCCTTCTCTGGACGTTGCATAATCCCAA
>JABMCL010002997.1:235000-247500 GCA_018857735.1 Alviniconcha marisindica | reverse complement strand
GCCGGGCGCCGAAGGGTCAATCCCAGGAGAGAGAGAGAGCACAACCGCGCTGTACGTTTCTGGGAAGGCGTGCCACCGGCCATGTCGACAAGTAGTTGTCAGTCCACACTGGTTGTGGAAACAGTCAAGGTGTCAAACCGCTCTCTCCTCTTTGATCTCACCGCCACCTCCGCCAACCACCCCCACCTCCCGCTCAGCCCCCCCTCCCTTCCCCCTCCTTCATAGTCGCTGTACTGGCTGCTGGAGTATCTCTGCTCCCTCCAACGTCTCCGTCCACCAGAACGCCGTCGCATCCTCTGTTCATGGCAGGGAAGATGAGGAAGACGGGTGATGCGCGCATCATCATAGGTTTGGGTCAGCGACTGGCAGGTCCAGCAATGTGCACGATTATTACAAGGCAATGATAATACCATGTTCCGCTGGATCAGGAAGACCGGCGATGGGCGCATCATCATAGGCTTGGGTCAGCGACTGGCAGGTCCAGCAATGCAGACGATTTTTGTTTTTGTTTTTTTGCCAAGCACTTACATCACCGTCGGGCGTTTATTCAGAAGCATTCATCCATCATTACAATATTCCTCTCGCTCACGCATTCACGCGTCTTTGTATGACATGTACATCCTGCACTAAGCCTCTTCCCCTTGGTCACAGTGTGCACAGTTTTCGTTTTTAAGCTTTGTCACAATTAAACATTTCGTAGTCTGAGCTGATTTTCAAATCTCATGGACAATGGAAGGAAGGCGTTAGTCTTTTTGTGCATACTTATACACATTTTCGCTATTAATATAATATGATTTATTCGTTTAGTTTGACATTCCCGCATTTTTTTTAACAACAGGTTTTTCCCCACATAACCACAGTTGAAACAGTTTTCACATACCCACAAAGCAATGAACCATAGCATAGTCAAAATTATTACACGATTATTACAAGGCAATGATAATACCATGTTCGGCTGGATTAGGAAGACTGGTGGTGGGCGCATCATCATAGGTTTGGGTCAGTGACTGGCAGGTCCAGCAATGTACACGATTATTACAAGGCAATGATAATACCATGTTCGGCTGGACCGCGATGGTCACTGAAGACGATGGTCCAGATAATGACTTAATTACTTAGGGGTTGCCCTTGCCATTCAGCAATTATCATCAGGTTTAAATGACCTATCTCTGATGTTGATGTTGAACTGATGATGATGATGATGATGATGTTGATGGTGGTGGTGGTGATGATGGTGACGATGATGATTGTGATGCTGCTGATGGTGATGACGGTAATGATGATGGTAGTGAAAATTACACACGAATCTTCTTAAACTGCACATTTCAACAACATTAAAGTTTCTTCCTTTTCTCCTTTTGTTGTTATTGTTGTTGAGGGTGTGTGGTGTGTGTGGGTGTTAATATTTGTAAGTTAGGGTTATTTAACAATTTAACGTCTATAGAAGCGAGAAAAAGGCAGAGCATCAGACTCGTGAGTATTGGTCGGCTTGAGCTGCAGAGGAGCTCGTAGCAGTAAAAGAGTTGACCGAGCCCATGACCTTGGAGTGTCTTCTGGTGCACTTGGCAGGACACTTCCTCTTTTGCCGATCCCGTGACCTTGGAGTGTCCAACGATGCCCTTGGCAGGACACTTCCTCTTTTACCGATCCCGTGACCTTGGAGTGTCCAATGATGCCCTTGGCAGGACACTTCCTCTTTTACCGATCCCGTGACCTTGGAGTGTCCAATAATGCCCTTGGCAGGACACTTCCTCTTTTACCGATCCCGTGACCTTGGAGTGTCCAATGATGCCCTTGGCAGGACACTTCCTCTTTTACCGATCCCGTGACCTTGGAGTGTCCAATAATGCCCTTGGCAGGACACTTCCTCTTTTACCGATCCCGTGACCTTGGAGTGTCCAATGACGCCCTTGGCAGGATGCTTCCTCTTTTACCGATCCCGTGACCTTGGAGTGTCCAATAACGCCCTTGGCAGGATGCTTCCACTTTTACCGATCCCGTGACCTTGGAGTGTCTTCTGATGCCCTTGGCAGGATGCTTCCTCTTTTACCAATCTCGTAACCTTGGAGTGTCCAGTGAAGCCCTTGGCAGGATGCTTCCTCTTTTACCAATCTCGTAACCTTGGAGTGTCCAGTGAAGCCCTTGGCAGGATGCTTTTTCTTTTACCAATCTCGTGACCTTGGAGTGTCCAGTGATGCCCTTGGAAGGATGCTGCCTCTTTGCCCTTCAGTCGGACTTCTCGTGACTGACTACATGTGTGAATTTCGACTTTTACTCAACGTTTTGCGGAGTGAAGTTCTTTTTGAGAGTTCTCAGAAAGAACTTTTGTAGTCTGGACTAGACTGTCGCCGGAAGGAGTTGCCATTAAAAATTGCCAAATCTTTGGCAAGGAGGGGGTTACTGTAACACACCGTGAAAAGTTCAGCACGTGCACCATTTGGATTATTTTGCCCCCTTTCATTATCACAACTTCACTTTTACATTCATCACCGTTAAATAGGTTCAAACACATGACCTGCATTTAGGATACATATAGATACATAATTAAGTAGTAGTCCTTTAGTCGGTTTGGTTCATAGAACAGACTTGGGCCACAGTGCTCCCCAAAACAGACCCACTATATACGGCTTGAAATGTTGGAAAATGTAGTATTTTCCCGCCGTTGGCCCATAAATACAGTGGGCCCGTTGTAGGAGAAACTGCGACGTAAACTGATGATAGACTGTTTTCAGTGATGGAATACAAGCAAATACCCTGTACCCATATGACCCTATTTGATCCCGCTGTGTAAGTGACTAGGTCGTATCAAAAAGTGTGTCATTATTTTCATACAGGCGGTTGTTTTTCACGTAGCCTCCGGGGCATCGCTGGGATGGAGGCGCCTTTAATGAATGCTTTAACCCTTTAGCTGCCAGTGTATCTCAGTGTACTGCCGGCTCGCGCGACTTGCTTTCCGTGCAAAGACCCGAAGAGAGAGGTTATAATAATAATAATAATTTATTTTATATAACGCCGCAACAACCATTTTATGAGCTCTGCTATAAAAATCAACGAAAAGTAATGTTTCAAAACACATAATTATCAATGTTATAAATTACTTTAATTAGCCTAAAACAACAATTTAAGATGATCAACTCACTCTATCTATACATATATCAACAAACACGTATTTAAAATTCAGTAGGCTATGCTAAATGTAGTTAAAAACGAAACCTACAAGAGCAGTATCTATACCCAAGCACACGATTGCATCACACACACACACACACACACACACACACACACACACACACACACACACACACACACACACACATACACACACACACACACACACACACACGGTTGAGATAATTAGAGACGTTCCTTTGGAAAAATATACTCCGAAAGAAAATAATAATACACACGTTTTCTATAGCCCTATATCGTATCTAGACAAGTTGCAGTTCGGTGTTCTGTAGGCAAAATGGAATTACCGCTTCGCCACTGTTACGTCCTAAGGGTTGACTAACTCAACAGGTACGTCGCTTTATTTGAAAGAGGGCTGGGACAACAACAGCAACAACAACAACAACATCAACAACAACAAAAAATGAAGAAGAAGAAGAAAAAGAAGAAGAAGAAGAAGTCTGAGCGAATCTGGAAGGCATCAGTTAGAGGCAGAGTTTCCGATTTCCAAATGAATGAATGAATGACAAGTTATCACGCATAATTATAAACAGCGAGAAACATCTACGCAAGAATAATTATGTATGTTCACAGCGCAAGGCAGTTTGGGGAGAAAGAAAGTATACAGTTTCAAACGCTCACACCGTAAAGTCTATATATTATGATCCGCTTTCGACCAGCGGTCATGATGATGTGGGATGTGTCTTCAGATGTCGGGCTGACATATTAGGGGCAATGTCAGCGGTCGTAATTATGACTACATGACGTGCGATCAGTTGCTATGGGAAACGACGGACCGCGGCGTCATCATCATTACTCTGTCGGAGCTGGGACGAAAGAACGACAGCTGTAACATCATCGTTCGTGGCTAGAGCAAGTTTGAAACCTACATTACACGATCGGTGACACCATGGTCTGTGGTTTCCTGAAACAACTGTATTATCATGACCGTGATCGAATGTTGATCATGGCCTTAAGAAGCACAGTGAGCTAAGTCTCTCTTCTCCCCCTCCCCCCACTCCCATGCAGAGAGAGAGGGAGAGAGAGAGAGAGAGAGAGAGAGAGTAAACATGGTGCTTAACGTCCACAGAAACCATAAGGCTTATTAGGGACGGGGAGGGGGGGGGGGGGGGGGGGGGGGGAAGGAGATTATATACCTATCGCTACACTGTCACTACCAGAATGACTCCTGCATTAAGATGGGCAGCGATGAGAGCCATTTTAATGTTTCAGTAGGAAGTGATGGACAAAGTCACAAGACAGTGTCCACAAACCACAACCTTTTTGAAGAGAAAGGAGAGCCGAAGCTGTATCGAACCGAGGTCCTTCCGCTTACCAGCCTAACGCCTTACCGCTAGGCCAAACCGGCTCACGAGAGAGAGAGAGAGAGAGAGAGAGAGAGAGAGAGAGAGAGAGAGAGAGAGAGAGAGAGAGAGAAACGACAAAATGGACAGAGAGGTACAGGATACAATGAAAGAAAGTGTGTTTTGAGAGTGGACCGGAAAGAATGAAAAGTCTGCTGCTCGAAATAGGAAAGCATGAAGAGCTGTTCTAACCAACTTCAGGTTTTAAAGAGAGAGCCTCTTGCTTCATTGCAAGCGAGCGAGGAAACAAGAAACGGGAAAGGGTTAAAATATAACAAGGTCTGTAAGGTGGATCAGGAGAAGCGTGAATGTAGATCAACACTCTCGGGGTCCAAAACTGTCGCACTAAGTGACTGCCTCCCACTGACACTTGCACTTAAAAGTTAAACGCGAACTAAAAATGATTTCGTAAGCACGGCGATAAGTATAGCAACTAACCATGTTGGACAAAAAGTCACTCAGTAAGAAGGGGAGTTACGTGCGGGTAGCTTTCAACGTACACTCGTCTGCTTTTCTCTACCAGCCGGGTGGGGCACCGCGGACGCAGAGATCGAGTTGCTAGCTCTCTTTTGAGACCCCAGAGCTGTCAACGATCGCCTCTTTAAAATCCTGCAGCAAAGACATTACAGACTCTAAGGTATGCAGTTTTTTTGCCTGGGGTAGGTCAGACATAGCTTCGCGTGCTTCGCGTGCTTCGCTTACTGCCAGGAATTCTGCTTTTTTGTGTGTGGTTCATTCAACTTCATTTTTCCAAATACTTTCAACATGTAATGTTTTACCCTCTGGCTAATTCAGAGAGTGCGTGCTTCGACGTGTGTGTGTGTGTGTGTGTGTGTGTGTGTGTGTGTGTGGTGTGTGTGTGTGTGTGTGTGTGTTACTGACCCTAGACTTTTCGAACCGTACTGTCCTTTTGCCCTGATACGCACTACTCAGTCGGATAACCTGGGCTTTGAAACAAATGTCCTGACTGGTGACCCTGTACGATTTCCAAGACGCTGATATATAGATAATTAGTTTTCAACGCCCAGACAACCACGACGGTAATAGCAGAGCCATCGCTTGACGTTGAAATCCAAGCACAAACTTACGTGCATGGCATTAAAAACGATGTCTCTGCTCTGCACTACGTTAGTTCCACGGGAAAGCTAGGCCCCGTCTGGGCTTTCGGCGCCCCCTCCCCCCCTCCACCCGAGTCCAGTCCCCCCCTCCTCCCAGCGTCCCCCCCCCCCCCATTCCCCCCTCCCCGTCTGCCTCCTACCAGCCTCCCCCGACTCGTTTCAAGAACTGGGCAAGATTACTTCTAATTGAAGTAAACACCCGAAGGTTTAATTCAGCTCGTCAGTGGGTGATTAAAGACAGTGTCGTTAGACCGTAGTCGGCGTGACCCTTCAATGGGTCAAGGGTCAAGGGGCAGGTGAAGCCGGGCTTTCTTTGTGACCACTGGCCGGCTGGCCGGTCAGTGTCACACAAATGGAATTAATGCGGAGTACTTGAAGTAAAAAGAAAGGAAGGAAAAAAGCGAGAGAGAGCTAAGAGCTAGAGAAGGAGAGAGAGAGAGAGAGAGAGAGAGAGAGAGGGAGAGGAGAGAGGGAGGGAGGGAGGGAAGGAGGGAGGGAGGAGAGAGAGAGAGAGAGGGAGGGAGGGAGGGAGGGAGGGAGAGCGAGAGAGAGAGAGAGAGAGAGAGAGAGAGAGGGAGGGAGGGAGGGAGGGAGGGAGGAGGGAGGGAGAGAGAGAGAGAGAGAGAGAGAGAGAGAGAGAGAGAGAGAGAGAGAGAGAGAGAGAACTCGTACTCGAGCTCGAAAACGTTAATACTCAATAGCAGCACAATGATCGGCATAATAATATCGTATCACGCGGACAATGATCGGCATAATAATATCATATCACGCGGGCAAAAGCATCACCAGGGTCATTAGAGTGGTAAACGACATTGAAAGGAACACAGCTTTAAAAGTGTGCATCTTTGTTAAAACGTTTAAATGTTCGATACTGAATGGTGGTGAGACCTTTGGGAACACACCCTGGAAGTTTCAACAACCATATGTACAGAGGACAGGGCAGTCAATGATCACTTACGTCGATACTAGGCACAAACATATTGTTAATGAAATTAGGTTGTTGGTATATATATATATATATATATATATATATATATATATATATATATATATATATATATATATATATATATATGATCTATGAGGGTAGTAGTGGAGCAGGTCAGATCTATGAGGGTAGTAGTGGAGCAGGTCAGTCACTCGTTATTAACCAATCGTTTTAGTCCTAGAAGTGATATTGTTGATTCCTGCCTAGCTGTGTAGGGTGTACTATAACTCAGAGAAAGAGAGAAAATTCTGAACAGAATGTGGTGTTACTGTTGTTTTTATTTATACGAGAGAGAGAGAGAGAGAGAGAGAGAGAGAGAGAGAGAGAGAGAGAGAGAGAGAGAGAGAGAGAGAGACAGACAGACAGACAGACAGACAGACAGACAGACAGACAGACAGACAGACAGACAGACTAGAAGCAAATATTATTCTCTTCCGCCCCTAAATTTAGTCCGGAAAACATAACCCCAATAAAAAGTAGGACACAAGCCTGATCGCTTCATAAAGACCCTACAGGACCAAGCTGTCTCAGTCGGGAGCAGAACGCGATTGGCTGGCTCCGAAATACATAAAACACTTGTTTATCCTGGCCTTCTGACAGCTCCCAACTCCTTCACGTTGGCTTCCTCTCTTTAAATTGCCAATAGACCCAAACGCGCACTGCGAACACATCACCTTACTAAGTAATCCCTAATTAATTGTCTGCGCAACAAACAGAGAGCGGGCGGGACACCGCCGGAGGAAGCCGAGGGGCGGCGGAAAGACACTTTGCATTCCTCGGTCGTCGGGAACCGCTCCTCGATGTGCGTGCTTGACTTGTTCACTTTTCTCATCACCTTTTGACTTGCCCGCATCCGACTGCGTCACTGATACCCACCCGCTCTCTAGGCTGTGCTGTAAGAGCCTGATTCGCTTTTATTGCTTCTCTTAAGTGGAAGGGCAAGAACGTGGGGGATGTGTGTATATTACTTTACTGATTGTGCGTGCGTGCGTGCGTGTGTGCGTGTGTGCGTGTGTGTGTGTGTGTTGTGTGTGTGTGTGTGTGTGTGTGTGAGTGTGAGTGTGTGTGTGAGTGTGTGTGTGTGTGTGTGTGTGTGTGTGTGTGTGTGTGTGTGCGCGCGCGTGTGTGTGTGTGTGTGCGTGGTGTTGTGTGTGCGTGTGCGTGTGCGTGTGCGTGTGCGTGTGGTGTGTGGTGGCAGCGGCGCTGTGTGTGTGTGTGTGTGTGTGTGCGTGGTGTGTGTGTGTGTGTGTGTGTGTGTGTGTGTGTGGTGTGTGTGTGTGTGTGTGTGTGCGTGCGTGCGTGCGTGCGTGCGTGCGTGCGTGTGTGCTGTGTGTGTGTGTGTGTGTGTGTGTGTGTGTGTGTGTGTGTGTGTGTGTGTGTGTAAACTACTACTACCACCCGACCACCACTACTACTAATAATGAAAAAAAAACAATGAGGAATAATGATAAAATTAAAAAAATATCCTCCTTCTCATCATCGTATATATTAAAGTGATTGTGACCATATCACTAATTGACATGGATCTGATATACAGTTTAATGACGTGTAGCACATTTTGAGTATTTCTGTGAGCCCAATATGCTCTTGTGTGCTTGAAACAATAAATCTCATATAGCTCAAGAGATTTCTGTTGGTCTCTGAAGTCCTTTGACAGCTTTTTGGTTGCAAGAACATTTACTTGTTATATGATGATTTGGCCACCAGCCCCCTTCCTCCTCCCATCCCCTCCCCTTTGTGACTTGCTGCTGACTTGTGCTTGGCTCTAGTATGACTTTCGAGGTTGACTTGGCGTTAAACATCAAGAACCAATCAGCCAATGAATTCCCCTCATGCGTTCGAAGAAGCATGCCGGACTATATCCGTTTGTTGTTGTTGTTCTTTTCTTTCTTTCTTTCTTTCTTTTTGTTGTTTTATTTACTCGATGTGTCGTACTTTTTGTTAATAATCGACTATTTTTGAAAGTCACGAAAACACAACCGTTTATAATTTTTCTTGTATTCGCGATCTGTCTCTTTTTTTGTAATTACGTTTTCCTTGTTCTTTACGACCATGAGCGTTGCCATTTTGTGCCTAGCAGTCTGCATCAGTGACGTCATAAACATGACCAGCCTGTCACGTCAGTGTGGCAAAGGTTTACGTCACAAGCCAGCATTTTTCTGCTCTTCGTTGGTGAAGAAAGGACGTGGCTGCGCCATGTGCAGTTCATATTCGAAGCAAAGCAGCAGCAACAGCAGCAGCAAGAACAAGAACAAGAACACCACCACACCACCACCACCACCACCAACACCAACAACAACAACATCAAATCTTCTTTGTATAATAATGATAGAAAAACCAAACGAAACGGAGGAAAGTATTTGCACCTTTTCTACGCTTTACGACAGCTTGCTCCTTTGCTTGGGGCCCTCGGAAAGAAAATCAGTCTTCAGGTTCCAGCTTACCGAGATGTCTAAGCAGTTACTGGGTAGCGTGAATGTGTGATGAGTGTACGTGGCACCACAAAACATTCCTAGCGCAGTTGTATTGACACTTGGCAATAAAGTTGTATTGCATTGTACCGTGCGGAATCATTGCTGTCTGGACAACCTTTCTCCACTGGTGTGACCGACCAAGCATTTCGTCTGCATGTAGTTCAAAATGGCTGAGAGAAGAAAAACTGTGATTACTTCAGCTCAGCCGTGGAACTTGTGGAAAGTTGATGTGCAGTTTACCGTTTCTGACACGCCTACAATAAAAGAGGAGAAACTGTACGTAGCGGGTCACTTCGGTCCGTCACAGGACACGTTCTAGGGCGGAGAAAGGTGACGGGCTGCTTTCGGGTCTGCTGATGAGCCCACCTGATTGATTTTATTACTCGAAAATTCAAGTTCCTACCTTCTGATACTGCCACGTTAAAAACCAAAGGAGGAATGTTTTCAGTCTTGGCAAGAGCGTCCACCGTCGGCTTCAGGGCATAGTGAAACACAAACAGAAGAGCTGCGTGGGCCGATTTGGGGGCTTGTTGATGAACCCAATTCATTGCTTAATCAACAAAAAAAGGGAGTTAATTAACGCTCGAAAGGCGTCACGAGAACATAACATCAAAGACCTGAATCGCCTACGGTATAGTAACTCACACCTGGCATGTGTAACTCACATCTGGCGTGCGTAATTCACACCTGGCCTGCGTAACTCACACCTGGCTTGCGTAACTCACACCTGGCATGCGTAACTCACACCTGGCCTGCGTAACTCGCACCTGGCCTGCGTAACTCATACCTGGCCTGCGTAACTCACACCTGGCATGCGTAACTCATACCTGGCATGCGTAACCCACACCTGGCATGCGAGCTCACACCTAGCATGCGTAAATACGAGGTGCAACTCCACCGAAACGGGGAACACCCTCGACTGACTGCTTATTGAAAGTGTAACTTCTGATAATAATTATGCTCTAATAAACGTGACTGACCATTTTTCTGCAGCGGGAACACCTATGCTAATTCTCACTCGTTTGAGGACACGGTGACCAGTGGCTGAGGGACTGCCGAGACAGGGACCGCCGAGACAGGGACTGCGTGCATGCTTTGGGTTTTGTTGACCAGTGAGGGACGCAGCGAAGAAAGCCCCGCTGTGATGAAAGGCAAAGTTTGCAGGACAACATCCCGACAAGGTCTGCAATCACCGTGAGGCTAATCGCCCTTTACACGTCTGCTGGCCCGAAATAAGTTGATCTGGGCCCAAATCGTGATAGCAGCGGCACAACTTCGAACTTTCTGCCTGCGCTTGGGAAAACTGGTGTGCTGTGGTGTGGCGTGGTGTGGTGTGGTGTGGCGTGGTGTGGTGTGGTGTGGTGGCTCTGAATATTGTGGGCCTAACCCTGCCGTCCTTGGTCACCCCACTCACTCCATCGGCTTTCGCCCAAACACGGGTAACACCCTTCTTATGTCGGGGGGTCGAGAGCTGTCTCGATCAGCTGTCGTCGCTCCGTCGTGGGTGGACTGCTCACGTGTTTTTATCTCATAATGACGCGGGATTCTTCCTTAACTTGAACATCTCCTCCTCTTCCTTGTCATGGTCGTTCTTAACTTGGATCTATCCTCCTCTTCCTTCTCATGATCTTCCTTAACTTGAACATCTGCTCCTCCTCCTTTTTGTGGTCTTCCTTAACTTGAACATCTCCTCTTCCTTCTCATAGTCTTCCTTGGACATCTGCTCCTCTTCCATCTCATGGTCTTCCTTAACTTGAAAATCTCCTCCTCCTCCTTGTGGTCTTCCTTAACTTGAACATCTCCTCTTCCTTCTCATGGTCTTCCTTAACTTGGAAATCTCCTCCTCTTCCTTCTCATGATCTTCCTTAACTTGGACATCCCTTCCTCTTCCTTCTCATGGTCTTCCTTAACTTGGACATCTGCTCCTCTTCCTTTTCATGGTCTTCCTTAACTTGGACATCCCTTCCTCTTCCTTCTCATGGTCTTCCTTTACTTGGACGTCTCCTCCTCTTCCCTCTCATGGTCTTCCTTAACTTGCACATCTGCTCCTCTTCCTTCTCATTGTCTTCCTTAACTTTAACATCTCCTCCTCTTCCTTCTTGTGGTCTTCCATAACTTGAACATCTCCTCGTCCTTCTCATGGTCTTCCTTAACTTGGATATCCCTTCCTCGTCCTTCTCATGGTCTTCCTTAACTTGAACATCTCCTCCTCTTCCTTCTCATGATCTTCCTTAACTTGGACATCCCCTCCTCTTCCTTCTTATGGTCTTCCTTAACTTGGATATCTGCTCCTCTTCCTTCTCATGGTCTTCCATAACTTGAACATCTCTTCCTTCTCATAGTCTTCCTTAACTTGGACATCCCATCCTCTTCCCTCTCATAGTCTTCCTTAACTTGAACATCTCCTCCTTCCCTCTCATGGTCTTCCTTTTAACTTGAACATCTCTTCTTCTTCCCTCTCATGGTCTTCCTTAACTTGGACGTCTCCTCCTCTTTCTTCTCGTGGTCTTCCTTAACTTGGACATCCCCTCCTCTTCCTTCTCATGGTCTTCCTTAACTTGGACATCTCATCTTCCTTCTCATGGTCACCAACGTTACCGCAACAACGTTCACCGCTGTCCTCTCTTCTTGCTCGTGTTCATTTTTGTTTTACTCGTTTTGAAGTGACCCTGTTTTACGACTGCAATTAAGAGTATACCTTTCTTCTTTTTACAAAATATTTCTTTCTTGAGGTCTGTTATTGTTTTGCTATAACTTGCTGACATATCGTGTTATCTTGATAGTTGTTAGAGCAATCTAATATCGCTTATGTGAAAAGACTTTGAATAAAAGGAAGAAGAAAAGAAAAGAAGGTGACCCTGTGCGGCTGACATGACTTTAAAACTAACTAACCAACACTTTTATTATTATTTTCTTTTTTTTGGAAAATTTCTGAACTTATTTTTGTTGACACCGTATAGATTGTAGAACCCGCATAAGATACTATTAATAGCCATACACCCTGCTTGAAGTACGAGCACATCTATACATAAGGTGACTTTGACGTGCACTTTGATTCAGAGCTCGGGAGCTCCGTCCCCTAATAAACCTACGGTTTCTGTGGACGTAAAGCACTTTTCAACCAACAGCACTTTGATACACTTAGTGATTTGGATTTCGACACCTTGTCCATGCGTATTTTGACGTTCTCAGTGGCATTTATAGCTATCCAGTGACGGAAAACCCTTAAAAGTGGGCGAGAACGTTGAACAGAAATACCCCCCACCCCTACTACCACCACCATCGAAGCGAATGACGAAAAGATTCTTTTAGGCGAAATATGTAGATAAACTCTCACTCTATTCAGATATGTTTGTTGCTTTCTGTGCACCTGACTGCTTCTGGCCGA
>JABMCL010002997.1:217500-230000 GCA_018857735.1 Alviniconcha marisindica | reverse complement strand
GCGGACACGTGGCAAGGAAGACATTTGGACTGCATCATTGTCTTGCATTATCATGGTCACGCCCTCCAGTGCACCTCTAAGTGATCAGCTTTCACCTTTCGCTACCCTAGAGCAGTGGACAGGGATTCTCCCTCAGACTTCATCTTATTCTTCAGGGTTAGTCGGTGCGTCTGCTTGTCTGTCTGTCGTCTCCTCCATTTCTCAGACAGGTCAGCAGGTGCGTGTGTAAGAGAGAGAGAGAGAGAGAGAGAGAGAGAGAGAAGAGAGAGAGAGAGAGAGAGAGAGAGGGTGGTGGTGGGGGAGGACGACGATACATAGTTTCACGTGCAACCTTCTGTCACTGTGACAGATACGCTGCCTTCATTCATGACCTATTTTCGTTTAGCGTACATGCTTTGTTTCAGATTGTGCAGGGTTCTTCTCTAATTCAGTTGGTTTGTCTTGTTCGTTTTTAGGCTCTTTAGCGATGACTTTTCTCAACAGGACACCGTTGAAGCGAGACCTTTCCAATTGTAAACGAAGACATGCTTCTCTACGTGCTGAGGTTTGTCTGAGATACATTAGACGAAAATTGCTGAATTCCATGTCTACAATATAGTTCCGGTCGGTGAGAAGCCGAGACGACCTCGTCTCTGTTTGGAGACGGCGTTACTTACTGAGAGGTATCCAGGAAGGGTCATCAGGATGTTCTTTGTTATGGATGTGACTGTTGTGTTCCTTGTTATACATGTGACTGTTGCCTTCCTTGTTATGGATGTGACTGTTGTGTTCCTTGTTATGGATGTGATTGTTGTGTTCCTTGTTATACATGTGACTGTTGTGTTTCTTGTTGTGGATGTGACTGTTGTGTTTCTTGTTGTGGATGTGACTGTTGTGTTCCTTGTTATGGATGTGACTGTTGTGTTCCTTGTTATACATGTGACCATTGTGTTCCTTGTTATACATGTGACTGTTGTGTTTCTTGTTGTGGATGTGACTGTTGTGTTCCTTATGGGTGTGACTGTTGTGTTCCTTGTTATACATGTGACTGTTGCCTTCCTTGTTATGAATGTGACTGTCGTGTTCCTTGTTATACGTGTGACTGTTGTGTCCCTTAATTGATACGGACTCGACGGTAATCGAGCGGTGTACCTTAACCCTAATGTTTAATCAGCCTTAATGTTCAGTTAACCTTAATTAATGCTAAATTTGGTTCTTCCTGATTCAAGTTGCGCGGAGCATCATCATCAGACGACGGAGAATTCCAGTCTCGGACTTCCCCTCCTCAGTTCGGTTGCGCATTCCAGGGTTCTGTTCCTCCTGACGACATAAATCACTCAGCCCACTTACACTTACTGTCTGCGTGAGCCGGTTTGTCCCAGTGGTGAGTCGCTCGGTTCAGTGGCAAACATACGGAACCAGGTTCGGTTCCGTTCCGGTTCCTCTTCCTCAGTAACTCTTTTAGATAAATTGTGGTTTATGGACACCAGGCTTGTGACTTTGCTCCCTTTCCGCTCTCGCCCCCTCACCGGCGTTTCCACCTGGTGTGGAGTAACTGTGAGTGTGGGATTCGTCCTCAGGTGACCCTGTGCGGTTGACGGGACGTGAAAAAATTCAAGAAGTAACTAACCCTCTCCCCGGCGCTCCCAGTAATTATAAAACATTGAAACGGCCCACACTGCTGCCCGACTTGACTGACGAGGAATCAGCCTGAGGTTGTAGTATAGCCTTAGGTATCTATCTATCTATCTATCTATCTATCTATCTATCTATCTATCTATCTATCTATCTATCTATCTATCTGTCTGTCTGTCTATTTTTTCCTTAACCCCCACCCCCTCCTCTATCTATCTATCTATCTATCCATCCATCCATCCATCCATCCATCCATCCATCCATCTATCTATCTATCTATCTATCTATCTATCTATCTACTATCTATCTATCTATCTATCTATCTATCTATCTTTCCTACACCCCATCTCCCCATCCTCTATCTATCATCCATCCATCCATCCATCCATCCATCATCCATCTATCCCATCTATCTATCTATCTATCTATCTATCTATCTATCTATCTATCTTTTCCTTAACCCCCACCCCCCTCCATCTATCATCCATCCATCCATCCATCCATCCATCTATCTATCTATCTATCTATCTATCTATCTATCTATCTATCTATCTATCTATCTATCTATCTATCTATCTATCTATCTATCTATCTATCTATTTTTTCCTTAACCCCCACCCCCTCCTCTATCTATCTATCCATCCATCCATCCATCTATACATCTATCTACATATTTATCTATCCATCTATCTATCTATCTGTCTGTCCGTCTGTCTGTCTGTCTGTCTGTCTGTCTGTCTGTCTGTCTGTCTCTCTGTCTGTCTGTCTGTCTGTCTGTCTGTCTGTTTTTTCCTTAACCCCCACCTCCCATCGCCGGCATCACCACCTGTGGTCTCACACCTCTCTGGAGAGCAAGCATTTGTTCTTGTTTTGTACGCACAGTACCGGTGGTAGAAAATGACAATGACAAAAAGCGTTCGATTGAGTTTAATTCGGTTAAGTTCTGTTCAAATCAAGATCGTATCTGCACGCCCGGGCTAGCCTGCATGCGCCCCGCCAGTCTCTCTGCAAAATCGGCCACAGTGTTGTTGGCTTTTGAAACAGTTTCTAACAGTTGGTCTCAGTCTGTGACTACTGTGACCCTTTCTCGCCTTTTAAGGAAGACCGCCGAACGCTTAAAATCCCCATTGTACTTCTCGCTCTCCTCCAGGAGAGCGATGGTGCGCAGTCCTTAGCTTTGAGCCATCAGGTAGTGTCTGAAGCTCCTCAACATTTATCATGACGTTATCCGGCTGGTTGGAAGAAGGAGAAATCCGCTGTAAATGGCCTAGCCTTCAATGAGACATCCCATTGAACCGTGAACAGCGGACAGACTCGGCGAAACCTTGCCCCCATACAGGGTCCAAGACGACTGTACCTGTTTTGATGATGATGATGTAGAGCTTCATGTCCTCGGATGTCGGTTGACATGTTAGGGAAAAACTGTGACCAATGCGTAAGCATGGTTCAGTGTTGCTTTACGTCCACAGAAACCGTAACGCTCATTAGGACGGGAAGCCCAGGACGGCCACCTCGACTTTCACACAGCTCCTGAACTCTGGTACCTGTTTTCGGTTCGGTTCAGTTATGTTGCTTAATGTCCGCGGATGTCGGTTGGCATGTTAGGGACAAACTGTAACCAGTGCCTAAGCATGGTTCAATGTTGCTTAACGTCCACAGAAACCATAAGGCTGGTTAGGACGGGCAGCCCTGGACGTCCACCTCGACTTTCACACAGCTCCTGAACTCTGGTACCTGTTTTTGACCATATTGCTTTACGTCCGCAGAAGCGAGGTTGCTTATTAGGGACGAGGACAGGGGGGAGAAGAGGGCGAGAGAGTGAAGGCTCTACCGCGGATACCGCCCGAAAAAGACCGGAGAGACCGTGGACCGCCGCCAGAACAATGGAAGTGTTAAGGCGGTGTCCCCTCGCCATTGCCCCAGCGACTTGTGCACTGCGCAATTGCTGTTTCACTGAACTGCCGTGCTGGGCAGAGTCACAAGGACATTGTCCGTTGCACTGCTGCTGAGGAACAACCCGAAGCGAAAGGAGTCCAACTTTCGCAGCCCAGCTCCACCTCCCTGCTCATGATCTCTTCTGGGCTAAGTTGAGGGTCCAGCTCCACCTCCCTCCTCTTGATCTCGCCTGGAACCCTGTAAATGTACCTGTTCCCCCCCCCCCCCCCTCCCCCCGACTTGTTCTTTTTATATCAGGGACCATTGCGACGGGCGCCAAGCGTGGCTAGGCTAGCTGTCAGCGGGGCAATGCAGGGATAACGTGCGCTCGGACAGGAGCGCGGAGTGACCAGCGCCGGTGATGACGGATGGTGTGAAGAGGGAACACGAAGGGTGCATGTTGCCCTGCTCGAGTCCCTCGCCGAGTTATCCATCAGCTGGCTGAACGTGCGCCCGGCAAATGTGCCCACCTTGCAGAAACTGAGAAAGCTCTTAGTCCTAGTCAGTCAGCGGCCAGTAGTGCGGGACTGTGGCGGCAGTGTTAACTCGGTGTGGGGCCCCGGCACAGACAGCAAGCAGCAGGAGAAAAAGTGGAACTTTTGGCTTTGTTTTGCCGCCTAGCACGTCACTGTAGGGGCTTTTATTCTTTACCATGCAACCATCCATTGCAGTACAGTTTTTCTCTCATTCAGGTACCTAAAGCATACAGAAACACCACCACCACCACCACCACCACCACACCAACACACACACACACACACCACACACACACACACACACACACACACACACACACACACACACACACACACACACAACAACTACACACACACACAGACGCACACACACACACCACACACACACACACCACACACACGGCACACACACACACACAACACACACCACCACACACACACCACAACACACACACACACTCACACACAACACACACGCACGCACACACACACGCACGAACACACACACACGACACACACACCACCACGCACACACACACACACACACACACACACACACACACACACACACACACACACACACACACACACACGTACGAACGACACACGCACGCATCACATACATCACGCACACCCCACGCACACACACACACGCACGCAGCACGCACAGAGAGAGAGAGAAGAGAGAGAGAGAGAGAGAGAGAGAAAGAGAGAGAAGAGAAAAACCGATAGTTTGTTTTGAAAGGAAGGACAAAACAGCAATGTCATCAAACAATTCAAAATCCCCATCACCTATAAGAATCGCAGCACTTATAATATAACCCATTTATTCAATAATTCGTTGTTCCTTACACAGAGAAAGGGGGGACGGGGGAAAGTCACCACGGACGGCCGGGATGGGGGGTGAGGGGTGGTGGAGGGGGGGTGGGAGGAGGGGGCGGGAAGGTTGAGGGGGAAGGGGAGGTCAAAATAATGTTATCGTTTAGTGGTACCTGTCTCAGATCTCTGTGACGACAACACTCGAAAGCCAACAGCAAATGGACGGCAAAGTTTTGTTTGGTTGTGTTAATACGGAAATTTCACAGGGTTGTTGGAAATTTCGTGTGTTCGTGCCAGCGAGACTAAACACACACGTCGCACACACACAATTTCTGCATCGCACTTTCTTTTCGCCCTGGGCTCTCAGCTGGGCGCCTCCTCCGCTGGGCTCCCACCTCCTCCTCTCCCCCCCCCCCCCCCCCCCCCCCCAGTTCCTGCCCCTCTGCCCCCTCCCTCCCCCCACCACCACTTCCCCCCCGCTGATCTGATGCTAATAAAACAAAGAGTGGTCAAGTTCATTTCGATCTATTTGTCTGAGAGTAAGAGGTAAGAGTCGGCTGAAAACTGTATAGACTACTTGAAGCAACACATTATTGTACCGAACTGTTCGTGTGCTTTTGTGTGTGGAAAGGATTGACGTGGGCTTCGTTGACCTAGCTGCTCCTTGTCTCAGCAGATCGGACTGGTCTGGCAGACAAACAGAGGTGGAAGGGTTCCGTTGATCGAGGCAGGACGTTGACATCGTCTTCAAAGTGTCGCCGTTTACCTGGGGCTGTTTGAGCCACACACAGAACGTTCTAATTGGAAACCTTTTGATCGGAACTAGAAAGTACGAACAATATCGTTAGCGGTAGTGTCCTTTTCGATCAGCAAACACAAAGACGTTCGGTTTGCACACGAATCCGTGAAAACAACGAAACTGAATTATTTTCCTAACGCCTGTTCTCGGCTCCGCTTGTGTTAATTAAGTGAGCAGGACTCACCAGTGCTGACTGACCAGATCGAAAAAACACGTCGGCCTACGGTTCAGCCGATCACTGAAAGCCTTTTTCCATGTGGCATTTTATTGCGAAGCAGCGAAGAAGAGCAACATTTTGCCCGAAATAAAGGTGCCGTAAGAGCTGTACTTTGCTGCAGGAACATCAGAGAAAACGTTTGCTTGGGCCCCCAGTGTTCTGGGCGACCAACACAACCCGATTTGACACGACTATAGTCTCTGTTTCATAATCACCAGACAGGCAATGCTGTGCAAGCATGCTATCTCCCGTTTGGTGCCAATATCGCAGTTACTCTGAATATGAAAATCTGTTTAGATAGTAGTTCAGCAGTGTGTTCAGCCAGCATCTCTAGTTCTTATGGGGATTATACTTGTGAAAAAAATGTGTTAATCGCAGGAAGGTGTGTGCAGCGATAAAGTGGTCTCAACTTCTGAAATATAGGCATGGCAGTTGAAACAACAGTGATGATGACGAAGATGATGATAATGAAGACGATTTTGAGGAGGAGGTGGAGGACGAGAAGAAGGAAGGGGTGACAACGACGAGATAACAACGACGATAATGACCAGGACGAGGAGGAAGAAGATAACGATGGTGTAAGGTGCTGACTGTGATGATGACATGATGTAAGAAACACCAAAACAGCAACAACAACAACAAACCCTAAACGTTCTTTTTCAAGAATAAGGCTACAAGTTTCACATACCTCCCCCCCCACACACACACCACACATCCACCCCCCCCCCCCCCCCCCCAGTGCTTTCTTCACCCACACTGAGACCGAAGCGGGTCCAGACTTTACCGTGCACAAAGCTCAAACACCAGGTACAACAGAAACCTTGTGACGACGGCTCTCGGGGTGGGGCGAAGAAAGGGAGTGTGGAGGAGGGGTGTTGGGGGTAAGGGGTGGGGGGGGGGGGGGGTGAAGGAGACGGGAGAGAGGGAAGGTTGAAGGAGACTGCAGAGGGGGAGGGGTCGGCGGCAAATGAAGATCAAAGGAAGCTGCTGTTGATGGCCAGGTTAGTTTGTAACTTTGTCCAAATTTGAGACGCACCGTTCTGGGACAGAGTCTCCCGCCGCTGGAGGCCCACTGTTTGCCGTCGGCGTATAGGGCCGGCGTTGTCCGGCCCCTGGGCCCAGCAGCGACAGCAAATTTATTCTTCGCTCTCGCTACATCGTCACAACGTGCTCCGCTGTCCAGCTGGCCCGGTCTGGGAGGGACTGCAGGCACCGCGCTGGTCACTTGCATCAGGACGAGATGGACAGAGGAAGACCGGGAGGGGGAGGGGGTGGGAGAGGAGGAGGATTGGGGTGGGGGTGGGGGGGGGGGGTTATGGGGGTGGTGGAGGGTTGCTCGGTGAAGGTAGAGGTTGGGTGGTGCTTGGTGGAGCCGGTCTGTTACAGACTGAGCTCAGTCGTTGCATTCAGGGTCACCATAGTCGTCATCGTCGTCGTCGTTCTGATGGCCGTCGGCTTGGTCCTGCTCCTCCTGCTCCTCCTCCTTCTCCTCCTCCATGTCATCAGTATAATCGTCGCATACCACCATCACGGCCACTACTACCACTACCATTTTTCTTCTTCTGCTCTCTCTTCTTCGTAAAGCGACGTATGACATGAGTCCACCTGTGATTTGATGACTTGTGTTCCTGTAAGCTATGACCACCACCACCACCACCACCTCCACTATCATCATCGTCGTCTTCTTCTCCTTCTTCTTATAGCAGTGTACAACATGAGCGCAAACTTTACTTGTGATTTGACGACGTGTGCTTCAGCTGCACGTGCGATTTGACGCTTGTCCTTTACCGCCACGACCACCATCGTCAGTTATTACCATCATCTTCATCTTCTCCGTCTCATTTCTGACAGCGACGTATGACATGATCACAGGCTTTTCAAGTTACCTGTGACTTGATGATCTGTGTTGCAGCAAGGCTTTGACCTTCCCGGCTGCCTGGCTGCGGTGGCGTGACATAACGTACCTCAGTGATCTCATTCTTTCATTTCGCCCCGAGGTGCCGCAAAAAACTAGCTTCTAATTCTTCTTGTTTGTGTGGAAAGTTAATTAACAAGCGATCGGTGTCTGAAGTTATGTCAGTTGTTCTGGAACTGAGGCTTTTTCCCCCCTTCAAATTCCAAGCGCTGGTTCACCCTGATATAACCGCACTGGTTGACTGAGCGTAAAACACCTATTTACTTACTCAGTACTTACTGCCAAGCACTGGTTTATGACACCGATGAAGGTGCCGAGAAGCGAAGCTCGGAGTGTGACTTTTATCTTTCTTTCTTTTTCTTTCTTTTTTAAAGCATGGTGCGTTTCCTCTGCGAAACAGAGACGCTAAAGACAGTCGGAAGAACACGAATCCGAGCCATCTGGGCTGAGTTTTTATTTGATTTTTATTTTTCAAACAAGATTATTCACACACAAAAAAAATTCTTGAAAAATAAAACAAAAGGCTTTAACGTAGAATAAAACCACACGATACACCACACGACGTAAAACATGCATATAAACACACACACACGCTGAGAAAAAGGGTTGTAGGTGGTCCTTTCATTCTCCGCAGTTCCCGCTCATTCAAAACCATTTCCCATGAATGAAGAGCACGCCTAATGGGCAGACAACTCGAGAGAATGCAGCACTCCGCGATAACCCCACGCTCCGGCTTGCAATGATGCGAGGCAGCAGCGAGAGGATTTCCTTCACATTTTTGCCGTGAAGATAAGGCTGAGCAGTCAGCTTGCAAACACAGCGATAACTTGTTCGCCTGCCCCTCCTGTGTTCGCCGCCTTTCGCGAGTTGGGGAAACTTTGAAGTGGTTTTTGTTTGTTTGTTTATTGTTTTTCCCGGTGCGGAAAGCTTCAATTTTTATTTCGTGATTTTGTTTGGGTTCGGTTGCTTTTGTTAAGTGTCTTTGAACTGACAGAGAAAAGCAAAGTTAGTCGATTCAGTTTAACCCACACGAGTAAACACTCCGGCAAGCAGTTTCATGTGGCACCAGCCATGCCAGCGCTGTAAGTACACCACTTCGGTGGATATTTAAAAAAAAAAAAAACGCGCTATAGAAAGCTAGTCACTCATGTAGAATTGCATGCGAGCGCAATGAGTCTGCTCAAGAAAGCGGAGAACAGCGCTATATAAGCGATCATCAATCAATCAAATGAATGGCGTATTGCTAGCCGATTTTAAATACATACACGGGGAGCAGGGGGAGCTCAGTAGTAGAGCGCCGGGGTTATGATCGAAAGGTCGCGGGTTCGATTCCGGCCAGCGACAGGAGCCGCGGCAGCAGCATTCTTTTCTCCAGGGTCAACTCAGTTTCTGTGCTGACTCTTGTTTCGGTATCCGTTCCACCCCTGTGTTACCGCATTAGCACGTCAAAGATACAGGTCATTCTGCCACACCGAAGCGCAGGTGGCAGGTTAAGCTAAATTCACACATGTACCCTACGTATGCGGCTTCAAATAAAAATATACTAAAAACTGGTTCATGGGTCATACAATTGTTCATGTAAATAATCAAATAAATAAAACCATTTGGCACTGTGGGAGGATTTCGTATTGCAGAAGGCGTGGTTATCCCCAACAGTACGAGAAGGTGTCGAAGACTGAACTCTCCTTCCCAGGCTAAACTTCTCGTGTGCTTGGAGCAGGTTAAAGGAACATGATCCGCAGTAAATGTTTTGCGACTGAACGTGTCGGTGAGTTTATATCGATTTTATTAGGTGCCTTTTTTGTGTGCTTTTGTTGTTGTTGTTGTTTGTTTTGGACATCCTCACTTGTTTCATGAGCTCATTACCGCGTGGTGCGCTCTTTTCCGCGCTTTATTGTGACGTCACCAAAATGTCCGTTTGGCGTCACGGATAGAACACCACACTTAAACAACAATTAAACGGTGAAACCCCCCCCCAAAAAAAAACAAAACAAAAAAAAACTATAAAAAACTAAAACAAAGAGAGAGGGAGAGCTTATCCACTTCTTTTTTTAAATCTGGTTTTAGAACGCTAGTAGCCATAGTGTTTCGGATTTTTTTCTTCCGATTACGTACCGGCGTAGGTAGCAGTCTTGTACCACCCCGAAGGCCGGGCCGGCTTTCCGAAGGTGCAGAGAACACCGCCTGTGTAACTCTACCTGAGAATAGGTATTTCACGATCAATTTAACA
The DNA here is from genome assembly GCA_018857735.1 of Alviniconcha marisindica. Lineage (NCBI taxonomy): Eukaryota > Metazoa > Mollusca > Gastropoda > Provannidae > Alviniconcha > Alviniconcha marisindica. The sequence continues at coordinate 219,995 of JABMCL010002997.1, read as the reverse complement.
GCCTCAGTCTGACTCTCAGTACGCTTCACTGAGTTCAAGGTGTACCTGCTCACGCGGGTAAAGCGCTTATTCTCCACCTCGTCTGTCTGAAGATTCTTCGTACCTTCAACGGATTCAGTCAAAAACGAAAATGCTGCAGAAAATCGCAGTAAAAAGCACACGTTTTTAGTCAAACGGTCTGAAAGTGTCCAACGGCCTTGACCTCATCAGTCCGTCTTAGCGCATGCCCCATCGTATTGTGTCTCCTTCAGCCACAGATCACGTGCTATCGCTCCGTGTCACCATTATCGTATGGCATCGTGGCGTGTCGCGCCTTGTCCGCCTCCATTTGCACCGCCACTGATTCACTTCAGTGGTACTCAAGCGCCTGCACGCACGTGCATCAAAAGCAGTCAAAGAAACGAGCACATCGACAGATGGCCAGAACAGGAAACCGCGTTGAACCAAGGTCGTCAGCCAGATTTCTGCCGCACCTGGGGCATGTCGGAAGGAAGACTGCAACTTTTTGTCTATTTCCCTGCTGCAATTTTCAGTCTATCTCCCCCTGCATGCATGTATGTATGTGCACGAGTAACCGATCCCGAGCTCTGCCTGTTAACAGCAGCTTTGATGACCTAGATTATAGGGTTACAGCTGCATCTGAAGTTCCTTCTTTTACGTGTGATTTTGGCATGTGTTTAAGGAGTGTGATTAACGCATTTCTGACCAAGTAGAAGTTTTAGTGTTGGCGGCCTTTTCTCGGTCGGAGACTGTTTAGATGGGCTAGTGAGCTCTTTCAAATCTGAATATAATGATATCTTCATAAAAATAAAAATAAAATGAACGTTGTGTTTTCTTACCGAACTCAGGGCTTATTCAGTCAACTGGAAATTTTATGTGCTTGTTATGGACATGATCGTGAACGTTATGCTTGATGTAAAGTTGGCGTTTATTTTAACGAAATAGTCGACGCAATTCCTGTCTCGATAAAAGGTTAAAATGTGGTTGCCTTTTGGGGATGTTTTGCCAGTGAAATCTTTCTAACTTTGCATGGTGATAACATGACATGTCAAGCTGCACAAGTTGATGTCGGTTATTATCCATGCGTGCCTCAGAAGGGTTTGAAACATGAAATCGAATTTATGTTCCCTCCGTTGTTAATGTAGTTTTCTAAGTCAAACTCCGTTACTGAAAAACCACTTTCGAGCAGATACGAAACAAAAATTGCAAGCTAACTTGGACGAAGTTTAAACTTATGCACATGCTGAAAAAAGAAGAAGATTTCTTTCGCCAGGTACAAAACCAGTCCTGACTGCGTGGTGTTTGTCTCGACTAGGCGACAGCTCGAATGGCTTGTTTGTCGGTATGCTTTGCTTTTTCGTTTCGAGGCGGATGAAGATGGAGAGGTACGGTGGGAACTGAAAAGGAACGTGTGTGTATGACTGGGGGCGATCGTTTAGGTAATTATCTTCTGAGTCCTTTCAAAAAACACTCACCAAAAACTGAATGAAATTGTTTTGTTTGGATTCAGTTAAACCGGGGCTCTGTGTGTGAATGGGAGACTGTGGCGTTGTCAGTCTCAGCATCTCATTGACTCCAGACAGGACGCTGGGGGCTGGAGCAAATTGTTTGTTGTGTTAAGATTCCCACACCCCGGCTACCTTCAGCCGTAGCAATCTTCACGACACGACAAAGCCCATTACCGAAATCCCAGGGGTCCGAGCCAGGGCCAGAGCCAAAGCCAGAGCCAGAGCCAGAGCCAGAGCCAAAGTCAGAGCCGGAGCCGGCAAGGGGGTTGTCAGAAAGATCCAAACACAAAAAGGTTCAAACGAACGCTTATTTATTTTTCTGTTTGGATCTTGTTTTAGAACGCTAACAGTCATCCAGTTTCAGATTTTTGTTGTTGTTGTCAGAAAAACTGGCATCTAGCTCGTTACGGGTAGGCTATTGTATTATGACTATGTGCAGAGTGTGGGGAAACGGTTGCGCACGCCACATTCTCACCTAATACTGGTTGAGCTTTAGGGTATTAGCTGCGGAGCGCTAACAAACAAACAAGACGAGTGCCCTTGAGGTGGCGTTAGTGTAGGTGACGGGGAGAGAAAGAGAAAGATGGTGGGGTGGGGGGTAGTTAAGGGTAAAAACTAGAGGAAGAGCGCTATCATAGAGAGGGGGTAGGTAAAGACAGAGTAACAGGTACAGAGAGAGAGAGAGAGAGAGAGAGAGAGAGAGAGAGAGAGAGAGAGAGAGAAAGAGAGAGAGACGAGAGAGAGAAGAGAGACAGACAGACAGACAGACAGACAGACAGACAGACAGACAGACAGACAGACAGACACACAGACACACACAACAACACACACACCCAAGAGAGAGAGAGAGAGAGAGAGAGAGAGAGAGAGAGAGAGAGAGACACACACACACACACACACACACACACACACACACACACACACACACACACACACACACACACACACACACACACACCAGAGAGAGAGAGAGAGAGAGAGAGAGAG
>JABMCL010002997.1:210000-212500 GCA_018857735.1 Alviniconcha marisindica | reverse complement strand
CTGAACCAGATGAGGGTGGCATCATGAATCAGGTGAGAGGGGCATACTGACTCAGGTGGGAGGGGTATACTGAACCAGATGAGGGTGGCATCATGAATCAGGTGAGAGGGGCATACTGACTCAGGTGGGGGGTTCGAACCAGATGAGGGTGGCATCATGAATCAGGTGAGAGGGGCATACTGACTCAGGTGGAACGAGATGAGGGTGAGAAGGGCATACTGATCAGGTGGGAGGGGTATACTGAACCAGATGAGGGTGGCATCATGATCAGGTGAGAAGGGCTTACTGAATCAGGTGGGAGGGGTATACTGAACCAGACGAGGGTGGCATCATGAATCGGGTGAGAGGGGCATACTGACTCAGGTGGGAGGGGTATACTGAACGAGATGAGGGTGGCATCATGAATCAGGTGAGAAGGACGTACTGAATCAGGTGGGAGGGGTATACTGAACCAGATGAGGGTGGCATCATGGATCAGGTGAGAAGGGCATACTGAATCAGGTGGGAAGGGTATACTGAACCAGATCAGGTTGGCATCATGAATCAGGTGAGCGAGGCATATTGAATCAGGTGGGAGGGGTCTACTGAATCAGATGAGGGTGACCTCATGAATCGGGTGAGATGGGCACCACGAATCCCGGCGGTGTCAGAGGTAAACACGTCGAATCGGGTGAGAGGTACATCACGAATAAGTTGAGAGGGACACCACGGACTGATGAGCTGAGATGGACATTATTAGTCTCTTGCATACCTCAAAATAAGTGTCTTAAACTGGTCAGGAGAGAGAGAGAGAGAGAGAGAGAGAGAGAGAGAGAGAGAGAGAGAGAGAGAGAGGGTAGGCGGGGGGTGGGTGGGTGGGGAGGGATGGAGGTTGCGGGGGAGAGGGGGGGGGGGGGGTCAAAGCACTGTTCTCTTTTCTCCGACTGAACTTCAGAAAGGCAGTTCGCGTCAGTGATAAACTCCGTTGCAAATTTCCCCAATGGGACACACTTGAAACTGCATGCAACTGGTGCAGAGAGAATTAAACCGCCACACTGGCGGCCGGAGCAGCCTGACATCAACTATTAGATACATTCATTTCTCTTCAATATTGCCGCGGTGAATGAGCTATCGCCCTCAAACCGATCAGTAGCAGTAAGGGTTAAAAAAGAAAAGCATCCAGCATCTCTGCAACTGATGGGCAGCTGCGCAGGCGATAGTTTACAATCGGAAAGGCCAGTTATTTTGTGAAAAATATCACAGAAAGCAGCGCAAGAAAAAGTAGTTACACTGTAGCAACTAAGAAGCGGGCTGTTTTAACTGTAAGATCCATTCTGTTGGACAAGTCTGAAAGATTTTTTTTTTTTTTAATTTTTTTTTTAAGACACTCCTGTGTCTGACATGATCCAGCCGCGGTTATGAAATTTTATTCAGCCGTTGCGTCAAGGATAGTTGTCACTGATGTTGCTGCTAAATTTAGAACAAACCCGAAATCCTACTATTTTACACTGAAGAAAGTAGCCGAGAAAGAAGATGGGATCAAGAGGCGCGGGACTATTTTAGGATTTGAATTTCCTTTTTAAGGATTAATAAAGTATTATTGTATTGTATTGTATCATATTGTATTGCATTGAACTTTCAGAACGTCCCAGTCACAACCAGGAACGCACTTGATTCCTGCCTCCATCCTCACTCCACGCCACCCCTAAAAAACCCACTAAAGCCCCCCCCCCCCCCCCCCCCCTTCCCCCCCGAAAAAAAAACTCCAGAAAAAAAGTCTGTACGATCCTAGGACGATGCCAGCCAGCCTTGAGGTTTCTGTACAGCAGGCGGGAATCAGAAACAAGAATCAGCCTTGACTAACACCATCATGATCACTGCAATTGCCCCCTGTAAGAAGCAGCGGGCCCCGATAGCCCGGCACTGAAAGCTGATAGAGGCCTAGACATCGCAGGCATAGACATCGCTCTGCGGATCTTCAAGCCGACAAGCGTGCGGGATGGCAGAGACAGACAACAAGCAATTAAAAGAGGATAATTGGGGGAATCAAAGGGTATTGGCTGTAATGAAGGAGACCCGAAGAGGAAGAGGAATAAATAGCACCGGGCGAGAGAGAGAGAGAGAGAGAGAGAGAGAGAGAGAGAGAGAGAGAGAGAGAGAGAGAGAGAGAAAAGTGTGTGTGTGTGTGTGTGTGTGTGAGAGAGAGAGAGAGAGAGAGAGAGAGAGAGAGAGAGAGAGAGAGAGAGAGAGAGAGAGAGAGAGAAAGAGGAGTGAGTAGTGAGAGAGGAGAGAGAGGAGAGAGAGGAGAGAGAGAGGAGAGAAGAGAGAGAGAGAGAGAGAGAGAGAGAGAGAGAGAGAGAGAGAGAGAGATGTAGTTGTAGTAAGGAAACGCCAATGAGGTTGGGAAAGCTAGAAGAACGATATCACTAACTAAACAAAAAGACAACAAAAACAAACAAAAACAAAAACAAAAAAACCCGGACTTGTCAAACCATTCTCTACTTTGCGGATAGACTGATTT
>JABMCL010002997.1:197500-202500 GCA_018857735.1 Alviniconcha marisindica | reverse complement strand
ACAGCTTCCATGCTGGCAGCTAGCGGTGGCATGAGAGAAGAGAGAGAGGGAGGAAGGAGAGAGAAGGGAGGCGAGGAGAGAAGAGAGAGGAGAGAGAGAGAGAGAGAGAGAGAGAGAGAGAGAGAGAGAGAGAGGCAGCAGGCAGAGGAGAGGAGGAGGAGGAGGAGAGAGGCAGAGAGAGAGAGAGGAGGCAGGCAGGAGGGAGAGAGAGAGAGAGAGAGAGAGAGAGAGAGAGAGGAGGAAAAAAAGAGGGGGAGGGGGTAATTATTATGGTGGTCATTGCCCCTCCCCCTACAGCCCAAATCTGGGGACCTGTCGACGACCCGTACAGGCATTTCACTCGCTCTGCTATAGCCACCCCTCCCTCCCAGCCCACCCAGCGACGGGGCACCGCGGGTGCAGAAATGAAACTCCGCTCTGCTAAGAATCCACAGTTATCGATGCTTTATTTTTGCAACCAGTTCCTCCCCTGTGACGTCATATATGACGTCATGGCGACGGTTCAGTGCCAGAAGGAAGTCGTAGGACATTCTTCTCGAAATTCTGTGACTGTTTATGCAAAACATGCTCAGGAGGGGCAAGATTCTGGAAAGCTGAAAGTTTCTGGTTGGGCTAACCTGCCTGCGAGACTCTTCTTGGAAGGGATCGCACCAGGAGCAGACATTCTTTGTCAGAGGAAGGGTTAAAGGGGATCCCAGACTCAGAAACATCACGACCCCTCCATCGACAGGAAGGGAATGAACAGTTAATAGTCACAGCAGTTGTTTGTTTTCTTCAAAGAGTTATGCATGGCATAGTATGACCACACAGAAACAAGTTTAAAAAGAAAGACTTATTTTAATGGAACAAAGGTTATGCATGGCATAGTATGACCACACAGAAACAAGTTTAAAAAGAAACACTTATTTTAATGGAACAAAGGTTATGCATGGCATAGTATGACCACACAAAAGAAAGTTTAAAAAGAAACACTTATTTTAATGGAACAATGCAAACCACATGCAAAATATTTTTAATATGTTGCGAATGGACTCTCTTTTTCGACATCACATGGACACGTATTCGAAAAACAATAAACGATGAAAGAAATGAGATCCGAACACATATAAGGTTCAGAAGAACGCTGTTTATTAGGATAAATGAACACAACACGCAAATTAAAAAAGAATTCGAGGTAATACCCTTTATCAAGCTACAAAAAGACACTTAAACAACAGTTAAACTGTGAAAAATCAATGAAAAATGAGATGTAGAGCTAAGGCACCTATCTGCTTTTGGTTGAACTATGTTGTTTTCGTGTCCAGTGCTTGGAAGAGTCAAGCATGAAAGATGAAAGAAATGAAACCGCTCAGCTTCCGCTTGGTGCAGTTTTGACCCAGATGACACCGGAAGTTGAGGCTGACGTGCTCGAGACAGTCTACTGAATATGGTCTAGTAAGCCGGAAAAAATAGACTGAATAAACTGAAAATGCTGAAATTACAATTCCTGGCAGTAGGAGGGACATGCAAGGCTATATTCTGACATACTCAAGGCCTAGATAGAGGGAAGCGCTGAGAGCTAACAATTCTCAGCAGAGAAAACCTCCATTTCTGCGTCTTCTCCAGCGTCCACGACACCCACTGGCACGTTGAGGAGAGGAAAAGATAGAGTGAGCACAAGACAAGGTGGAACGAGTATAATGGCTGTCATCACCAGCTTTATCAGTTTTAGCAGCATCGAAATCTCGAATTCATCATGCCTCTGGGGTGGCAAGATTTTGTTTTTAATGCAAGAGTTGTTATTAAAACAAACAAACAAACAAACAAACAAATAAAACAAAAACGATGAAAAACAATGAAAACAATCAAAGCGAAGCAAAACAAAAAACAAACAACAACAATAACAACAACAACAACAATAACAAACAAATAATACAAGACAAACGAAACACCCCCTCCCCACTAAAAACAACCAGAACCCCCCCCTCCACCCCCCCCCTCCCCCTCCACCCCCCCCACCCCACCCACCCCAACAGCACCACCCCAAACAATAAAAAGCAAGCAAAAGAACAAACAGAAAGGACCGAAAAGGATAAGAAAACAACAACAGTAAACACACACACACACACACACACACACACACACACACACACACACACACACACACACACACACACACACACAAACACACACACACATATGAACGCATACTGACGCAAGCACACACACACAGACACACACACACAGACACACACACACACACACACACACACACACACACACACACACACACACACACACACATACACACACACACACACTCTCTCTCTCTCTCTCTTTCTTTCTCTTTGTCTTTGCCCACCGCCCCCCTCCTCCACACACCCCACTCCCCCGCCTCCCCTCCCCCTACTCTCTCTCTCTCTGTCTCTCTCTCTCTCTCTCTCTCTCTCAGAGTTCACGTTTACTGTCTTGAGTCAGGACACAGATGTCACGTTAAAACCTGAATGCAGAACGCATAAAACAAATGGCTTTGAAACGAATTTTGCTCGAATAATAAAAAATAACAACGCGTACAGTGTATTTTTGTTTTACGTTTCTCTGTGACTCATGAACTTCCACAATAACAAAAACAACAAACATTGGCCAATATTTTCCAAACATTGAGAGGTGGGCGCGGTGGAGAGTTGAAATTGTTCCCAACAGCGATCCCTCCCATTCACATGTTAGTTGTGTTTTTGTTTTTTTGTTTTAATTTTTAATGTATTTCATCTTGATGTCAGCGTTACACCAAGAACAGAGTGCAAAACGGTGAAAAAGAGAACCGCTTTTCGTATAAAAGTTTATGAATGAAAAGGTAGCGAAAACCGTATAAAATCCTTAGTCACACACTCACACACAAAAAGTGCCGAATAAGACTGTTGAAATATGTACGAGAAAAGAGAAGAGGAACATCTAAAACATGCGAACGATTGTTTTTACATTCATAGCCGGGCGCGGTAAAGAAAAGAAAAAGAAAAAGAAAAAAAAGAAAAAGAAAAAGAAGAAAAGAAAAAAGTCCCCCTGCTTTTCCAGTCCTACGGCTTTGAGAGCTGCAGAAAAAGGGTTAGTTATAAAGCCAACGTTTTGGCACAGGATTCGTTGCAAAGTCATTTCCACATTACCTATTAAATACGTAAAAGGTACAATAAATGTTTAACGTAGTCTTCAATAGTCTCAAGCGAGCGGGTTGCCGGCGGGAATTGTTGCAGTTTTAAACTTGCCTGGGGATACATAAAGAGTGGACGTGAGGACCTGAAATCGTGATTTCCCTCCTCTCGGCTCTTCCTACTTTCCATGCCCAAGCTATTTGTGTCAGCCTAGCCTTCTGCCCCCCTCCCCCCTCCCCCCCACCCCCTAACCGAACCCCTCCCGCTCCCACTCCATAGCTGCTCTGTTACTTCAGAGCTTTCGCAGTTTGATTTCTGATTGACATTATTTTGATCTTTTGTTATGAAATAAAACACAAATATAAAATTGTTTTCGTACTGTTATGAAATAAAATAAAATAAAAATATACAAATGTTTTCGTACTGCAAACTTCCGGAAACCTTGCCCAGTTTGTACATTGGCATCCATTACAGGTTACCCAGCCGTGCGCTGTTGCTTCTGAACGACTGGCACCCCCCACCCCCGCCCGCCCCACTCCCGTCCCCTGCCCCCCCAACTTCCGTTAGAGCCCAAGGCATTTCGCGGCGTTCTCTCTATACAGTACAGCTTCGTTGTCGAACGCCAGATTGTTAGTTTGTTTTAGTTTTAGTTTTTTATAGTTTTTTAATTTCATTTTGTACTTTGCAGTTGCCTCTGTCAGCCGTGTTTTCTGTTAATAAACGAACAAACAACCCCCACCCCCCTTCCCCCCACCCCCCCACCCCCCCAAAAAAAGAAAAAAAGAAGCAGCGATTTACGACCCTTACCGCTTACAAATTGGCGTACTTGCCTGAAAAGCTTGCTACAGCTTACATCTGTGTGTGATGAAGAAACAGGAAAATGCACATCTTCTGTTATTGAGAATTTCACGAATTACCCCTCTCCTCCATCCCCCCTCCGCCTACCAGCAACCCGCACAAAAAACAATAACAAAAAACGACATAAAAACGAAATTTCGACGGGGGGGGGGGGAGAGAGAGAGAGAGACTGTGTGAGTGTGTGTGTGTGTGTGTGTGTGTGAGAGAGAGAGAGAGAGAGAGAGAGAGAGAGAGAGAGAGAGAGAGAGAGAGAGAGAGAGAGAATCTGTGTGTGTGTGTGTGTGTGTGTGTGTGTGTGTGTGTGTGTGTGTGTGTGTGTGAGAGAGAGAGAGAGAGAGAGAGAGAGAGAGAGAGAGAGAGAGAGAGGAGCATACTGAACTGTATACTATTTATCAACGATGAAAGAGAAAAGTGATACTTCACCCCGACATAAACTCTTCGCTCCCTGCCTATCGAGTGGAGGCATCAGAATTTGATAATTCCCACTGTCTTTCTTTCAAAACTATCATTTATTCCCCGAGTTACTATGCAGCTGTATTCACTGGGACAAGGGTGGGAGAGGGGCAGAGATGGATGGGGCTACGGGAGTAAAGATGAAGGAGGGGAGAGGGATTGGATGTTTTGCATTTTCACTGTGCGTGTGTTGGGGGGGGGGGGGGCGGTAGGAGAGAGAGAGAGAGAGAGAGAGAGAGAGAGAGAGAGAGAGAGAGAGAGAGGAAGAAAGGACAAAGAGAGAGCCATAGAGAAAGACAGGCAGACAGACAGACGGACAGAGAGAAAGAGGCAGATAGCCAGAGACATACAAAGAGAGGGAGGGAGAGAGAGAGAGAGAGAGAGAGAGAGAGAGAGAGAGAGAGAGAGAGAGAGAGAGAGAGAGAAGAGAGAGCGGGTGTGCATGTAGTATAATAACGATAGTACCTCAGGCATAAAACCGCCACTCATTTCTTTCTTTTTTCAGTACGTTTTGCAAAATGCTTCTGCATACAAAACCTCCACAATTCAGCGGCAAACTCCAGC
>JABMCL010002997.1:175000-190000 GCA_018857735.1 Alviniconcha marisindica | reverse complement strand
AGTTAGCTAGTAATTGGATTTTGAACGATTTTAACGAAGGGTCACCTCAGTCAGGACGGTCAGACTCTGTCATAAGCAAACGCACGTTTCAGTACGCTTCTCATAATTATGCAACTCCTTTCCGCAAGTCCAATCTGCAAAACCCATCTACAATCTGCAACCCATACACAAATATAGCAGTTATATATAGTTTAAATATAACACAAACTATATAGCAGTTATATACAGTTTAAATATAACACAAACCGTACATGCACTAACATCAAACACATTTTCAAAGAGTTGGTCCCTTCAGATATATCCTTTGCTGAAGGTTTCCAGTGGACACGCGCACGTACACACGACTCATGCACAGACAATCGCTGTGTCAGTGACAATCTCATAGATTGTTGTTCTACAGTTTAGTGGACAGGGAAGACATTTTTGGTAGTGGGCGAAGCATGCTGTATGGATGGAGTATTGTACTACAGTACTTGTTTGTTTGTGTGTTCAACGTAGATCTATTGTGTGATAATTTATGAGCCGGTAGAGAGAACCTGTAAAAGTCACTATAGTAGGGCTATTCCGTAGTCATACGGCAACTAACAGTTAGGGTGCTACAGTGAAATGGTTTGAAGTGTGATAGTCTAACGGAAATAAAAAGAGAAAGTGAGTGACACACAGCAGAGTATACCAATATATTTTATTTCACCAGCGAGCGAGAGAGAGAGGGGGGGGGAGGGAGGGAGGGAGAGGAGAGAGAGAGAGAGAGAGAGAGAGAGAGAGAGAGAGAGAGAGAGAGAGAGAGAGAGAGAGAGAGAGAGAGAGAGAGAGAGAATTCGAACTCGAAAAGTTTAATATTCAAGGATAGATGCGTTAGGTCCATTTGGACCTATCTAACAGCCAGTCCTTGCTATATTGCAAACACAAATAACCACGACAATATCACAAACAAATATTATATGCATGATTAAGCAATTGATTAATGCAGTTTCACAGTTCCTACAAATGTGCAGAGACGTTAGAATTAAAGTTCTTTCATGGGCATACATGTATACAACAGAGAGAGAGAGAGAGAGAGAGAGAGAGAGAGAGAGAGAGAGAGAGAGAGAGAGAGAGAGAGAGAGAGAGAGAGAACTCGAGCTCGAAAACTTTATTTTCCAAGGATTGTAGTTTAGGTTCATTTAGACCTGTCTAACTACTAGTCCTTGCTAAACTACTGAAGAGAGAGAGAGAGAGAGAGAGAGAGAGAGAGAGAGAGAGAGAGAGAGAGAGAGAGAGAGAGAGAGAGAGAGAGAGTATTGTTAAGAAACAAGACACAACCGGCTATACACACGTCTATAAATATCCCATCTTCAATTCGACCAAGGGTAGCCAAATGGCATGCAGCCACTTGTTCGGTACACTAAATACGGAGTGTCATATTACGGCAAGCCTGTTTCAAGTTACCTCTCCACACAGGTGGTCTGAGTTCGGACGTCTGAATGAAAAACAACACGAAGGCCGATGCAACCCGAGTCTTGTACGACCATAGAGCGGACAGTTTCTGCTCCGTGGCATGACGGAGTAAAGTAAGTAAGTAAACATGGTGCTTAACGTCCACAGAAACCGCAAGGCTTATTAGTGACGGGGAGATTGAGGGGAAGGGGGTATGGAGGTGATGATGATGAAGTGATGCTTTATGTCCTCAGATGTCAGTTGACACATTAGGGACAAGTTGTGACCAGTGCCGAAGCACGGTGCAATAAATCTTTACGTCCACGGAAACCAGAAGGCTCGTTAGGACGGACAGTCCAGGACGTCCACCTCGACTCTCACACAGCTCCTGAACCATGATATGGAGGTGGAGGGAGAAGGAGATTATATACCTATCGCTACGCCGTCACCACCAGAATGACTCCTGGGCAGCGATGAGAGCCATTTTAATGTTTCATTAATTGTGAGGGATAAAGTCACAAACAAGACAGTATCCACAGACCACCACAAACAAATGAGAAAAAGGAGAGCCGAAGCGGATTCAAACCGAGGTCCTGCTTACCAGCCTATAACGCCTTTACCGCTAGGCCAAACCGGCATGACGGAACCGGCCAGCGTACTACGTGTATGCTGGGTACTGCTGTGCGTGTCTGAGCTGCTGGGCCTGTAAGAGCGTCAGTCCACTCTTGCGCATGAAAGTAATCACCGTTGCAACAACAACAGGGACTTTTGCGGTCGTCATTCCCATGACTATTCCTTGCTGCGTTCGTCACAGTGCCAGTTCCTTGAACATCGTCATATCGTTGAGCTTTTAAGGTATGTCAGGTGAAAAATATTTCTGTGCCATATCCGATTATTTATTTTTCTCTCTCTCTCTCTATATTTTAAAAAAATCTTCCGCATTGCGAGGTTTTCAATTCTCTCAGTGTTTTCTGTTCACACATAAAGAACTTCGTAGACTCATATTTTGTCCCCATCTCCGTCTGTGTCCCGTCAGTCACCTGCAAGCTATTTGCGGAACAATAATGAGGTTCCCAAATAGGCCTGCGCAAACTGACCGGAAACACAACATTTCCCATAATGCCCTGCAGCTCGCTGGCGCACGAGCCAAGATGAAAGAGGCCGCCGTCATAGCGTTAACGGCGCGTTAAGTCCGGGAATTATCGGGTGCAGCGTGTGACGTAGTCATCCTGCTGCTAATCTGTTGACGTATTTTTACGTGCCCTTTTGTGCGCCTCTTTGTGGCTTGTTCCTTCCGAGGCGCCTGTTTACAGTCCGCTTTCTTCTCACGCGCCATGTTGTTTCGCCTGGTTTCCTGCTTCGGTGACTGGGTAGTCGTGGGACGGCGCTTGATTGTCATTGAATTTGTCGGTCGAATGAATGTTGTGAGCCGACCGCGTCAAGGTGGCTGGCGGGCAGTTGGCTGATCGGCCTTGTGTTCGATAGAAGTGCACCACCACCACCACCACCAAAACAACAACACCACCAACACCACCAACACCACCACCGCCAGCACCGCCACCACCACCGCCACCACGACCAGCCCGTGATGAGAGGAAGACGGAACACGGCAGAGGCAGAGTATAACTAGACTGCTCGTGGAAGATATTACAGCTTATTGTCTTATTAAGGACAGCAGACGTGGGGAGGGTACCTTTGAATAGCTCGTTCCTGCGCTCCGACCAGTATTTGATATCCAAGACAATATTGTTTCACAGATTGTCCCTGATATGCTTTTTAGCCTCTGAGGACATTAAGCAAAATGTATGTAATGATGTACAGAGCTCAGGAGCTGTGTGAAAGCTGAGGTGGCCGTCCTGAGCTCCCCGTTGCTAATAGTACTTATGGTCTCTGTGGACGTAAAGCAACATTCATAGTTCAGGAGCTGTGTGAGAGTCGAGGTGGCCGTCCTGGGCTGTCCGTCCTAACGAGCCTTTTGGTTTCCGTGGACGTAAAGCTATATTGAACCATGCTTCGGCATTGGTCTCAGCTTGTCCCTAATATGTCAACTGACATCTGAGGACATTAAGCAACACTACCTACCTAAAGCAACATTAGAAGAAGAAAATATTACAGCAGAGCTCAGGAGCTGTGTGAACAAGGGGGTGGGCCTGGGCTCTCATTCCCTATCCCATTTCACCCTGACATAACTGGGCGTAAAACATCAACTTACTTACTTACTTACTCCCTGTCCCATTCTTCCCCCGTCCCTAATAAGCCATATGGTTTCTGTGGACGTAAAGCACCATGAAAGAACAAGATAACCATTCGGTTAGTTATTTGCTTTTTCACCGCCCGCCCCCCTCCTCCCGTTTTGTTGTTTTGTTTTTGTTTTGTTTTGTTTTTCGTTTGTTTGTTTGTTTGTTTTTGTTGTCATTTTGGTCTTTGTTTGTTTTGTTGCCTCTGACGTTTTGACAACAATTTGCCATCTTGCCATCGTAAATGTCTGTGTGATTATCATTTTATCTATAGGTAACACCCAAATAAGCATACTGCTTTTGTGTTTCCTGTACTTATTTGTTGAGTTTATGATTACCATGAATGAATAAAATTTTGTTTAAACCAAAGAACAAGATATTACAGTCAGAGCTCAGGGGCTTTGTGAAAGAAGAACATGGTGCTTAACGTCCACAGAAACCATAAGGCTTATTGGGGACGGGGAGAAAGGGGGGAGGGGAGGGGGTATCGAGGTGGGGGAAGAGGGAGATGATATACCTATCGCTACACTGTCACCACCAGAATGACTCTTGCATTATGATGGGCAGCGATGAGAGCCATTTTAATGTTTCATTAATAGCGGTGAGGGACAAAGTCGCAAGACAGTGTCCACAGGCCACAACTTTTGAAGAGAAAGGAGAGCCGAAGCGGATTCGAACCGAGGTGTCTCTGCTAGTCAGCCTAACGCCTTACCGCTAGGCCAAACCGGCTTAGATCAGAGCCCAGTCAACCCAATAGGGTTATATCAGGGTTACGTGTGACAGTTATGGAAAATACTTGTAGTAGTTTAGTGAAACACCACAGTCTCCTTTGCAAGTTCGGGATGGCGACCAGGTGGGAATGCTAGGACGGGGAAGTGTGACTATTATGGAAAATATAGCACAACGTGTGACTATTATGGACAATATAGCACAACGCATGACTTATTACGGAAAATATAGCACAACGTGTGACTATTATGGAAAATATAGCACAACTCATGACTTATTATGGAAAATATAGCACAACGTGTGACTATTATGGAAAGTATAGCACAACGCATGACTTATTATGGAAAATATAGTACAAAGTGTGACTATAGTTTGGAAAATATAATACGTGTGACTATTATGGAAAATATAGCACATCGTGTGACTTAGTATGGAAAATACAGTACAAAGTGTGACTATACGTTGGAAAATATAATACAAAGTGTGACTATACGTTGGAAAATATAATACCACGTGTGACTTATTATGGAAATATAGTACAAAGTGTGACTATAGTTTGGAAAATATAATACAACGTGTGGCTATTATGGAAAGTATAATACAACGTGTGACTATTATGGAAAACATGATTATGACTATTATGAAAACTACAGTACAACGTATGACTATATTTTGGAAAATATAGTACAGCTTGTGACTGTGTTATGGAAGTTATCGTCAGTCGGCTTTGCAACTCGCGGTGCCACCAGGTGGAGGTTTCAGGGCGGGTTGATGTTATATATATATATATATATATATATATATATATATATATAGAAGAGAGAGAGAGAGAGAGAGAGAGAGAGAGAGAGAGAGAGAGAGAGAGAGAGAGAGAGAGAGAGAGTACAACGTCACACTCAGCTTTCTACGCATTACTAGTTATAGGTGGGTGGAAAATAGAAGATAGTAACAAAAAGTATTTAAGTAATGCTAATACTGTAATAGTTCTATTCATTCATTCATTGCACCCCTACACCCTTCCACAACCCCCGTCAAGAGAGAGAGGGGGGGGGGAGAGAGAGAGAGAGAGAGAGAGAGAGAGAGAGAGAGAGCTTTGACCTTGAGCCAGGTCCTGGACCGGCTGTTTTGTTTGGCCGTCGCATTATTACTATCCTTCTAAGCTTACTAGAGAAAAACGGAATAACCCACTCATTATTCGCACCAGGACATTCCTAGTATCTATAGCTAAGCATGTGTGCGTGTATATCTGCGAACAATCTATGGACAATGTTCTACGGGGAAAACCACCCTCTCTCTTTCTTTCTCCCCCCCCACCTCCCCGTCTGTCTGTCTCTGTCTCTTTTTGGTTTTTTGCTTATTCGTACTTATAATATCTGTTTGTGGTATAGCCGTGCTTATTTGTGTTTGTAGTACAGCAAGGACTGGCTGTTACATAGATCCAAATGGACCTAACGCTACTATCCTTGAGTATTAAAGTTTTCGAGTTAGGGTTCTCTCTCTCTCTTTCCGTCTGTCTGTCTGTCTGTCTGTCTGTGTCTCTCTCAGCTTTCTTCCCTTGGCTGGGCCAGACTCTTTCCTTTCCACACCCAGGCCATCTCTCTGTGGCCGGGCCTCGGACGCAGGAGAAGGTCTGACAATGCTACACTCCATTCGCTTTGTACCTGTCACTGGGCGACAAGGGCAGATAAGCATTTCAAGTAGGCTGACAAGACGCTCCTCCGACGAGTGCTCGTCCTTATTACCTCACACGCCTCGTTAAGCCGAGCGCTGGCCACGAATGGCCAGTTTAGCTGTGGCTAATTAGTCGGCTGTGGTCCTCGTGGGATGGGTCCCAGACGAAGATTATCGCGTTGGTTGTGTGGACGAGTCCGATTTCCCACGATAATTATCGCCTCCCGAGGACATGTCGGCGACGTCACGTGACGTGCGTGACCTGTGAACTGCGGGGCTGTGGAAGGGGCCTTTCAATATTGACTCGCTGTCTTGCAAGCTGTTAGAATCAAGGGTCGTAGGAACGCACACAGCCACCCACATCAGCCCACGCATGTACGCTGGTTCACGTTTACAGTTACACACACACACACACACACACACACACACACACACACACACACACACAACACACACAACACACACACACACACACACACACACACACACACACACACACACACACATTGGCAACGGTGGACTGACTTAAGAAATGAAGCAGAGCCCGTTGAGAAACATTAACCTAAAAAAGAAAAGAAAAAGAAAAAAGGTAGCGGTTATTGTAATAGGAGTACAGAGCAAACGACAAATATCTGCATGCGCTGCGTAAGAGCGAACGTTGAGGTAAACTATAATACTTTGCTGTATTTCCACTTCCGAGTGCAGCGACACAAAACAAAATACCGTTTACAGATTCCCCCTGTTGGGCAAAAGGAAGGAGTAGCTATGCATATTTAACCACGATCCCAAACCAGTACGGTTATATCAGGGCGAGGCTGATCTGGAAGAGTGCAGAGTTCAGGAGGTGTGTGAGAGTCGAGGTGGCCGTCCTGAGCTGTCCGTCCTAACGAGCCTTCTGGTTTCCGTGGACGTAAAGCTATATTGAACCATGCTTCGGCATTGGTCACAGCTTGTCCCTAATATGTCAACTGACATCTGAGGACATTAAGCAACACTACCTACCTACCTGGAAGAGTGCTCACTATAGAGTTAAAGAACGACTGTTGTCTGATCTGCATGTCTGCTGCAGAAGCAGGTAAAGAAGGGCCTGCCGGAATGCTGCAGTAGAGAGTAATGAGGGACCTGCAGGACTGCTGCGGTAGAGGTTAAAGAAGACCTGCAGGACTGCTGCGGTAGAGAGTAAGGAAAGACCTGCAGGACTGCTGCAGTAGAGAGTAAGGAAGGACATGCAGGACTGCTGCAGTAGAGAGTAAGGAAGGACATGCAGGACAGCTGCAGTAGAGAGTAAGGAAGGACATGCAGGACTGCTGCAGTAGAGAGTAAGGAAGGACATGCAGGACTGCTGCAGTAGAGAGTAAGGAAGGACATGCAGGACAGCTGCAGTAGAGAGTAAGGAAAGACCTGCAGGACTGCTGCAGTAGAGAGTAAGGAAAGACCTGCAGGACTGCTGCAGTAGAGAATAAGGAAGGACCTGCAGGACTGCTGCAGTAGAGAGTAAGGAAGGACCTGCAGGACTGCTGCAGTAGAGAGTAAGGAAGGACCTGCAGGACTGCTGCAGTAGAGAGTAAGGAAGGACCAGCAGGACTGCTGCAGTAGAGAGTAAGGAAGGACATGCAGGACTGCTGCAGTAGAGAGTAAGGAAGGACATGCAGGACTGCTGCAGTAGAGAGTAAGGAAGGACCTGCAGGACTGCTGCAGTAGAGAGTAAGGAAGGACCAGCAGGTCTGCTGCAGTAGAGAGTAAGGAAGGACCTGCAGGACTGCTGCAGTAGAGAGTAAGGAAGGACATGCAGGACTGCTGCAGTAGAGAGTAAGGAAGGACATGCAGGACTGCTGCAGTAGAGAGTAAGGAAGGACCAGCAGGACTGCTGCAGTAGAGAGTAAGGAAAGACTGCAGGACTGCTGCAGTAGAGAGTAAGGAAGGACATGCAGGACTGCTGCAGTAGAGAGTAAGGAAGGACCAGCAGGACTGCTGCAGTAGAGAGTAAGGAAGGACCAGCAGGACTGCTGCAGTAGAGAGTAAGGAAGGACATGCAGGACTGCTGCAGTAGAGAGTAAGGAAGGACCAGCAGGACTGCTGCAGTAGAGAGTAAGGAAGGACATGCAGGACTGCTGCAGTAGAGAGTAAGGAAGGACCAGCAGGACTGCTGCTGCTGCAGTAGAGGTTGAGGAAAGACCTGCAGGACAACTACAGCACCGGTTAGGATGTACTGCTGGCTTGTTGGCGGACTACAGTAAATAACGGGTATTGATACCTGATAGCATGCGTGACTGATCTGAGCTTCGCAGGGGTTCTTCTCCTCCAGGGCCGCCGGGGCTGAGAGATGATTTCTGCACGGATCACTGAATATGAACAGGGGACACCTGTAAGTCATCCACAGCTGTTGCCACTCCTGTTGACGGCTCTTTTTACGCCGTAAAGGCATGTTCTAGCTTGTGGACTACCTCCCCCCCCCCCCCCCCCCCCAGTCCCTCTTCCCTCCCCAAAACCTTCCCCGCCACCTCCCTTCGTCAACGTCTTCAGTGAGTTAAATCTCACAGACGACCAGGCTCTGTGTTTGTGGTTCGAAGATTGAAACACCGATTTGAACATTGTAGTGGCACCTGGGGACACTGAACAGCACCCAGTTGTTTGTGTTGGGTGCACTTCTGCTACTCGTCTTGTACTGTTTTGGGTGCACTTCTGCTACTCATATTGTACATATATATATATAGAGAGAGAGTAAGAGAGTATATATATAAACAAAGGGGAGAAAGAGTGAAATAACAAACCGTATCAGTGCATAAATTAGAATATTTGTTTACGGTTTTCTCTCTTCATTACACACAGAAAAGGGAGAAAAATGCGTTTCATTCACATTATATGCACTGACATGTCAACCTGGTGTA
Organism: Alviniconcha marisindica; assembly: GCA_018857735.1. Classification (NCBI taxonomy): domain Eukaryota; kingdom Metazoa; phylum Mollusca; class Gastropoda; family Provannidae; genus Alviniconcha; species Alviniconcha marisindica. The sequence goes on along the minus strand of JABMCL010002997.1, from coordinate 181,059 downwards.
GGTCGTATCACGTGCGACAGGAACTCACAAACTCAGAGTGTGTAAAACAAAACAAAAAGACGACAGCAAAAACAAAGAAACCAAAATTTAAAAAAAGGAAACACAAACGCACACGCGCACACACGTACACACGGACGCACGTACACACGCATGCACACGCGCGCGCGCCGCCGCACATACACACACACACACACACACACACACACACACACACACACACACACACACACACACACACACAAAAGAAAAGCAGTCTAAAATCTAGCTCAATCAAAACAAAACAAAAAAGTTGCAAAATTTCAGACAAATTTGCTTTCGGATTGGTCCATGGGTGTCTCTGTCACTTAGACTTATCCTGAAACCCACGCGAAGTACTCGCAACCGAAAACTACGGACCAGCGATAAAATAATTATGTAACTACTCATATATATATATATATATATATATATAATATATATATATATATATATATATATATATATATTACTCGTTAACCCCCCCACCCCACCCCCACCCCCACTCCCACACACACCTGCACTGTGCACGGTGTAAATAATGATTAATTAACAAGACCATTTTTATTCTTTTACTAGCCGCAAGCAATGCTGATAATATTTCTGACTACTGCTCAGTGTTTTGTTTCAATTGTATGGCGTTCCACTCCCGTACTATTTACAAATTATTTGAGTCTTTTTGTCTGTGATGATTCCGTGTGTAATACTTACTGCCTTTTCGGAAGTCTTGACTGAGACAGGGTTGCGTTAAATAGTTCCCGTGCTTCTGTTGTTGTAGTTTCGTGAAAAAAGAAACACGATCTTCCGTTACGCCACCTTCTGCGCAGTCATTAAAGCGTCAACTTTTCGACTGGCAATCTTTCATTTCAACGTTGAATAGTGCAGACATGCAAATGACGATAGCTGATGCTTACTCAAGGGAAAACCATTATTTAGCCAAGTGAAGCGATTGATTTGCATTAATGTTTTTATTTTTTTATTTTTTTAGAAGAGACATATTGGATACGAAAATGAAGGGTAAAGTAATACATGCGTGCATTCGCGTGCGTTCATACAGTGAGTAATCGTGTCGCGTGTGCGTGTGTGTGCTCATGCGCATACGGGTGTGCGCGTGAGTGTCCGGATGTGCGCCTCACGCGCTGTTGTGTACAACAGACGATGTTTGGCCGTCAGAACAGCCCCGAATAACCCTTCTTATATTTCATAAGTTATGCTTACTTCCAGTCAAATACCCACTTTGTTCCCATAAAGGCTTCAAATAATCATCCTGGCACATATAAATCAACACAGGGAAATATCCTGTTCATGTAGTTATAGTCTTTATTTCATGCACGGTTTTCGTTTAGTTCATGTAATTGCCTTAAATTTGCAAAATAATTATATGAGTGGATAGTTAGTGAGTTTGAAATTGAAGGTATGGAATATTGGAATTGAAGACATATGTATCGGTTTTCAACCTTAAAATGCCATCTGGAACGCATGCAATTGTGAAAGATGTATTAGTTATCACTGACCTTTTATGACAGTTGTTCTTTATGTGTTATACCTCCTTCTGTTTTTAATGTGTTTAAATTAATTTAATTACATTATCTAATGTGGCAGAGCTGGTGTGAAACGAAGAAAAATTTCCGTTTAATTGTTATGATTGCAACGGACAATAAAGTATTTAGAATTTTGAATCGAATGGAGGAGGAAGCTCAGCATGACTTCATGCACGTCGACATCCCCCCCCCTCCCCCCCGCCCCTCCGCCCCCCACCGCCCCGGGCCCCCGTTCGTTCTCAGTCAGCGACCAACCATATCAACAGGCAGCACTGTCACGGTAAGGAGTTCCACGTCTGTGCAGGTTGCAGCGTGAATACCGGTACCCCTGAACTATCCTGGACGCAGAATAACAGTCTCTGATCCTCCGCAACGCACGTCCAGCCAAGCCCAGTGTTGGCTGTTTCTTCCGTTGACTGATCTGGGTCTCGTCTCCACCGGCTTCGTGTCATCGTTCCCAGACCGGCTTTTCCCTTTGGTCTTCCTTCGTTAGACTAGTCTTACTTCGGTCTTCCTTCGTTAGACTAGTCTTCCTTCGGTCTTCCTTCGTTAGACTAGTCTTCCTTCGGTCTTCCTTCGTTAGACTAGTCTTCCTTCGGTCTTACTTCGTTAGACTAGTCTTACTTCGGTCTTACTTCGTTAGACTAGTCTTACTTCGGTCTTCCTTCGTTCCTTCGTTAGACTAGTCTAAAGCCGTTTGTCGCCGGAGTGGTACTTGCGAGGATTGAGATCCGTGCGGGAGAGGAGGGGGGGGGGGGGGGGGGGGGTAAGTAACTTGGTGCTTTACGCCCAGTCAACCATTACGGTTATATCAGGGCGAATGAGGGTGGCAGGGAGTGGCAAGTGGAACTATACCTGATGTTATAGTATCGCCGCTAGAGTTATTGTTACATTAGGATAGGCGGCGATGAGAGTCATTTTGATGTTTCATTAATTGTGAAGGACACAGTCACAAGACAGTGTCCGCAGACCACTGCTTTAGAAGAGAAAGGAGAGCCGAAGCATGGAATCGAACCGACTTCGTCCGCTTACCAGCCCATCGCCTTGCCGCCGGGCCAAACCGGTTCCCACTCCTTCCCGGTGACTCAACTGACCGTATTTATCAAACCACACACAAGACACGCTCGTGCGACTCTGACTGCGACGACGCCAACATGTATTTGAAAATGGAGACAAGTACGATGAGACCACAGCCAGTAACAAGGACGTTGTGGTCAGAGGTGGACAACGACGTGCGTACAGCCGTTGTGCGGACCTCGCAGCGTGTTGCACGTGTCGGTTTATTGGTCGGTTTGATGCAAGGATCCACCCACGAAAAAGGGGTGTGCACTGTTATTAACAGACAACCCTAGTAACCGTCTGGCTTGAAACAAATGACAACCCTGGCAACCACTTGCCTTAACATAACAAACAACCCTGGCAACCATTTGCCTTAACACAACAAACAACCCTGGCAACCATTTGCCTTATCACAACAAACAACCCTGGCAACCATTTGCCGTAACACAACAAACAACCCTGGCAACCATTTGCCTTAACACAACAAACAACCATGGCAACCGTTTGCCTTAACACAACAAACAACCATAGCAACCGTTCGCCCTAGCACAGCAAGCAACAGTGACGACCGTTCGCCCCAAAGTAACAAAACAACCCTGGCAACTGTTCGCCCTAGTACAACTAGCAACAGTGACGACCGTTCGCCCCAAAGTAACAACACTGACAACCGCCTGCCCTGAAAACAAAAGAAAACCCTAGCAACCGTTCGCCCCAAAGAAACAAACAACCCTGACTGCCCTCATACAAAAAAACCTAGGAACCGTTCGCCCCAAAGTAGCAAACAACCCTGACTGCCCTCAAATAAAAGAAAACCCTAGCAACCGTTCGCCCCAAAGAAACAACCAACCTTGACTGCCCTCAAACAAAAGAAAACCCTAGCAACCGTTCGCCCCAAAGAAACAACCAACCTTGACTGCCCTCAAACAAAAGAAAACCCTAGCAACCGCTCGCCCCAAAGAAACGAACAACCTTGACTGCCCTCAAACAAAAGAAAACCCTAGCAACCGCTCGCCCCAAGACAAGAAACGACTCTAGCAACTGTCTGCCCTAAGTGCGGAACACCGTCACTGAAACAATGCCCAGGGAACCAAGTGTTGATACCTGAAGCAGAGGATTGTCCAGCTCGCAATGACAGCCCGCGTCCACCTTCCTGATGAGACCGTTAGACTTAGACTCCGTTGCCGGCTGAAGGCACCGGCAGCGTTAGACTCCGAGCACCGCTTTCCGGCACCTTCCTCCAAACTCTGCCAGATTTGGTTACGCCACTGAAGGGGCACTCTTTACCTCCGCGCAGCTGTCCAGCGACGCTGTCAGCGCCCTCCGAAAGGTTTGGGTACTGATATGACTGGAAGCGGCCTAGCGCCCAAGCACCCACGTACACATGACACGCATCCACCCCGGGTAAAAAAAAAAGAGAGTTCCGTCTCGATTCAAACGATTGTGGTTTTATTTGTGCTGGAGTAAACTTTGTTGGCGGCTATAAATGACAGGCCTTGTTTTATTTGAGTTGTTTGTAACAAATTTGCTACTGTTTGAGCACCAACGAACATCTGCTCGTTAGCTGACAGTTTTCAGTAACATATGACGTAACTAAATACGGCAGGGGTTGAAGGAAGAATGTCGTAAACCAGTGCTTGGAGTTTGCGGCAGCGTTAAGCCCGTTCTTAATTGGGCGAATGTTTGTTCGCGAGCCTAGTTGGGAGTATTCGGCGAACCTAGTTTGTTAGTCTTAATTGTGCGAACTTTTCTTCGCGAACCTAGTTGGAAGTATTCGTCGAACTGCGACGAAGCTATATTCGGGGTCCAAAAAGCTTCGCTCAACATGTTCTGGGAACATTCGTTCTATTCGACGAACATTGCCTCTGACTGGCTGAGAGCAGAGCTCTCATGTGAAGGAGGAAGAAATAAAAAATAAAAATGGATTACGATGTCGCTAGGTTCTTCACTCGCTTCGGAGGGATTTTTTTATTTGTTGACTTGTGGGAGGCGCAGCCTTGTCTCGGGGACCCAGAATGAGATAGAGGGATGATTAAATTATATTGACTTGACTTGACTTTAGCCTACGTTTTTGATCATGCTGTCTGCTGCGCGTCTGCCGGAAGTTCGGGCCGAAGCTTGCATCTCATTATAAGCCAGTTCAGAACGAAGTATAGTTCGTCGAACTGTCCGAACCATGTTCGGCGAACTAAAAGTTCAATTAAGAAACGAATCATAGTTCGTCGAACTGTCCGAAGTATGTTCGGCGAACAAACATTCGCCCAGTTAAGAACGGGCTTTAGACTCACACCGGTTTTGGACAGTGGTCCCACCGCTTGCTTGCCGCCCAAGGGTACCGCTTCCCGCCGGACGGTACCGTTGAGACAGCGGGGATCCGCGGCGACGCGGTACCATTGAGATACCGTGGATCCACAGCGACGTTGCTGGCACATGCAAACTTGGCCATATTTCTCTTCTCGCCCAAGGTAAACGCCAAACATGCAGCTTTCATTGCAGTGGTGACGTGCATGCACTGTCTGTCAATCGAGTCCTTGTCCTGCTGACAGCGCCACGTGCGCTTTGCATATTCATCATCTGGCATTGACTGAGGGGGTGCCGGAGTGGGTTGGGGCTGGGGCTTTGTCAGTCTGAACTGCGCTGTAGTGGCAGATGTGATGTCCCTGTGTTCCGTTCGATTAACCCCTTCACTGCCATGGTGTCACTTGAAAACAACCATTAAATGTAGGAAATTTGAAATCCTTAAGCCTGTTCGTATGTTCTTCGCATTAGCATGTGAAAGGATTTTCATCGAAACCCACACTACTGAAATTAGATTCGTTATAGGAGCAGGAAATACATTGTTTTCAGGGGCGTATGCGCACTTCTCAGCCTGGAAATTGTACGTGCTGGGGCAGTGAAGGGGTTAAACAGTGTAAAGTTTTGTATGTCGAGAAATCTCGTGTCAGCATTATAAATTTCTGAAAAGAGAGAGGTATCGGTCAGCATTATAAAGTTTTGTAGGCCGAAATGTATCGGGTCAGCATTATAAAGTTCTGTAGGCCAAGAGGTATCGGGTCAGCATTATACATTTTTGAAAAGAGAGAGGTATCGGTCAGCATTATAAAGTTTTGTAGGCCGAAATGTATCGGGTCAGCATTATAAAGTTCTGTAGGCCAAGAGGTATCGGGTCAGCATTATAAAGTTCTGTAGGCCAAGACTGAGGTGTCGGGTCAGCATTATAAAGTTCTGTAGGCCAAGAGGTATCGGGTCAGCATTATAAAGTTCTGAAAGTCGAGAGGTATCGGGTCAGCATTATAAAATTCTGTGGGCCGAGAGGTGTCGGGGTCAGCATTAGGCCAGAGATACACGGTCAGCACTATAAAGTTCTACAGGCCGAGATGTACAGAGTCATCATGGTTCAGGAGCTGTGTGAGAGTCGAGGTGGACGTCCTGGACTGTCCGTCCTAA
>JABMCL010002997.1:150000-170000 GCA_018857735.1 Alviniconcha marisindica | reverse complement strand
CATCCTAGTGTCTTTCTGACGGACGAGTTGCCGGCAACATTTTCCCGGACAAAAAACATCGCCCATTTCCGAAGCATTGCCAGGAACAGTGAGTGCTTGGTTCAAGGAGCATGAACTTCTGAACGAAATTGTTTTTACCAACATTGCGTGCATGAAACATACATTAGGAGCGTGTCTTGATGTCGTAAAAACATAAAACACTTCAGACATACAAGTAAAACACATTGCAAGAAGATTTAGCATAAGCGGGGCAGCTTCTATCATGATGACCACCGCCGCCAACACTACTACCATCGTCAACAGAACAGTGAGATATGGTGTACAGTTAGAGACTGATTTTTTTTTTTTTAACACCTCATTAATCCCTTGCGGGAAATTCAGGTCACCTTACCGGTGTAAGGCTACAGCAGCCGCAAGAGCAGCGCTACCCATTGTAATGTCCAACTAGCAGACGAAATAATGCTAATCAGCATTATCTCCCTTATATTTATATTTGCACATGCGCCGGTACTAAGCAACTTGATATACACAAAACATGCGCAGTGACACTAACTGGGAAACGCCCACCTAACGTGATCCAGAGTTGCAACGGACAGAGCTGGTGCAAGACACCAAACCCATATCCCCTTACAACCTATCAGTGGGTCAGGTATTTTCAAGTGTTCAACAGTGGTATGATTGCCAGTCTTATTTTTAACGTGTGCTTGGATAAATATTGATGTATAAATAAATACGACTGCACACGGGGGCTGTACGGACACCGTAAGAGAGTCTGCACTAGATGTCAACTATGGAAGACAAATCGTTTGCCGCACCGGGGAATCGAACTCGCGTCAGTATTGCGCCCGACTTTCTACCGACTGAGCTATCCCTCCCCATAAGTTCCACCAACCACCATCCCAACCCCTACCCATCCTGCAAACACATAAAGATGAAAACAATGGATAACTAGTTCCGGCATTGAGTATAAGTGTCGTTGTTTGTGCCCGGTGCTATTAATAATGAAATATATAAACAACATGCACCGCTCAACGCATAATCACATCTCTGTGACATAAAAATAAAATAGATTAAGAGTTATCACAAATAAATCACGTCAGTGAAATAGGCAAAAGATCATTCTATTCTGGCGTGCAAACTAAACTCCTAAGAGTTTAATAAATAATTTAAAAGGATTCGCAACTCGATTGTTTTACAATCAAATCACCCCTGTTTCCAAGTCCTGCTTCTTCAAAGCCGGTCGTAACAAACTAACACGACACCTGCAGCAAGCATGCTATAACGGCTTCAAGAGACCACGAAAAAACACCCGATACCCTGCTCATCTAAAAAAAAAAAAACTGCTTGCTGTTGGACGATAAGCCCCCTGGAAGCTTCCCAGGAACATGCGTATACCTCTCACTCTATTTAGTCATCCACGCCCCTAGGGGTCTGAAGAACATCTTGAAGGTCATGCCGCGGTACAGCGAGCGGTGCTGCTCCAGCTGAATGTCCACGTGCTCGAAGCCCTCGGCCAGGCCTCGCATCACCAGGTCCGTCAGTCGCACCGTCAGCGATGACACGTTGCCCACCTGAGCTCGGAGCTCCTCCACCGTCATCCAGCGGCAGTAGCGGATCTCCTCGCTGCACGGCTGCAGCTCGAAGGTCAGCGGGCGCAGTCGGCACAGCACGAAGAGGTCGGAGCGCCCGAAGGCTCCGGGCTGGTTGTGTTGCTGGCGAAAGGCCAGGATGGACTGGAACTCTGCAACGGAAGTGGACAGTGGTGAGCGGTAGGGCGCTTTGAGGGGTAGGGGTGGGCTGGTACATGTTGCCTGCCCTGGGTCAAAGCTGGTGCATGCGGATGTGCATGGCGCATGCGTAGACAGTTGCTGCGCGCATGCGTGCAGACACACTCATACAGGAACGGGATGAAAGCACGCCAGACTGACACGCACGCACGCACGCACGCACGCTCTCACGCTCTCTCTCACACTCACACAAGCACACACGCACGCACACGCACACACACACACACGCCTCTGTCTGTCTGTCTGTCTGTCTGTCTGTCTGTCTCTCTCTCTCTCTCTCTCACACACACACACACACACACACACACACACACACACACACACACACACACACACACACACACACAGTCTATACTCTATTCTCTCTTCCTTTTCTCTCTCTCAACATTTCAACGGCAGACAGCAAATTAAAGTTTCGCCGAAATCAAATAATGAAGTATTTAAAGTATTCTTTAGATAGTGCTTAAAAGTCAACCGCCGCTCAAAGGCACTGCATTGCTCGTCAAGCATTGCTCAGACAACGCGCACAATGGAAGAGGAGGAGGAGGAGGAGGGAGGGAGGGAGGGAGGGAGGGAGCGAGCGAGCGAGCGAAGAGAGAGAGAGATAGAGAAAAGAAGCGAGAGAGATGATGCGAGAGAGCAGAAAGGAAGGAAGGAGGAGGAGGAGGAGGAGGGAGGAGAGAGAGAGAGAGAGAGAGAGAGAGAGAGAGAGGAGAGAGAGGAGGAGGAGGAGGAGGGAGAGAGAGAGAGAGAGAGAGAGAGAGAGAGAGAGAGAGAGAGAGAGAGAGAGAGAGAGAGAGAGAGAGAGGAGGAGAGGAGGAGGAGAGAGAGAGAGAGAGAGAGAGAGAGAAGAGAGAGAGAGAGGAGGGAGGGAGAGAGAGAGAGTCAGCCCTAGGATCACGTTATGAACGTCCCAAGACAAACGTCCAAGAACTACGACAACAAGCAGCCAGGCGAACGGCAAGCCCCCGCAGGTTTAACATCTCGGTGGACTGGCCACGGGAGGGGACGGGGAGCCGCGGGTAGGACACGGGGGGCGTGGAAGGAGGGGGCCCGGCGCTGGAATGCTGAACAGCATGCCGCTAGCGCCGACTTCTTTTCTCCTGCGGCACGACTGGCGACTTAGACGGCAAGCGGAAGGACAATTTGTCAACACCGTCCTCACAAACCGCGGAGCCGGCCGGGGGCGCTACAGCAAGGCGCTGCACGGGTCCCAGGACACCCCAAAGACGCCGGCGTGCAGCAGGGGCGACTGAGGGGCCTGAGTGCAGGCTGGGCCAGGCAAGCCCCTGTCAGTGGTGACGGCGGTGGTCCAGTCGGTGAGGCGAGGGAAGAGCGGCAGTATGAAGGACACGATGAGACAAAGATCGGTAACAGGATCGGGAACAGCTCCTGCCACCATGACAGTGGTCCCGTCAGTCCTGGGATACGATGAGACTAAGATCGGTACTTGGGACTGGCAAGATGAAGGACACGGTGAGACGAAGATCAGTAACAGGATCAGAGACAGTATGTTCCTGTTATGACAGTGGTCCTGTCAGTCTTGGGACTGGCAAGATGAAGGACACGATGAGACGAAGATCAGTAACAGGATCGGAGACGGATCCTGTCGTGACACTGGTCTCATCAGTCTTGGGACTGGCAAGATGAAGAACACGATGAGATGAAGATCGGTAACAGGATCGGAGACAGATTATGTTATGACTGTGGTCCTGTCAGTCCGACACTCTACCCCCACCTCCGACGCACGCACATACACACACACACACACGCACGAGAGAGAGAGAGAGAGAGAGAGAGAGAGAGAGAGAGAGAGAGAAGAGAGAGAGAGAGAGAGAGAGAGAGAGAGAGAGAGAGAGAGAGACTGGACCACCATAACGACAGAGGCTTGAGAGACATCTTTCTCTCACCCTGTCCTTCATCTTGCCAGTGGCCCCCAAGATGGATGGGACCACAGTGTCATGACGGGAACTGCCTCCGATCCTGTTGATCTTCGTCTCTTCCTTTCCTTCATTCTGACGTTCTAACGCCACCACCACCCCCTACCACCCACGAGACTGATTGGACCACCGTGACTACGACTGGGGGGGGGGGGGGGATTGGGTTGAGATCCATCTTTCTCTCCTCCTGTCCTTCATCTTGCCAGTCCCAAGACTGACAGGACCACGGTCATGACAGGATCCGTCAGCCAGTATGAAGGACATGATGAGACGAAGGTCAGTAACAGGAACGGAGACAGTTCCTGTCATGACACTGGTCCCGTCAGTCTTGGGACTGGCAAGATGAAGGACAGCAAGAGAGAAAGACTGATCTCAAGCCCCCCAGCAAGAGAGAAAGACTGATCTCAAGCCCCCCTGTCGTAGTCACGGTGGTCCAATCAGTCTCGTGGGTGGTAGGGGGTGGTGGTGGTGTTAGAACGTCAGAATGAAGGAAAGGAAGAGACGAAGATCAACAGGATCGGGGACAGTTCCTGTCATGACACTGTGGTCCCATCCATCTTGGAGGCCATTGGCAAGATGAAGGACAGAGTGAGAGAAAGATGAGTCAAGCCTCTGTCGTTGTCATGGTGGTCCAGTCAGTCTCTCGTGTGTGTGTGTGTGTGTGTGTGTGTGTGTGTGTGTGTGTGTGTGTGTGTGTGTGTGTGTGTGTGTGTGTGTGAGGTGGGGATAGTGTCGGAATGAAGTACAGGAAGAGACAAAGATCAACAGGATAGGAGAAAGTTCCTGTCATGACAATGGTCCCATCCATCTTTGGGGTGGGGGTGGGGGGGGGGGGGGGGGGGGGCATTGGCAAGATTAAGGACAGAAAGATGAGAAAAGATAGGTTGAGACCTTTTCCCGCCCCTGTCGTCGTGATGGTGATCGAATCAGTCTCTACGGACGGGGGGGTTAAGCGTCAGAATAAAGGACAGGCAGGTACGAAGATCACAGAACAGGAGAAGGTTCCCGTCATGGCTGTGGTCCCATCAATCTGGGAGAAGGTTGGCAGGCAGGAAAGACCCCCGCCAAGACATCGGTAGGGATACATGCTGGAAGAGTCAGTGGTAAGAAGGAAAGTCACGACGTGATAGTGGAGAAATTGTCCTGAACGGCGAACGACAAGAAGAAGAGGGCGAAGGAAAGTTGTTACGATAAATTGTCCTGAAGACGATCGCCAGGAAGAAGAGGGTGAAGGGAAGTTGTTACGACGAAGGACAAACTGTCCCGAAGAAGAGAATGAAGGAAAGTTGTTACGACAAAGGACAAAAATTGTCCTGAAGGCAACCGACAGGAAGAAGAGAGTAAAGGAAAGAAAGTTGTTTCGACAAAGGACAATTTGTCCTGAAGGCGAACGACAGAAGGCAGAGGGTGAGGAAAGGTCGTGCATCAAGACAGGGCCCAAATACTGATCGTCGAAGGGACTGACAGGAGAACAGGATGGAAACGCATCAAGCTGTGTCCTGACATCAGGCACGCTGTTCAACGGGACTGCAGACGACCGTTCATGTGTGGGACCTCTACTACTGGAAGTTTTGGGCAAAGCAAAACGACGAAAAACCAAACAAACAAGAGGTCTGTCTTCGCACCTCTGAATCACAAAGCAAACATAAAGAAGTGAAACCCTCGCCAAATGAACTACAAAAGCAAGCATTAAGAAGTGAAACCCTCGCCAAATGAACTACCAAACCGTGATTAGGCCACGGGAAAAGAAAAAAAAGAAAAGAAAAAAGAAAAAAAAGGGGGGGGGGGGGGAAGAGGAACGCATTCGGAATGTCACGCACACACACGCGCACGCACGCACGCACGCACGCACGCACGCACGCACACACACACACACACACACACACAGACTCCCGCTGTGTTCAAACCGACCAATGAACAATTCCACCCCAGGAGGGCACAGAGTCACCCAAAACGATCTTCGGGGTGGCTGTCGGGATGGACCGGAGTGGGTGGCTAGGGGATAATAAATGATACACATTACGGGTACTTCAGTACAGACACCCTGGTCACAATACCGCGAGGATCGGAGTGTACCCTGGTTAAAGACAGGGGAGGTGAAAGACGTGGGGGACGGGATGGGGTGGTAAGGAAGGAAGGGGGAGGGGGGTGAGAGAGGGAAAGGGGGTAGGGGGGATGAGAGAGGGAAGGGGAGGGGGAGTGGAAGCACCCCATCCACGCCTCAGGCTGGACCACACGGGCTGACGCCTTTCATCTTTTCATCTCGCCGCTCTCGCAGTTTTGAGGGAGAGCCTGGTTGAGAACTTGCAGCAAGCAGACGGCAAACAATGGCCCCGCGCCCTGACAATGCCCCCGACACCTCCGCGGCGTGACTCTCGCCGGCCGGCGCTTCTTGGCGGTCGTTTGGGTTTCATTTAATCCGACACCTAATACAAGAGGAAGCCCCAACCTGGCTATCCCGGGTATCCCCCCCGCGCTGGCCCGCCGCTCCGCCATTCACCGGAACGGAGGGAGAGGGGCCACGGGGATGAATCCGTGCAGATGACACGGAACACGTATCGTAGGGGAGCTGGCCAAGGCAGCGGTTCGCTCCGAACTTCGGCGTAAAAACAATGTGATCTTCAAGTCTTTCAACAGCGGAAGGCGTGCCGCCTCAAAAGGCACCGGGACGACCCGGGTGTGTTCGGCGCTCAGGAGCTGTGTGAAAGTGGACGTGGCCGTCCTGGGCTCCCGTCCCTAATAAACCTACGGTTTCTGTGGACGTAAAGCAACACTCAACCAAATCAACCGGGTGTGTGCGTACCCCGGGTTAGGGGAGGCCAGGGGAGAGAAGTCAGTTTCACCTTTAACTAGTTGTGAGGTATCTGCCCAGAGAAAATCCGGCTGTCGCGGAGGCCCCCGTGGATTAAGCCCGACCGGCATGGCTCTGTACAGCCAGAAACTACCACTGCAGGTAAGCCTTACAGCTCCACATCAACAAAGGTGGTTAACAGCCTTACAGCTCCACATCAACAAAGGTGGTTAACAGCCTTACAGCTCCACATCAACAAAGGTGGTTAACAGCCTTCCAGCTCCACATCAACAAAGGTGGTTAACAGCCTTACAGCTCCATATCAACAAAGGTGGTTAACAGCCTTACAGCTCCACATCAACAAAGGTGGTTAACAGCCTTACAGCTCCACATCAACAAAGGTGGTTAACAGCCCTTACAGCTCCACATCAACAAAGGTGGTTAACAGCCCTTACAGCTCCACATCAACAAAGGTGGTTAACAGCCCTTACAGCTCCACATCAACAAAGGTGGTTAACAGCCCTCACAGCTCCACATCAACAAAGGTGGTTAACAGCCTTACAGCTCCACATCAACAAAGGTGGTTAACAGCCTTACAGCTCCACATCACAAAGGTGGTTAACAGCCTTACAGCTCCACATCACAAAGGTGGTTAACAGCCTTACCAGCTCCACATCAACAAAGGTGGTTAACAGCCTTACAGCTCCACATCAACAAAGGTGGTTAACAGCCCTTACAGCTCCACATCAACAAAGGTGGTTAACAGCCCTTACAGCTCCATATCAACAAAGGTGGTTAACAGCCTTACAGCTCCACATCAACAAAGGTGGTTAACAGCCCTTACAGCTCCACATCAACAAAGGTGGTTAACAGCCCTTACAGCTCCACATCAACAAAGGTGGTTAACAGCCCTTACAGCTCCACATCAACAAAGGTGGTTAACAGCCTTACAGCTCCACATCAACAAAGGTGGTTAACAGCCCTTACAGCTCCACATCAACAAAGGTGGTTAACAGCCCTTCACAGCTCCACATCAACAAAGGTGGTTAACAGCCTTACAGCTCCACATCAACAAAGGTGGTTAACAGCCTTCCAGCTCCACATCAACAAAGGTGGTTAACAGCCCTTACAGCTCCACATCAACAAAGGTGGTTAACAGCCTTACAGCTCCATCAACAAAGGTGGTTAACAGCCTTCAGCTCCACATCAACAAAGGTGGTTAACAGCCTTTACAGCGTCCACATCAACAAAGGTGGTTAACAGCCCTCACAGCTCCACATCAACAAAGGTGGTTAACAGCCTTACAGGTCCACATCAACAAAGGTGGTTAACAGCCTTCAGCTCCACATCAACAAAGGTGGTTAACAGCCTTACAGCTCCACATCAACAAAGGTGGTTAACAGCCCTTACAGCTCCACATCAACAAAGGTGGTTAACAGCCCTTACAGCTCCACATCAACAAAGGTGGTTAACAGCCCTTCCAGCTCCCAATCAACAAAGGTGGGTTAACAGCCTTACAGTTCCACATCAACAAAGGTGGTTAACAGCCTTACAGCTCCACATCAACAAAGGTGGTTAACAGCCTTTACAGCTCCACATCAACAAAAGTGGTTAACAGCCCTCACTGCGCCACATCAACAAAGGTGGTTAACAGCCCTCTCTGCACCACATCAACAAAGGTGGTTAACAGCCTGTACAGCTCCACATCAACAAAAGTGGTTAACAGCCCTCACTGCGCCACATCAACAAAGGTGGGTTAACAGCCCTTACAGCTCCCAATCAACAAAGGTGGTTAACAGCCCTCACAGCTCCAAATCAACAAAGATGGCTAACAGCCTTCACAGCCCCACATCAACAAAGGTAGTTAACAGCCCTCGCAGCTCCAAATCGACAAAGTTGGTTAACAACCATCACAGCTCTAAATCAACAAAGGTGGTTAACAGCCATCACAGCTCGAATCAACAAAGGTGGTTAACAGCCCTCACAGCTCCAAATCAACAAAGGCGGTTAACATCCCTCACAGCTCCAAATCAACAAAGGCGGTTAACATCCCTCACAGCTCCAAATCAACATAGGTGGTTAACAGCCCTCACAGCTCCCAATCAACAGAGGCGTTTAACAGCTCGTGACAAACGTCACATGCAGAGCAAGGGACACAACTACAGAGCCAGCAGAATCGCCTGCGATAACTTATTTATAACCTGTCCCGTGGGCAAATGCAAAGTACATACGCTCCGCCGAGTCACATACTCTAAATGTTTTGGTTGAAACATGCCCAAGGAGGCATCCTCGGCGCCACTGGTATCTGCTAACCGAAACCAAGCACCTCTGGTGGAGTTTATGTACCTTGTATTTACTCGCATGCCAGGTGATAGTTACCGTAGGAGACTCAGGTCTTTGTTGTTGTGTTTGTGTGACGTCTTTCGAGCGCTAATTAACCCCCTTACGTGTTGATTCAGTGTACACAGTTCAACAGAGTGATCCATTTCCTGACGTTCGCAAAACGGACCAAGTTTTCCTTTTATCAACTTCTGCCACGGTTACTCTAAAAACGGACCCCCTGTCGCGGAAGGCCAGGGAAGAGTTCTGCACTGTAACCACTCGCTTTGCCCGGAAAAACAGAAGCAAGCGAGACATCCGGACAACCACTTCAGATCAGAAACAGATAGGGCTGAAAATAGACTACACCAACAGCTGGGCTGTTGACATACACGTGAAAACACGGCTTAATCCGCGATATATTCATAAAGGAAGGGGTGCGACGAGCCCATTTTCTGCGTTATGCTGAGATTCATGTCCCCGTAGAATACTATCATGTTACATTGACACACACAGGTGACATCCCATTCGATTTGGTCTGTGACCATGTGTGGTGTGGCGTGTCCGTAGCCATGGCGGACTTGCCATTTCGTTGAGAAGTCCGAGTGTGACTGAGTGCAGAGGAAAGCTGGTTGGTTACTTGACGGTTTACGCCCAGTCAACTGGCTAGGTGATGTAAGGCCGAAAAACAGCATGACTCCAAGCCCTCGCCAAATGAACTACCAGACAGTGATTAGGCCACTGGACGTCTTATCTCGTCTCTCTCACGTGAAGAGCGGGTAGTCGCGTATTCACCCTCGGATTATTTTTTAATAATAAATAATAATTAATTAATAAATAAATAATAAATCGTTTCTCTGTAACCAATGACTTGCTTACCAGCCAACTTCTACATATTCGTAAGTAAGTAACTTGGAGTTTTACGTAAAGTCAACCACTGAGCTCAGGAGCTGTGTGAAAGTCAGGTGGCCGTCCTGGGCTCCCGTCCCTAATAAGCCTACGGTTTCTGTGGACGTACAGCAACACTTCAACCAACCAGTACGGTTATATCAGGGCGAATTCTACATTCGTACGGCAGAGTACTTCATCTGACACTATAAAACGGCGACTAACGGGATTGGAATGTCAGAAATGTCGTGTTGTCCGCAGCCTGGCAAGCACCGGGGAGCATGATCGACATGAGCGGAAAGACTCAGATGACGTCACAAGTCTAAACACGACGGCGACAGGTGAGGTAATAATGGACCACCTCTACTAAATTAAAAACAAAACAAAACGTATTGCATAAACTCCCCAAACAAGACACCCCCTTCCTCCCTCCCGCACCCTACCCCCCTCCCCCCGCCCTGCCGCTGGTTTCCCAGTAAGGTGAAAATTAATGTCGTCCGCCATATGTCTGCGTTTTTTGTTTGTTTTGTTTTTAACTATTATGTCAGTAAATGAGCTCACCGCCTATAACCAGCAAGTTTGTTGATGAGCCCATAGCCATTCACTGGATCTTTATTTTGTCTTGAATAAATTCTTGTTCAAACCAAAATTAATGTGTGGTCACAGTCTTGCAACTTAGCCCAAGGTGGTTGACTGGGCTCAAAGCACCAACTGTCTAACAGTGTTGTCACGGCATGCTAGTCCTGAGAGCAGATCCAGGTGGTCACGGAAGCTCAGAAAAGTGTAAAAGCTTGACGGGAAGTAAGGTTACTGCCCTAGCCTGCAAAGATCCTGACGTCCCAGACGGCCTCACGAACTGTGCTGTGAATCATTACACACAGAGGAAAACAGTTCGTGGAAGTCGAGAGGAGTGGCCGCTGCTTGTACAGTGACAGCTGGTGTAAACACCCGGGGTGACGTACTGGCGTAAACACCCGGGTGACGTACTGATGTAAACAAAAACCGCAACCAACGGCTTTAAAAATACCTAGGTGCCAGCCGCGACGATAACCCGCGGCAGGTCAAACAAGCCTGATTTATCGGCGCCCTCAGCCTAGTTCAGCCCACAAATACCACAGCAAGCTAGCGGTGTCTCTCTTCAGCCCACAGATACCACAGCAAGCTAGCAGTGTCCCTGTTCAGCCCACGGATACCACAGCAAGCTAGCAGTGTCTCGGTTCAGCCCACAACAAAACACGCCGCTCCAATCAGCTGAGCGGATAATTCCGCTTGTCCAGGCCGGCTTTGGAAACACTTTGACACCTTGACCTCCAGCCGGACAGCGGGGTGACGACCACAGTCATCACCTCCATCAACACCTCCGCGCTGTCAGACGGTCGGATTAGCCGGGGTGGTGGTGGTGGTGGTCGGGGGTGGCGGGTGAAGGGGGATGTGGGCGGGTTAGAGTAGAGGGGGTAGCACGAACGTTGTTACCAGCAGACTCGATCACCATGTCTCGTTGCTACACGGTTTCTCAAACCCACCAAGCGCTCCCTCCCCCCCCCCCCCCCCCCCCCCCACCCTGCCGTCTTAAGTCAAAGGGCTCCAGCGACTGCGGGAAGTGTTTGAAGAAACCATGCAGGCAGTCACTGACTGATGGCGGGACGAGACGGCCAAAGAAGGCCACGGCGGCCACGGCTTAGAGCTTACAGTCTGTCCGCTCTAGGGCCAAGGCTGGAGCTGGTCAAGGAACTCGAGGCCACAGTGCCATGACCTTCACTCCACGCCCCTCTTCCTCATCAGGTCACTCGTCCCTGTTGGCCCACACACAAGGTCCAGATGATAACGGCTAGTCTTCATTGGAGGCACGCGGTCAAGTGAGCCGGCTTGGCCTAGCGGTAGCGGTAAGGCGTTATGCTGGTAAGCAGAAGGACCTCGGCGGTTCGATTCCGCTTCGGCTCTCCTCTTCCTTCAAAGGTTGTGGTTTGTGGACGCTGTCTTGTGACTGTCCCTCGCAGTTAATGACTCATTAAAATGACTCTGATCTCTGATCGCTTCCCGTCTTACTGCAGGAGTCATACCGGTGGCGTCAGTGTAGAGTTAAGTATAACTATAGTCTCCCTCTTCCCCAATCTCCCGGTATCTTGGTCCCTGCCAGTACATCTTCGGAGACAACTCGGCGTTAAACAGGTTGAACCAAGCAAACAAGCGGTCATCCGTGAGGGTGGTCCAACAGACATCCGTCACATCTCCCTTGCACACATGCCACGGGCAACGTGAACAAGGGGGAGGGGAGTGAGAGAGAGAGAGAGAGGGAGTGGGGGTGGAGGGAGGTTATCGGAGGCTGAGCTTAGAGCTCAGGGCGGATCCCTCCATTGACATTTCTTTGGGTTACTTGCCATGTCAACCCCAGTCATCCCAGTAGGCCATATCAAAGCGGAACACAATTGGGAAATATTAAACACAACTCTAAGAAGAAAGGTCTAACAAGTCAGCAATGCAATACTGGTTTCAAAAAACAAAACAAAAAACAAACAAAACAACAACAACAACAAACCCACTTCATTAAAGACTGTAATACATTATTTTTTTACCCTTTGTTCAAAATATGATTCCAACATCAACTTTCTTCTTCCGGACATCTGGGTGTAATAAATAATTTAGCATATTAAGTGTGTACAACCGTTCACTGTCCACGACGTTTGTTACGTCTACGTTTAAAGAGGTTTTCGAAAAAATGCATCTGAGTGAACCGGAATGGCAGACATTACAGACATTCCTGGCAGTGGACGAAATAACACGCGCATCCATACCCTACCATACCCCAATCTTAGAACACGGAACCTTTGAGTAAATGAAGCAATGGAACTTTGAAAAGGGGGTCATTGTTAAATTATCTGTTTCCGTGGTGTCTCACCGGATGGAAGGAACTGATGTTACCGAAAAGAACAAGGTAACAATTGGGAATCAACCGACCAATCAGAATGGAGAAGGAACTGATGTTATCAAAAACGACAACTTGAGGTAACAATCAGGAATCAACTGACCAATCAGAATGGGGAAGGAGTTGATGTTACCATAAACAAGGTAACAATCAGGAATCAACTGACCAATCAAAATGTTACGCACGGATCTGGCAGGGACATGAATTATTTCGACTTGACTATTGCATTCGTCGAAAGAAAGTAAGTAACTTGGTGTTTTACGCCCAGTCAACCATTACGGTTAGATCAGGGCGAACAATCGTCGAAATAAGAAGAAGAATAAAAAGAAGAAGAAGAGAAAAGCCTCCGTGATCGAGTGCGGCCGGTCTTCTCACAATTCGGAGAGCCAAAGTGCAAGGTGATCAGATACCGACGCAATTTGCTACCAGTGATAAAACCGGAGCACCGACCAAGTCCCCAACCTCTACCAGCAGACAAGACTGAATGGGATACGACACAGGAAGCTGTAGCAGGTAGGGGTGTGGGGTGGGGGTGGAGGATGCTGGCGGGAAGGTATGGAAGCGGGGAGGTGGGGGAGGGGGAAGGGGGAGGGAGAGGATTTACTTCAGTAAACGGCAAGTCTCTCATTGCGCCAAGTCTGGCAATGCACGATCGGCATTCTCCGCGACGAGCCACCGTGTGGCCCCCCGGAAGACCAAGAACGCCAGTTAGGTCGGGGAACAAACAAGTCGTTGGGGATCGCCGGATGATGAGGGCAGAATCCGCCTGCTGCCACGGCGAATGCGCTATCATATCGCCCCTACCGCTGCTCTATTTTTGGAATCTGCCCTACGAGGTCGCTGCAGAGAGACTGAGGTGGGAGGTAATTGGAACAAAGCTGTCATCGCTGGGCAATTACGCCCATTCAGATTAGCGGACCTTATCTTCTGGTTTTGATCGAGCCCATTTTCTGTAGATGCTTCCAGTCGTCCAAACAGTGTGAAGCAAAGGACAAAAGGTGCCTGTACCCGGACCGTGAAACCATTCCAGCTTTGATACACAAAAGATTGCAAATTATCATACCAGAGAGACGGAGGGAGGGAGAGAACGAGAGAGAGAGAGAGAGAGAGAGAGAGAGAGAGAGAGATGAGAGATGATTGATTGATTGATTGATTGATTGATTGAACTTTATTTCTCAACGGTGAAGATATTAGCACAAAGGCCGACTCACATATCTGCCGTTGCTACAGTACTACTAATAACCAAGACATTCACAGAGAGAGAGAGAGAGAGAGAGAGAGAGAGAGAGAGAGAGAGAGAGAGAGAGAGAGAGAGAGGGGGGGGGGGCGGGGGTAACCAATGAATTACGCGTGCACACAATGAACCAGTCGCGAAGCCCCGCCCCCTTGACCTAGTTCCTGTCGCGACGTGTTTACGTGACACACAAGCATAAATGGCGGGGTCTCGAGTCGCGCGATTATTTGAACTTCTCGACGACATTTCGGAACATTGATATGCCAAATGGCACCACTCTTAGACAGCGACAGAGAGCGGACCTTTTCAGCAAGGCGGCCAGTATGTTGGTAGTGAGAAACTGTTTCATGCTGCTCAGCAGAAGTTCGATGTTTTTGCGTTTGTGTACAGGATCTACAGTCAGTTGAAAACCGAGGTGTCACACCAACTCAGTTTCTCATTGGCCTTCGTGCAAACATAGCGATAACAGTTGTAATGGACCTTGCCGTTTACGTTCAGCTGTTCCTGCGGCCGACCACACGCTTTATTCCATCTAAAGCATTTTCCCTTGTTGCAACGACGTTTGGGAATGAACTTACTCCATCAGCCTGTCGCTCTGGGAACCGTTAATCCGACTTATAGAGGAACCATGCGCATTTTTTTTTACCATGCTGTGTACAGCCATGGAGTACTTCGACGCAGGCGCGCTTGTCGAAGGAAAACTTTGACCTAGTTCGTTCTTCGTGGGATCCCACGTTACGGGCGATTCACGATCTCTGATTGGCTCAAGCGGCCTGTCGCTCAAGCTCGCCGCGACTGGTCAATTCGCTCCGGTCCTTGCCTTGCTTCGCTGCTTCCTCTTCAGCGAAAGAGAACTGGTGAGAACACGCGTACCAGAGCTCATGAGCTAGGTGAAAGTCGAGGTGGCCGTCCTGGGCTCCCCGTCCCTAACAGTGCGTGCGGTCTCTGTGGACGTAAAGCAACACTGAACTGGATCATATATTTCATTTTACAAACTGGACACGGCGCTGTATTTGCCACATTCATTTCCTGCTGTACCAGATTGAGGTGCACGTGTACCTGATTTCTGTCGAGGACATGCTGGGGATTAATTGTAGGCTGGCTAGCGCTACTCTGCGGCTGCTAGCTTTTCTCAGACTGAACTTCCCACAGACAAAATCCACAGGCAAATAACCAAACATGCAGCGTTGCAATCACACTGTAACTGTGACACAGGAGACAGCAGGGTGGCTGTGAGGCAGCAGGCGGAACCAGACACAATCTAAATCTACATCCACTGTCTCTGATTCGACTGCACTCGGGACCAAAGAGTTGCTGGTTCAGATCCTAATCATCGGGTAGCAGTCTCAGCAGGATTCTGGCAGCTTGGAAGGGAAGACGAAGCCGTTTCGCGTAAACTGCTGAAGCGGCAGCACGAACTGAGATGTCGACTGGTAACTGGGTGCTGTACACCCGGTCATCCAGTGCGGTTGTATCAGGGCGATGTTGACGGGTGCGGACAACGACGTTTAAGGGTGTGACGAACGACAATAATGGTACGGTAAGGATGCACAGAAAGACTCGAACTCGAACTCGAAAACTTTATTTTACAAGGATTGTAGTTTAGGTTCAGTCAAAACCTGTCTAACAACCAGTCCTTGCTAAGCTACCGATGAGTAAAAATAAAAGTGTATCAATTTATATACATATAAGCATGAAGGAGTAAGCGAAATTGTATACATGAAGAATTTACATGAAGCATAAGAACTTCCACACAAAAACATAGCGTGCTCATAGCGCCAGATGCACGTAGTGCCTACACCACTCAGTTATACACATGTATATACATATTCATGTCTTATGTATGGTTGAACGTATCCGATGAATCCGTTAAGCTGTAGTGTATGAAAGACCAACCAGAAGTAGCTTTATGCAAGCAAGTATGAATGTGTGAGTGGGTATTTCACTTTGCAGAGGATGGATGCACGTTGTTTGAAAGAACGCCCCACCACGATGTGCTTGGCGGAACAAAACAAACAAACAAACATCAAAAAAGTCGGGGGAAGAGTCTGAGAGATAGGGGGAAAGAGAGAGAGAGAGGGGTGGGGGGGGGGGGGGGGGGGGGGGGGGAGAGAGGGAGAGAAGAGAGAGAGAGGAGAGAGAGAGAGAGAGACGAGACAGACAGACAGCAGACGAGGACAGGACAGACAGAGACAGACAGACAGAGGGGAAACAGAGAGAGAGAGGAGACAGAAGACAGAGAGGAGAAAGAGAGATGAGGATGAAGAGAGAGGGACGAGAGGAGAGAGAAAGAGAGAGGAGAGAGAGAGAGAGAGAGAGAGAGAGAGAGAGAGAGAGGAGAGGAAGAGAGGAGGAGAGGGAGGAGGGAGAGAGTGAGAGGGAAGGAGGAGAGAGAAGAAGAAGAGAGAGAGAGAGAGAGAGAGAGAGAGAGAGAGAGAGAGAGAGAGAGAGAGAGAGCCACCGTCTCACACCCACACACCTTCAAGGAAGGATGGATGATGCCAGAAGGCGTCACGCGCCATGGACCCCCGACAGTCAAGGACGGGTAACTCTCTTGCAGCCAAGATATTCGAATATGTACCGCCCCCCTCCCCTCTTTGTATGAGTCTGGTGCATTTTCAGGTGATGATATGGAATGCACGCCTTGAGCGATATTCCATCCTATTTCACGTTCAATCATAGAAATAATCTAAGACTTGGCTCTCGTGCCGGCTACAGCCTCAGATTTGTCTTGGTGTGTCCTGTCTCGGCGTTAGTCTTGGTGTCTACAGCCTCAGATCTGGTCTTGGTGTGTGTCTCGGCGTTAGTCTTGGTGTCTACAGTCTCAGATTTGGTCTTGGTGTGTACTGTCTCGGCGTTAGTCTTGGTATCTGCAGTCCCAGGTCTGGTCTTGGTGTGTACAGTCTCGGAATCAGTCTTGGTGCCTGCAGTCTCAGATCTGGTCTTGGTGTGTACTCTCTCGGCGTTAGTCTTGGTGTCTGCAGTCCCAGGTCTGGTCTTGGTAATTTACTCTTGGTCTTGGTCTTGTAATCGGAATCAGTCTTGGTGCCTGCAGTCTCAGATCTGGTCTTGGTATTTACTGTCTCGGCGTTAGTCTTGGTGTCTACAGCCTCATATCTGGTCTTGGTGGGTACTGTCTCGGAGTAGTCTTGGTGTCTGCAGTCTCAGATCTGGTTTTGGTGTGTATAGTCTCGGAATCAGTCTTGGTGTCTGCAGTCTCAGATCTGGTCTGGTATTTACTGTCTCAGTGTTAGTCTTGGTGTCTGCAGTTTCAGATCTGGTCTTGGTGTGTACTGTCTCGGCGTTAGTCTTGGTGTCTACATATCAGATCTGGTCTTGGTGTGTAGTCTTGGAATCCTCTTGGTGTTTACAGTCTCAGATTTGGTCTCGGTATCTGCAGTCTCGGGATAGGCTTAGGTAAAGTGTCTCCCCCTAAGACCACGTCATGGCCGGTGAACAGGTAAAGTGTCTCCCCCTAAGACCACGTCATGGCCGGTGAACAGGTAAAGTGTCTCCCCCTAGGACCACGTCATGGCCGGTGAACAGGTCAAGTGTCTCCCCCTAAGACCACGTCATGGCCGGTGAACAGGTAAAGTGTCTCCCCCTAGGACCACGTCATGGCCGGTGAACAGGTAAAGTGTCTCCGCCTAGGACCACGTCAGGGCCGGTGAACAGGCAAAGTGTCTTCCCCTAGGACCACGTCAGGGCCCGTGAACAGGTACAGTGTCTCCCACCAGTATCACCTCTTGGCCCACCACCAGGTACAGTGCCATCCCCTAGCACCACCTGCTGGCCCGTTAACAGGTAACTGCGTCTCTGCCCATCACCTCTGCCACCAGCCCTCGTCACACTGCGCTCGGGAATTATTCATCCAGCATTCATGCATCAGGACTAATTACCGCTCACTTGGGCAGCGACACGTAGCCGCGACGAAAGACTGAGAAAAAACAGCATCACCTAGAACTTAGTCTATGGCGGATTACTGGCGTCAAAAGACAATTACTAATGATCTGCTCATAATTACAATTGTGTTCACATAATTACTAATTATCTGCACGTAATTTAGTCTCCACATAATTAAAATTATGTACTTCTGACGCAAGTAAGCCGCTGGAAACAGCATGAAAGGTTCGTAATTACCATTATATGAACATAATGAGTAATTTTGTGCTTTTGACGCATTTAAGCCGTTGGAACCAAGCACGAAGATATATATTTACTCAAATGAAGAGATACTTAGCAATTATGTTAGATAATGAGTAATTATGTTGAAATAATCCGTCGGCTCGATGCCGTCGGCGATCGCCATTCGTACAAAGAAAAAAGGAAGTGCCGACAGGCCCGCATATGCGCATTTACGCCGTTTCGACATAATTATGTGAACATATAATTGTAATTATGTACTTTTGACGCAAGTAAGCAGCACGAAAGGCACACAGTTACTATTATGTGCACATAATTACTAAACATGTTAAGATAATTACTAATTATGTGCTTTTGACGCGAACGGGCCGTTAACTGTGAGTCAAAAGGCAAAATTAGTAATGATCTGCAGATGATTAGTAATTATGTGCACGTAACTGTAATTTTGTGCAGATATTGAGTAATTTTGTCTTTTGACGCTAGTAAGCCGCCATACAGAACCCGTGCGGCGGTGCCAGAGCATGGAGTAAAGGAGACAGAGTTGCCGTATTATGGCACCCACGGCCAGCACTGCCAGGCAGCGGCGATGAGTGCGGGGGGTCCACGAGTCTAGCGTGCCCCGACAGCACCAGGGGTAGAATCGCCAGCCACCCCGTGCACGCGGCTTGACGAAACTTGACGGAAGGAAGCAACGCGTTGTCTTATGCTAGTTACAGTCAGCGCAGACGTAGGCGACACGCCACAGCCGCAGGCCACGTCACAGGCGTCATGACGTCAGTGTTGCTGTGGCTTGCTTACCACAGCTCCCTCGCACACACAGGAGCGGCAGGTGCTCAAGTGACAGGCGTTCGGCGATGCGAATGACCCTTGACCAACAACCTCACGCTTATCCGTTTCCCTGTCTCATCGCCGTAGCAATCGTACAGCTAGTAATATAAGATAATACTTTCTTGTCCTTAAAAGGAAATTTGCTTTGAAACATACCCGTAATGTAACATGTGAATGAACAAAACTGTTCAGAAAAAAGAGAGGGAAAAAGACCCCCCCAAAACACACACACACACACACACACCAACACCAACAACAACAACAAAAAGGAAGAAGAAGAAGAAGAAAGAATAAATACACGCGCATGTGCATTCTAAATGATTTCTCGGTTTTAACGCAAGTCAGCTAGCCTCGCCATTTCCCAGTCGGAGAGCGACGCGCGAGCCGCCATTGTGCAAGCCCGCGCTGACTGATGTCTGCGGCGTGACTGGCTGCAACAGCGCTTCACGCCACACGATTCAGCAAAGTCCTATCCATTCCCCCCCCCCCCCCCCCCCCCCCCCCGTTGCATGCCGCCTCACCACAGCCAGGCAACGTTATGTGGCGTGGCTTCGATCTCGCGCACGGAGCCAATCCACAAAAATCTTGACGCTTTGCTGTTGTGTGGCTTGCGGCTGTGGCGTGATGCCTACGTCTGTGGCGTGTGGCTGACGTCTGTGGTGTGTTGCCTAATTCTGTGCCGTAGTGCCTACGTCTATGGCGTGTTGCCTACGTATGTTGTGTGTTGCCTACGTCTGTGGCGTATTGCTTACGTCTGCGGCGTGTTGCCTACGTCTGTGGCGTGTTGTCTATGTCCGTGGTGTATTGCTTACGTCTGTGGCGTGTTTTCTACGTCTGTGGTGTATTGCCTACCTACGTCTGTGGCGTGTTGCCTACGTCTGTGGTGTGTTGCCTAATGCTGTGGCGTGTTGCCTACGTGTGCGGCGTGTTGCATATGTTTGCGGCGTGTTGCATATGTGTGCGGCGGCCTCAAGACTGCATGCCTACAGCACCGCGAGCGGCAGGCAGGGGACGGGAACGACCTCTCAGCATTACCTGTCGGCACCAGTCCTGAACTGAAACGACGCACGCGTTTGGTCGTTACGCTTGTTTAACGCCCAGCCAGTCTCTCAACAGAGGCGGCAGTGGAGAGGGCCGACCAAGATCC
>JABMCL010002997.1:140000-145000 GCA_018857735.1 Alviniconcha marisindica | reverse complement strand
CCGTCTCAGGGTCGTAGGCTATCAAAGAGACAGACCCTGGCTGGAGAAAGCAGCCAGGTACTCGCGTTCTCGGTCAGGGTCTCTCTCTCTCTCCTCTCTCTTTCTCTCTCTCCTCTTTCTTTCTGTCTCTGAGACACAAGGCTTCAACATCAAAGACCAGAGCAAGAAAAGGGAGCAGCAGATAAAGCAGAAAAAGCAGGGTGAAGGA
Source organism: Alviniconcha marisindica (assembly GCA_018857735.1). NCBI lineage: Eukaryota > Metazoa > Mollusca > Gastropoda > Provannidae > Alviniconcha > Alviniconcha marisindica. The sequence goes on along the minus strand of JABMCL010002997.1, from coordinate 144,792 downwards.
CCTCGCGAAACCTCAGCACTTGCATACAAAGGAGTGGGATGTGAACCGCACGCACGTGTGTGTGTGTGTGTGTGTGTGTGTGTGTGTGTGTGTGTGTGTGTGTGTGTGTGTGTGTGTGTGTGTGTGTGTGTGTGTGTGTGTGTGTTCAATCATCAACAAGTTCAGCGTGGACAAACTTCGTGACTGGATCCTCCTTTACAATGGCTGTTCTGTTCCACGTTTCCTTGTAAGCTGCCTCCGCCCTCTCCCGCCCTGCACGCCACACACACACACACACACACACACGCACACACGCACGCACGCACAAAAACTCGTTTAACCACTGAAAAGTTAACATGGACAATGAGCAATATGAATGTGCCCACCCTTTACAGGCTGTGTGCTTCAATCCTCGCTAAAGAACGCGGTGCCCGAAAGGAGATGATGTCGACCCCTTTGAAGACGAGCCAGGAACCGTAGAAACACGGCACAGCCGCAAATGGCCAAGCTACCGTGCAGAAATATTTAAGGCACGCTTTCGCGACCGTCCCATGAAACAGTTACTAGACCTTCTAATCCCCAGGGAGACGCCAAACTACCCTGTAGTTCTCGGTAGGTTGATTCAGCTTCCCGCTCGTATATCAACAACATGAAAGCAGAGAAAATCAGACCAAAATCAGAGAGAGAGAGAGAGAGAGAGAGAGAGAGAGAGAGAGAGAGAGAGAGAGAGAGAGAGTACACCACAATAATCAGAATAACGACTGTGGCATACAGAGAGAGAGCTTGCAGTCAGGTCTGTGCAGTGGGTGCTGATACAACGATTGTTACATGCAGGGAGAGCTTGTAAGTAGGTCTGTAAAGTGGGTGCTGATATAACAACTGTAGCACGCAGAGAGAGAGAGAGAGATTGATTGAACTTTATTTCTCAACGGTGAAGATATTAGCACAAAGGCCGACTCACATATCTGCCGTTGCTACAGTACTACTAATAACCAAGACATTCACAGAGAAATATTATTACAGAAGGCTATAGACAAATACAGCATCAGAGAGAGAGAGAGAGAGAGAGAGAGAGAGAGAGAGAGAGAGAGAGAGAGAGAGACAGACAGACAGACAGACAGACAGACAGACAGACAGACAGAGAGACTCAGAGACAGAGAGACAGAAAGAGCTTGCAGTAAGGTCTGTGTTGTGAGTGATGATATAACGACTGTTGCATGCAGAGAGAGCTTCCAGTAATGTCTGTGTTATGGGTGCTGATATAGCGACTGTGGCATGCAGGGAGAACTTACGGGTAGGTCTGTACTGTGGGTGCTGATATAGCGACTGTGGCATTCAGAGAGAGAGACAGAGAGAGCTTGATGTAAGCGATTGTGGCATGCAGAGAGAGAGCTTGTAGTAATGTATGTGTTGTGGGTGCTGATTGTGGCATGCAGAGAGAGCTTGCAGTAAGGTCTGTGCTTTGGGTGCTGATATAACGACTGTAGCACGCAGAAAGAGAGCCTGCAGTAAGGTCTGTGCTGTGGGTGCTGACATAACGACTGTAGCACGCAGAAAGAGAGCCTGCAGTAAGGTCTGTGCTTTGGGTGCTGATATAACGACTGTAGCACGCAGAAAGAGAGCTTGCAGTAAGGTCTGTGCTGTGGGTGCTGATATAACGACTGTAGCACGCAGAAAGAGAGCCTGCAGTAAGGTCTGTGCTACGTGGGTGCTGATATAGCGACTGTGCCATACAGAGAAAGCCTGCAGCAAGCAAGGCCTGTGCTGAGGATGCTGATGAAGAAGAAAGACAAGGCGTCCTCCTCCTGGCTCCAGCCGAGGCTGCCTGCCGTACGGCGTGCACGCTGCCTAGTCCGGTGGTCTCCGGCCAAACGAGGCGCCTGAGCTACTACCTGCAACCCCATAAACCTGTTACTTAAAGCCCCTTTTATCGCGCCCGCATCACGGTGTTACAGGACGCTGCTGTTCTGACCCCGACACACCTAAAGAGGCAGTCACTCGCAAACCGCTCTTACGCACGCTTATGGACGTTGTAAGTCTCTCTCAGCCTCTCCTTTTCTCTGTCCGTCTACCTCCCAGCCTGCCTGTCTGCCTGCCTGCCTGCCTGCCAGCCTGTCTGCCTGTCTTTCTCTCTCTGTAGTTCTTCCTGAGGTGACCTTGTTGCTGCTGATCTATAGCGCTATGCTCCGCTCTCATGCAGGCTTAACGCCCTCGTATGTGATTCTACATGAGTGACTAGCTTCTTGTAGCGCTTTTTTAAATATCCACCGAAGTGGTGTACTTACAGCGTTGCCGTAGCTGGTGCCACGTGAAACTGCTGCCGTCTCGGTGCGTTCTGCGTACACCATGCAACCTTGCACTTTGTCTCTTCATGCAAATTAAGCCACAAACCTATGGTGCATGCTTGTTTAACGGTAACCTGACACCTGCATTTTTGGTAGAATGACCGGGATCTTAGCAGCTCTCTCTGTAGAATGTTCAGCTTGTTACATTGTATTGCTTCCTCTTTGCAAGTCTTGCATTTCTGTTTTTCCCACCCATAATTAACTTTTCATTCATCCGTCATCATTCGGTGTCGTACCCTTTTTCATCATCTGTTTAATGTTGATGCGGTTTCTTGTGGGAGTAGGCCATCCATCTACTCTGGTTTTCTTTCATCCGTTTAACACACACACTCTCTCTCTCTCTCTCTCTCTCTCTCTCTCTCTCTCTCTCTCTCACACACACACACACACACACACACACACACACACACACACACACACACACACACGCTGTAAATTTAGTTTTGTGCTTGTCCTACTTTCGTTTCACACCAGGTGCAGCTTCCCATGTAACGGTTTCTATATTTATGGTACTTTGCTGAGTTCATTTACTGAATGTTTGTGTCCCATCCGGGACAGAGTTGTAAAAACGCCGTATTGTGTTTAAAACCTTTATCTGTGCGTTAATAGCGTAAATCATTATCATCATCATCATCTCTCTGTCTGTCTTTCTTTCTGTTTCCCCCTCCACCCTCCCCCACACACGCACGTGACATATAATTATGACACACATGCTTCCCTTCTCTGTCTGTCTTCTGTCTGCCTTGGTTGATCGGACGTTACCTACTTCTTTTCTGACTCTCTCTCTCTCCCCCTCCCCCCTCCCCATTCTCTCTGTCTCCTAGGTCTGTCTGTCTCTGTCTCTGTTTGTCTGTCTCCTCTCGTCTTCTGATACAAACGTGTCTCAACTTTAACACAAACAAGTCGAAAAAGAAACAAACGAGCAGGCCTAGTATCGTGTGGATCACTTTCTGAAGCTCGCGGGGGCAAGCATCGGATCTGAGCACCGACTGTGAGCGACCGTCCGAATGTGGACAAGGCGACCACGTCACGGCCAGCTAAGGAAGAATCCGGCTCTGACTGTACAATTACAGACTTGCAGGACATGCATGGACAAACAGACAAAGGCAACGCAGGGAAGGGGGCAGAGATTAGGAGTTTTGTGAAAGTGGAGGTGGACGTCCTGGGCTCCCCGTCCCTAACAGTCGGTACGGTCTCCGTGGACGTAGAGGAACATTTAACTCGATATTACAGTCAGAACTCAGGAATGAAACAAGAGGTGGACATCCTGGGCCCCCCGTCCCTAATAGTGGACGTAAAGCAGCACTGAACGAACGATATTACAGAGCTCAGGAGCTGAGTGAAAGTCGAGGTGGACTCCCCCGTCCGTGATAGTCCGTACGGTCTCCGCGGACGAGAAGCAACATTAAGGAAGAAGGAGAAGAAGAAGAAAAAGACGAAGAAGGGAAGGGGGGTGACTGTCGCTTTAACCGAGAGGGCCGCGCAGTCCTGGCCTACCGAGACCCAGGTCGCGGTTTAAAGGGTCGTTCACTGACAGCGGTGAAGGGTCGATAAACACCTTTGATGAGGGGGGGGGCCCACTTTGAAGTCACTCCCCCCTCCCTTCCATCGGACACTTTCGACGTCTATCCGTATGTATAATCGCCTGGCCTTTAACGGGCGCCGGGGCCGCTACCTAACGGTCTCTCTGCCGACCTGCAGGACTGCGGGTCAACAGGTGCAGGGTTTTGACCCAATGCCGTGCCGCGGAGATGATCGTAATGCTGGCTGGAACCGATCCGCGTCGGTCTGCAAGACGGCAGGTGTCAACAGGTGCACCTGGCTCAACCTACTGCTGCAACTCTCGCTGCATACTGAAACCCGTCACGTAAGAGTCGACGTACAAGACGGCAGGTGTCAACAGGTGCACCTGGCTCAACCTACTGCCGCAACTCTTGCTGCATACTGAAACCCGTCAGGTATCATTCTGCGCCGATCTACAAGACGCCAGGTGTCAACAGGTGCACCTGGCTCGAACTATTGCCACAACTCTTGCTGCATACTGCAACCCGTCACGTATTATTCCGCGTCGGCCTGCAAGACAGCAGGTGTCAACAGGTGCACACAGCTCAACCTACAGCCGCAACTCTTGCTGCATACTCCAACCCGTCACGTAACAGTCAACGTGCAAGACGCCAGGTGTCAACAGGTGCACCTGGCTCAACCTACAGCCGCAACTCTTGCTGCATACTGCAACCCGTAACGTATCATTCTACGTCGATCTACAAGACGGCAGGTGTCAACAGGTGCGCCTGCTCAACACACCGACACGACCGTGTTGCAGACTGGAACCCGCCACACAAGCGTAAACACTTGTGCCGACTGTGCGCCAGGTGTGTGTGTGGCTCAGCCCGCTGGAGTGACCACACGCGTTGCAGGCTGGAACCTACCACAGGACAACTGTGTCCACGGCAAAGTGCAAGATCGAA
>JABMCL010002997.1:125000-127500 GCA_018857735.1 Alviniconcha marisindica | reverse complement strand
TGGGTGAAAAGTAGAACCCACGCCTCGTTAACAGTTTTGGGGCCGGCAGCGCACAGCCTGAATTCCCTGGGACACAGGCTGCGGACGAACCATTCCGCAGACCGACAGGACCCTGGACGTCCGACCCCTCCCTATCCCTCCCCCTCCGGACATCTCGGACACGCAGGGTTACAGACCAGCGATTGGCTCTTAGCACTGTCAACGCCATGCCGCCCCCCCCCCCCCCCCCTTCCTCCCTTCACCCCAATTCACGCCACGCGACAATCTGAAAGAGACAGCGGTTGTTGTTTTTCTGGCATCGGGTCAAATATCAGACACGCCGGACTGAGGGATCCTCACCCCAAAACAAAGACGGCTATCGTCGTTGTTGTTGTTATAGCGTCCAGCAAGAGCGAATGGCTCGAAGAGACCGCGCGCGCAGTCCGGGCACCTATAATTATTGTCAAGCTATTGTCACGTCCAGTGCCAACTTTTCACAACACCCAACGTCAGGCGAGCGAGCGAGCGAGCAAGAGAGAGAGAGAGAGAGAGAGACAGAGACAGAGACAGAGACAGACAGACCAGAGACACATAGAGAGGCACAGAGAGAGAACTCGAACTCAAAAACTTTATTTTACAAGGATTGTAGTTTAGGTTCAGTCAAAAACCTGTTTAACAACTAGTCCTTGCTAAGCTGATGAGTAAATATGAAATTACAGGCATCATTTACATAAATATAGGCATGAATGAGTGAGTGAAATTTTATACTGAGAGAGAGAGAGAGAGAGAGAGAGAGAGAGAGAGAGAGAGAGAGAGAGAGAGAGAGAGAGACAGACAGACAGACAGACAGACAGACAGACAGACGACAGACAGACAGACAGACAGAACAGACAGAAACAACGAGAGACAGAGAGACCAAGAGAGACAGAGACAGAGAGACAGAGAGAGAGAGAGAGAGAGAGAGAGAGAGAGAGAGAGAGAGAGAGAGAGAGAGAGACAGACAGACAGACAGACAGACAGACAGACAGACAGACAGAAACAGAGAGACAGAGACACACAGAGAGAGACAGAGAGAGAGAGAGAGACAGAGACAGACAGACAGAGAGGGAATCTAAAACTATGTCCAGTACAGCCTTTCAAATCACAACACTCTGGAGGGTACAGGATACCAGAAGCCCCGAAATCAGAAACGGGGTGGGCTGGGGGTTAGGTGGGGTAGGGTGGGGTTGGGGTGTTGAATGGTTTCTATCACTCCCTGAATAGTCTGTCACTCTACCATCTACTGGTAACAATAGCCAACACCTCGCCTTGGCTGAGGGGGGAGGGGGGGGGGAGGTAGGGGGGGATGAGGGGGGAGGCAGGATGAGGGGGGTAAAAGTTGTCCCCTTTGTATAGTTTTCCCTGGACATCTGCTCGCGGACGCGACAGAACACTACAGCGGTGTAGAAAAGAAAGACAAAACGGGTGGCAGGTGGGGGGTGGGGGATGGTAGGGGGGTGGAACTGATGGCTACAAACACTGCTGAAGGACAATGAGTGAGAATAAGTACGTTAATTTAATACGTCCACGGCATACGCTGATTCTCACGCCGGAACAGTCCAACTACGACACTGATACATTCATTAAGAGGGTGGGGGGTGGTGGGGGCAGGGATCAGAAGGCGACGGCAGCACGCTGTGCTGAAAACAAAGAACAACAGCTTAAACACTGACGCTCTATGGACAGCGGCTATTACTCGTTGAACGAAAAGAGGGTGATGGGGGAGGTTTGAGACCCTCGAAGAACAACAGCTTAAACACTGACGCTACGGACAACAGTTATTACTTGTTGAACGAAGGGGGCAGAGAGGGGGGAAAAGAGAAAAAGGTCTGAACCCCTCATTTCCCCAGCCAGTGTCACGAAATGTGGCCCCATCCACCCGACTACAACACTCAACTGGATGCGATGTGAGGATATATATATCTATCTATATATATATATACCCGGCAGCCGAACGCTCTACCCTCCCGACGCTATCCATCACAGAAGATCAAGCGCTAGCCGACAGGGCCCATCTACCCCAGTTATCTGGCACTCTAATTATAATGCCCGTGCACCCGCCTACCCCAGCTATTTTGCACTTCCACCCGAGCAACAGCTCCTGCCTCCGATAAATCACTCTTTGTCTCTGCCGGCAAAGCACAGCCTTTGTGCGTCAAATGCGGGTACTTATCCCAGAAAGAGTAGACAGCAGAGAACGTGACTTGTTTCGGTGGTTGGGGTGGGGGTTCCAACATCATTGTATATGGCAGCAGTAAATGTCTCGGTTTATCACTGTAATTATTTCAAACGCGGATACCCTGTGAAAAAGTGTGTTAATTTAACAGTTGGCCACTGACCTTCAAGACCCTGTCCAAGGCCCCACCCCTACCCATACCCCTAGAGAGAGAGAGAGAGAGAGAGAGAGAGAGAGAGAGAGAAGAGAGAGGAGAGAGAGAGAGAGAGAGAGAGAGTATGAGCAGGGTAACCTATTTTTATTCCG
>JABMCL010002997.1:112500-117500 GCA_018857735.1 Alviniconcha marisindica | reverse complement strand
TCCATTAGTAATAAAAAATAAAAATAAAGTGTCATTCACATGTTTCCAGACCCATGGCATTGAATAAAAGAACTGTCACGAACAAGGGTGTGGGCGGGTCGGGTCATCCGGTTTTGCGGGTGAGACTTCCGTGAAAATAGTCAAAACGGAAAACGTGAAACAGCTCCGGACACCGCCGCTAAACGCCATCACCCAAGGTCAGATACGGCAGCGCCTATGTGTCGACACTGACACATACAGCACGTGAAAACGCTTTTTAGTATCTTCGGTCGCTTCTGTGACCTTGAAGACAGATCACGTGGACGGGGGTGAAATCGACTATTACAATCGACTATTAAACAAACTAGTGATTTACGTAAATTGTGTAATACTAGTTAGTTTAATATGTACCTTTTGTATTCCCTGTATTTTCAACAACTGTTTTGTTGTTGTGGTTTTTTTGTTTTTTTTGTTTGTTGTTGTTGTTGTTGTTGTTTTAGTTTTAAAATATGCAGTATGTGTCATGGTCTACCGTGATGTGCTGTATGCTTAGCCGCATATTTAATTTCTCTGATGAGGCAACTCATAAAGTAATCTTGAATCTTGAAAGGCCAAGCCCGATATGAGCCATCGCTGCACACAGTATGGCGGTTCTCGCGTAAGCTGTGTTCGATGAAAGCTGAAGATTCAGGCTTGTGCGAACAGTGCTATGTACGACTCAATGCTAAAAAAAAAAAAAAAAAAAAAAAAAAGTGCTATGTACGTGACCGTATCTACGTACAGAACAAGTGCACACATGTCGATCGAAATGAAAAGACCTCACCGATGACAACTTTTCATTAGGTTTCCGATACTAGTCGCAACAGACTCGCATGAACGCTCATTTAAACGATCTGAAACAGAATGAAGCTTACCGCGCTTTGTGCAGAATCAACAAACAAGGGAGTTAATTAGCGCCAGAAAGACGGGGTCGGTTCCGAGACTGCCAGGTAAACAAAGCTATGGAAGAGACGAGATAAGTGGTAAGATAAGTGGATTAGCTCTCGATCTCATTTTTCAACTTTTTTTTCTTTTTTTCTCTCCTTTTTTTTTTTTTTTTTAACCGTTTAATTGTTGTTTAAGTGTCGTTTTGTAGCTTGATAAAAGGGATTACCCCGAAAATTCGCATGTTGTGTTTCGTCCTAATAAATAGCGTTCTTTTGAACCTTTTATGTGTTTGGATCTAACCTTTTATGTGTTTGGATCTAACCTTTTATGTGTTTGGATCTTGTTTTAGACCGCTAGCAGTCATTCTTGTTTCAGATTTGTATGGAAGAGACTATAGGCCCGAAGACAGCGGATGGAGGGTGTGTGGGAAACGTGTGCGACAGTCGCCGTGAGTGTAGGTCAGTCATTCTTGTTTCAGAATCCAGAATAATAATTATTTCTAAACTGTTTTTCACAGCCGTGCCTATCCACTCGTCCGTGCATGTGTGTGCGTGTGCGTGCGTGCGTGCGTGCGTACGTGCGTGCGTGCGTGCGTGCGTGTGTGTCTGTGTCAGTGTCAGTGTCGGTCGCTAGTGTTATTGCAAAGCGCCCTGTGCTCCCCACATTGTGCCGTAGACGGGCGCTCTAGAAATCCTCTTCATTCTTAGTATTAAGACGACGGATGCAGGGAGCGTGGGGAAAAAACGTGTGCGACTGTCCCCATGACTGTAGGTCAGCCGGGGCCGGGCGGGAGGCGTGAGAGAAAGCCGCCTGTTGGCGCTACGGCGGCCGCGTGATGGTGACGAGCTGGCAACTCCCGGGCCTGTGATGTGCGCGGCGTTGTCCGTTGTCCCCGCCTGCGTCATAACTGGGGCGGATTTGTCATCATCAAACGGCGCTTAGGCCCGGCCGAGAGGGTCGCTGGCGGTGGGCCTCGCGGAGCGGGCGTTGGAGGAGAGGCGGTTTGGTCTACCGTTCCTCACAACACGTCCACACCCATGGCGTGGCCATCTCCGCTTCAACGACAACACGAAGACAGCCTGTCCCTTCATTCCCGCTCCCCAAACACACACACACACACACCTTATCACGCACTACCCCCCCCCCCCCCCAATCACACACCCTCACGCACTTCCCCCCCCCCCCCCCAATCACACACACACACACCTCTCACGCACTAACCCCCCCCCCCCCCAATCACACACACACCACCTCATCACCCGTACTCCCCCCCCCCCCCCGAATCACACACACACACACCTCATCACGCACTACCCCCCCCCAATCACACACCTCATCACGCAACCCCCCCCCCCCCCCCAAACCACCACCCATCACCACTACCCCCCCCCCCCATCACCCCACTGCCAACCTCATCACACACTACCCCCCCCCAATCACACACACAACACACACACACCAACCTATGAAACACGCCACTGAACCATAAACACATACGAACACACATATCATCACACACATACCTCCCCCCCCCCCCCCCCCACACACACACCCGACACAGGGGTGGAGTGGGGGGAAACAAGTGACCAGCCTATGTGACCGACAGGACATAACTTCATAGGTGTCTTTTGTATAGGTGGCTTCGGTCTGACCTGTCCACCTAGTGTCCAAACTCCAATGTCTTTGCCGTTTGCTCTCTGCAGCCGCCTCGTCAGTGTGTGTGTGTGTGGTGTGTGTGTGTGTGTGTGTGTGTGTGCGTGCGTGCGTGCGTGCGTGCGTGCGTGCGTGCGTGCGTGCGTGCGTGCGTGCGTGTGTGTGTGTGTGTGTGTGTGTGTACGCGTGTGAGGCCGGGGTTACTGTCCAAACCGGGACTCGAACCCGGAACCTCTCCATTAAATGTTTTACTCATTCGGCTGCGCCACGCCGCCACCAATGTTCTGGCAGTGGCCTAGCAAGAGAGACTGAAAAGCCTCGAGCTCACTCGACTCCATCGCCACCGCCGGCAAGTGTAGCTTAGTAAGTTACTTAGGCCGGCAACATCTCGCAAGAGGCGTCAACCCGTCACCGCCGTGGACGACAACAACGACCACGAGAGGCGAAGGCGAAGCTATTCCGATGGCCCCACTGACCTCTCGCTCCGCCCCCCCGCCCCCCTCCCCTCACCCTTCACTTCCACCCTTGCCCCTGCCCTTCTAGCTTCGAGTCCTTATCGCACCATCACTTTCACTTGTCAAAAGAAAGTCACATTTCTTGGCACTGGCTTGTGATGAGGACTGTTCCCTTAGCAACGCCTTTTCCATTGTCCGATGCTTTGGCCGGGCTGACTGACTGGGTAGGGTGCGTGAGATTCAAGCCAAGTAGTTCTTTCGTGCGTTTAAAGGAAACACGTGGGTGCCACACACGAATAATAAACAAACAAACAAACAAATGTACAGGTATGGAAGATTCACAGTTTGAAGGTCTGCACGGCAACAGTCAATTCCAGCCAGTGGTTGATCCTTTTTTCTTTTCTTTTTCTTTCTTTCTTTTCTGGTGTGACTACGATGAAACGATGTAGGACTTGTTATGCCCTCCATTAGCCGCCCCCTCCCCCCTCCCCGGCCATTAAAGCACAAGTAATCCATTGCTTTATTGGACAATGAATTTAACTCTCTCTCTCTCTCTCAATGAAAGCATCAAATCTTTAGTCACGCTACAGGCAATTTAATCGGAACCCAACCCAACGAAGAATCAGAAGATGAAGAAGAAGATCGCCTTGAGGTAGCCTTACTTGAGGTTGGGGAGAGGAGGCGGAGGGGGGAGGGGGGTGGTGAGGTTAAATAATCCGTGAAGGTACACATTACACAGAAGACAGAATTGGTGGCAGCAGGCAAAGCACGCAGGGCTATATTCTGACCTACTCACGGTGTAAAAGAGGAGCGATGATGATAGCTCTGGATTCCCAGGGTTAACAGAGAGGGGGCCTTAATTTCCGCACCCGTGACACTCATCGAGGGAACACTGAAGACAGGAAGAAGAGGACGGAGAGGAGGAGGTAGAGGAGGGAAATGAAGACGACACAAAAGACAAAAATGAAGAGGAACAGACGTTGCGAGTATTTTGTTGTTGTTGTTGTTGTTGTTGTTGTTGTTGTTGTTGTTGTTGTTGTGTGTTGTTTTGTTGTTTGTTTTGTGTGTTGGTTGTGGTTTTGTTGGTTGTGTTTTGTGTGTGGTGTGTGTTGTGTGTGTGTGTGTGTTGTGTGTGTGTGTGTGTTTGTGTGTGTGTGGGGTGTTTTGGTGGTTTTTGTTGTTGTTGTTGTGGTTGTTTGGTGTTTGTGTGTGGTGGGGTTTTTGGGTTTGTTGTTGTTGTTTTGGTTGTTGTTGTTGTTGTTGGGTTGTTTTGGGGTTTGTTGTTTTGTTGTTGTTGTTGTTGTTGTTTTTTGTGTGGCCTGCGTTTCGTGTGTGTGTGTGTTGTGGGTTGTTGTGTTGTGTGTGTGTGTGGTGTGTGTGGTGGTGGTGGGTTGTGGTTGTGGTGTGTGGTGGTGGTGGTTTTGTTTGGTGTTGTTGTTGTTGTGTTGTTGTTGGTTGGTGTGTGTGTGTGTGTGTGTGTGTGTGTGTGTGTGTGTGTGTGTGGAGGGGGTGGCTGGGTGCGGTGAGGGTCTTTTCTCTGTGTGTACGTGGCTTCAGAGAGTTCGTTAACTCATTATTGCAACGTGGAGAGTTGTAAGGTCAGACTGCCACCATTTGCGAAACTGAACCGTGTTCCTTGTCTGACACATACAGCGACCTTCGGCGAGGTCAGACGACATGCGCGCTGCAGGCTACCACAGCCGTTGCTTTTGGCGAGGAGTATATATATACACCCATGCACAAGCACAGCACTGGAGTCAGACGACACGATACCTGGCAAGGAACACGCTGTTTGGGAGAAGGTCTGGCGCCCAGAGCGCCAGCTGATTACCAGCTGAGCCACCGCGGTCACTCACGAGGCGGCGGACATCAAAGTCACTGAGAGTGTGGACAAGGGGGCAGGTCAGACTGACGCCACCTTCACTAAGGGTCACTTCTGTGTCCTGTAAGTCACTTTGGCTGACCACTTGCTCTCGCCCCCCCTTA
>JABMCL010002997.1:105000-107500 GCA_018857735.1 Alviniconcha marisindica | reverse complement strand
TGTGTGTGTGTGTGTGTGTGTGTGTGTGTGTGTGTGTGTGTGTGTGTGTGTGTGTGTGTGTGTGTGTGTGTGTGTGTGTGCTGATCCAAGGTTACCAAAAATTATTAAGAGCAGAAAAAAGCTTGGTCATGACATGTTTGAGACTTTTGCCACACATTCCAGCCATGTTCATAGTGACACTAACACAGACTGCTGGGCACAAAATGGCAGCATTTACAGTTGTGTTTTAGCAACTTTCAAATGTAAGTATTTAACAAACAGGACCAGAAACTGAGTCAAATACTGCTGACTCTATTTCTTATTCCATTCCTATAGATACTATAAGACAGATGGAGCCTGTTATGCTTCTTTGCCTTGATTCACCTTCATCTGAAAGCCAGCAGAGAAACTGATGTCTTGCTAAAAAACAATATTCATCACAACATTTATAACCCCCCCCCCCCAACACACACACACACACCCTCTGCAAAAAAACAAATCATGACGTTAAAAAATAAATGTATTCAGAAAAACAGCATCTTTGTGCATCTCTCTAAACTTGAATTTTTCAGTTATGAGGTTTCAGTTGGTTACTTACAAAATCTGCAATGCATAGTACATCATTCCATCATTCTGCTAGGCCATCTAGCTGACCTGGCCAGTGAGGTAGTTGGAGCTGGGGGGTGGGGGTGGGTGGGGCCAATGGACAGATGGGGGATGAGGGAGGCAGAGAGAGAGGGTGTGTATGTGTGTGTGTGTATTTGTGTGTGTGTGCGTGTGTGTGTGTGCGTGTATGTGTGTGTGTGTGTGTGTGTGTAGGTGTGTGCGCTCCATGTGTGTGTGTGTAGGTGTACCTGTGTGCATGCGTGCGTGCATGCATGTGTGTGCATGGGTGCATGTGTGCACGCATGCGTGTATACGAAGGGAGCAGAAACTTCATTGTTGAGTTAGTGAGTCTGAATGTACACATCAAGTCTTTTAATGTTACTGGATATTGCGTGTATAATTTACATATTAGGAAGCATGGAAGTACACAATACACAATATCATGAGCCTATGCACGCAACTTCATATGTTTTTGGCACCATAAAACATTTCTAGTACAATCGTATTCACACTTAGCAATAAAGTTGTATTGTCTTTGTGCACAGATGTGTACAGGCCTGTGTGTGAATGTTTTTCAAGATTATTATTGTTATTACTGCTGTTGTTGTACAGTGCTGGGGGGATCCATTTGCATTAAAACACACTTGATAAATGTTATCTATTACTGATATTAGGGTGTGTGTGTGGGGGGGGGGGGGGGGATGGGGGGGGGGGTGCATACTTACAGGTCTGTTCTTGTCTTGAACAACAAGCAATTCTCTGGTTTCTTCACGAATCACAATGCCTGCACACACCAAGAGAATGGTTCGTCAGCTTTCAGTCCTTTTCCCTGTGCATTTCTATGATGTCACACACACACACACACACACACACATACACACACACACACACACACACACACACACACACACACACACACACACACACACACACACACACACACACAGATAATGAAGAAGAGAGAGTCAGTCTGACAGAGAAGCAGCAGTCTTTTTACATCCAGCCTTCACTCATAAGTGACTAATTCTATTAACACTACACATAGATTTCAAACACACACACACACACAACACACACACACACACACACATATATATATATAATATATATATTCATCAGAATATTTAGGAAAAAGAGAGAGACAGACAGACAGACAGACAGACAGACAGACAGAGAAACTTACCTGAGACACCCACTTGATGTGTGGCAAAGCGCGGAGTCAAATCAGGCTTTTCATCTCTCAGCCACAGTTTCATCATGGAGTGGGAGCCCTCAGCATGGTGAAACTGAAAGCCCTGGGCTGCTGCACATGGAATTAGATGACTCTGCTCTATTGGGATATTCAGCCAGATGGCTGCCCTGCCTTCTTCCCTCCATATATCCAGTGATTCTGTGCAAACAGGAAACAAAAGTGTTGGGCATTAGTTTATATATATATGTATAGATAGATAGATATGAGAAGGAGCAGATTCAACAAGTGTGTGTGTGTGTGTGTGTGTGCGTGCGTGAGCGCATGCATGCGTGCATCATGCGTGTGTGTGTGCACATGTGTGTGTGTTTGTGCACGCAACACACACGTGTGCATGCATGCGTGTGTGCATGCGTGTGTGTGTGTGTGACTGTGTGTGACTCTGTGTGTGTGTGTGTGTGTGTGTGTGTGTGTGTGTGTGTGTGTGTGTGTGTGTGTGTGTGACTAAAATATGTGCTACAAAGGTCTCAGTATCAGAACAGCAACGGCGCAAACAAGTCAAAGCATGAGACAGTTTTGTGGGACCAATGAATTATGAAAAACATTTGTTAGGTTTCCCTAAACTAGGATAGATAAAAAATATTTTAAAATTTAATGCGTTACATCCTTCCACATGTATACATAATATGCAAATGCACACATGCAGACACATAGTCACACACATGC
>JABMCL010002997.1:97500-100000 GCA_018857735.1 Alviniconcha marisindica | reverse complement strand
ACGCGCGCACGCACTCCTCTCTCTCTGTGGTGTGTGTGTGTGTGTGTGTGTGTGTGGTGTGTGTGTGTGTGTGTGTGTGTGTGTGTGTGTGTGTGTGTGTGTGGTGTTGTGTGTGGTGAGAGAGAGAGAGAGCAGAGAGAGAGAGAGAGTTAGAGAGAGAGAGAGAGACATAGAGTGTGTGTGTGTGTGTGTGTGTGTGTGTGTGTGTGTGTGTGTGTGTGTGTGTGTGTGTGTGTGTGTGTGTGTGTGTGTGTTGTGTGTGTGTGTGGGCGTGCATGGGGTGGTAGTAAATTAAGAAGCTACCTGTGCTAGTACATCTGTGCAGTATTTACCCTATATGATTGTAAATTGTTTTTGCATTGGTAGTATTGTCTTGTTGTCTTTTAGTTGCCGTTGTGAAACTCACCTGGTGATGAGGCGCTTGAGAAGCGTTCACAATTTTCATTATTATTTACATCACGGAACCTTAGACAGATCGATCCTATCAGTTTTCACATCGATGAGGTGGCGTCCACGCTGGCCGAGTATCCAGACAGACTGGTACTGGAGCAGTTTAATGCATCACTGTTCTTCGAACAGTCTCGACTTCCCTTTGTTTCAAGGGCCTGCTGATTAGATTTGGTTAAACTTGTTCAACGCCAGGTTGTCTCCGAAGAGGTACTGGCGGGAACCGAGATACCAAGGGGTGGGGGAAGAGCGAGGCTATGCCTAACACTACACTGTCACCACCGGAATGATTCTACATTAAGATGGGTGAATTTTATTCTTAATGTCCTCGGATGTCTTGGAGACATATTAGGGACTATTAAGATGGGTATCGGTGGAAACTATTTGAACACAGAGTGTGGAGGATCAAAGTCACAAAGACGGAGTACATATACCACAGCTTTTGAAGAGAAAGGAGAACCGAAGCGGAATCGAACCGACGTCCGTCTGATCACCAGCTTCTTAAGGGCTTACCGGTATGCCAAGTCGGCTCCCAAGGGGGGCCTGCAGGTCAAGTTCAATGTTGCTTTACGTCCACAGAGACCATAATAATAATACATACATACATTTTCTATAACACTATTCCCAGCTTCATAAGGACTATTAGGGACGGGGAGCCCAGGACGGCCACCTCGACTTTCACACAGCTCCTGAGCTCTGAGGCACAGAGTTCAATCTTTCTTTACGTCCACAGAGACCATAAGGACTATTAGGGATTGTGAGCCCAGGACGGCCACCTCGACTATGTGTCACACAACTCCTGAGCTATGATGAATAAAGATAGTTCAATGTTGCTTTCCGTCCACAGAGACCATAAGGACTATTAGGGATTGTGAGCCCAGGACGGCCACCTCGACTATGTGTCACACAACTCCTGAGCTATGATGAATAAAGATAGTTCAATGTTGCTTTACGTCCACAGAGACCATAAGGACTATTAGGGACAAGGAGCCCAGGACGTCCACCTCGACTATGTGTCACACAACTCCTGAGCTATGATGAATAAAGATAGTTCAATGTTGCTTTACGTCCACAGAGGCCATAAAGACTATTAGGGACAAGGAGCCCAGGACGGCCACCTCGACTTCACACAGCTCCTGAACTCTGAAGGCCTGCAGAAGAAACACCAGACTTTTCATTCAGACCCCTTCCTTCCCCCACAGTGACAAAATAGTCAACCTGATGGTTGTGGTCACTCTACAGAAGAACTGGGGGGCGGGGGAGGAGGGGTGTCACACTCCACTCGTGACCCGGACTGTCAAAGTACCCCCGTTCTCTTCATGGATCACCCAGGAGATCCAAAGGGCTAAGTGCAATCTGCGTAGTGTTGAAAGACGGTGGCGCTTTTAGGAACCTAACTGTTCATAGACACATTCGTGGGAAACTAAGACAAAGACAAAACGGATTCTTTCCGTAAGAGAACTGATATAACAGTCCTGGTTGACAGGGCATAAACAACCAAGCTACTTACCGTAAGCAAAAATATTACTGTGAAAAACTGTCATAGAGAAATTCAAGCAAGCAGGTGTATGGGCTGACTAACGTGTTACTGGGGATAAAGTGAATTTAAAAAAAGAGAAAAAAACAGTACGCGCTACAACCAAACTTGGTGTTTATTTGAAAACGAGCATAGTTCAGGAGCTGTGTGAGAGTCGAGGTGGCCGTCCTGGGCTGTCCGTCCTAACGAGCCTTCTGGTTTCCGTGGACGTAAAGCTATATTGAACCATGCTTCGGCATTGGTCTCAGCTTGTCCCTAATATGTCAGCTGACATCTGAGGACATTAAGCAACACTACCTACCTGAGAGAAAAACTTATGTTTGTTCATATTATTGCTATTTCTAGTTCAACACGAAGAATGCTTTAAGCCTCACACATGTACCCCATCACAGAGGGATTCGGCACATTAGAAATGCATTTATTATTAGTGGATCTCAGCGAATTAGAAATGCATTTATATATTATTAGTGTTATGGATGTACTGTGCCGTGAAAGTGCAGTGGTGGGGCAGCATTG
>JABMCL010002997.1:75000-87500 GCA_018857735.1 Alviniconcha marisindica | reverse complement strand
GTGTGTGTGTGTGTGTGATTATGTGTACATACAGGAGGAATAATTATATGCCAGTAAAAGGAAGACTGCTTGTCTTCTGCCCAGTTCAAATTCAGATATCGTTGTTGTTTTTAGGTCACCTGTTTGGTCACCCCAATAGACGAAAGACACGTCACCTACAACTCTAAGATGTCCATGAGGAAGCCAAGTGAGAACTTCATCGACGATGTTCCAACGCTCCCAGCGATAAGTGTGCCACCCACCCCAGCTCCTGTTCCTCATCTTCCTCAAGCCTCGTACTCAATACCGGAAATGATGTCATGGAAAGACATCGCCCTCACTTATGACCGCTTCATGTTTTACTGTTTCTCCATACTTCTCGCCTTTCTCACTGTCCTTTTTCTATCAATTCTAGCAGGAGCACCATCGTAAGGCCGTTGGAAAGCTGCTCAAAAATCCAAAACAGAGTGAGTGAGTCTGTGTATTGTTTGCGAGATAATATTTATATGGTAAAATACTACACGTAAGGTTCTTTTTGTTGAAATGTATGTAAATGTGGTTTTTGTATGTATATCGCAGTTAAACTCAGGTTAGAGAATCGCATTTTTTTTTAAAGTATTGATTATTGTTGTTGTTGTTGCTGTTGTCGTTGTTGTTCACAGCATTCGCTGTAGTCTACATACTGCATATGGATTCTCGCCCTGATTTAACTGCCATAATTTGCTGGGCAAAAAAAAGCAAACAACCAAGTTCCTTCCGTCCCTCCACATACAGATTGGCCTCGAGTGTCAGTCTGTATCAACACGAAATAAGACAATAGAGCTATATAAGTCACCCATTTAGGAGTCACGCTTGCCAATCGCAACACTTGGGCATCGGAAATATTGGACCGTGTGATATCTCACATGCTAGGTGGTAGTTATTGCAAGCGATTGTAATCTCTCGTGTTTTCAAGTCAAGTCAAGTCAAGTCAAAAACCTTTAATCATCCCTCACAGGGCAATTCAGCTGAACTAATATAATTGTACTTCTGTCATACATGTGACACCTAAGTGCTTTTAACTCAATTTGCTTATTAATTATGACGCTGATTGACAGCAATTTCTTCACATAAGCTGAAAATACAACATAAGTCTGTGGCTGAGTATGAAACTAGCTCACATCTCGTGGAAACTTTTTGAATGCTGACCTACGTGAGGTTAATGTAACGAAACTCTCATATGAGTTTTGACTCAACCTACACGAGTGTATACGTACGTGCAGACGTCTCTTGTTCATTCATCAGTTGTCAGATCAGATGTTGATTGATCAGTTGTCAGATCAGATTGTGACTGATCGGTTGTCAGATCAGATGTTGATTGATCAGTTGTCAGATCAGATTGTGACTGATCGGTTGTCAGATCAGATGTTGATTGATCAGTTGTCAGATCAGATGCTGATTGATCAGTTGTCAGATCAGATGTTATCAGATGTACAGTACACTCAGAAGATTGCTTTGATGTTGATGTTTTAGAAGAAAATAAATAAAGACCCTCCTCCCCGCAACAACAAAATAAGGAAGGGGGGGGGGGGGGGAGATAGAGAAGAAAAACGTGTATAATTATTAGTGTTGTGCTTGAAGTGTTGTTGGGTTTGGAGTTCGTGTTGCCATGATTTGCTGAGTTGTATTGGTTTGAGTTATTGAATAAAATGTGTGCTCACAGTTTGTTTCCTAACATGTGGCAGATGGAAGACGCAACGAAAGAGAGAGAGAGAGAGAGAGAGAGAGAGAGAGGGAGAGAGAGAGGACACTAAATGAAACTCGAACTAGACAGCTTTACTGCTCAAGTGTAGTAGCATTAGGTCCATTGGGACCTGTCTAATAGGTTTTGCTATACTACAAGAGAGAGAGAGAGAGAGAGAGGGGAGAGAGAGAGAGAGAGAGAGAGAGAGAGAGGAGAGAGAGAGAGAGAGAGAGAGGAGAGAGAGAGGACACTAAATGAAACTCGAACTAGACAGCTTTACTGCTCAAGTGTAGTAGCATTAGGTCCATTGGGACCTGTCTAATAGGTTTTGCTATACTACAAGAGAGAGAGAGGGAGAGGAGAGAGAGAGAGAGAGAGGAGAGAGAGAGAGAGAGAGAGAGAGAGAGAGAGAGAGAGAGAGAGAGAGAGAGAGAGAGAGAGAATGAATGAATGAATGAAATATGCCACAGAAAGAAACCATAGAGAGAAACGTAGCCTGCAAAAAAAGGAAGTGATCGAAATAATTATATACTAGGAAGAAAAATAAACAACACAGAACGTCAAGACTGTTGAAGTAAGTGGTAAGACTAGCTAGAAAGGGAGAGGAAAAAAGGGTGTGGAGGGAATAGGACAAACTCGTATATAAGGACGACGATTGGACCATTCGTTTTGACACCTGCGCCTTATATTGACAGAGCGAATAATGGTGCATCGGTTTTACCAAAGCGATAAAGACCTAAGGTCTATGAGTGAGAATGTGGCTTGTTTTCAGAGCTTTTGTCTGGTACAGGGAGGCCCAGCGTCAATATATGTTCAGTGCGAGGGGGACTTAGTTCTTACCTTAGCGAAGTTATTCACGTTTGATGGAAGGGGAACCAAACCCATAAAGGTTTACGGACCCTAATGATAGAAGCGGAAGATAGATCCTCGGCAGTTTTCACTCGATTTTCGTCCCGTTTGTTACAAATCGATATTTAGGTGCTGCCATTTTGTACTGTGCAGTCTGTGTCAGTGACGCCACGAACAAGGCCAGCACTTGTGGCAAAAGTATCAAACGTAATAATAATCACTACTTAGAGCGCCTAGCCCGCACTGGCCCTTAGCGCTTATACATTCTTTACAGGCACATATTGTCCAAATTCAACCATACAACAGAACGCCGCCGCGCCGCGCCACACACACCACAAAACAGGGCGCGCAGTCCGCGCGCACAACACACACACACACACACACAACACACACAACACACACACACACGACACACACACACACACACAACACACACACACACACACACACACGACACACACCACACACACCACCACACACACACACACACACCACACACACACACACACCACACACCAGCCATATCAGGGCAATGGGACTGAAGAAATGGTTTTTAAAAGAGAAAGGTTTTCAAGGAAGATTTAAAAGAGCTGACAGAGGTAGAATGGCGGACAGAAACAGGGAGTTGGTTCCAGATAACTGTCACGAGCCAACCTTTCCCTGCTCTTCATTGGTAAAGAGCGACCGAGCATGGCAGTATTATGAGGAGCTCAAGTTTAAAAAAAAAAAAATTAAAGGGAGGTGAGGGTGTGTGGGTGTGTTTGTATAGATATATTGATAGATCAACAAAATCAAACGCAGATGGAAATAGTTGCACATTTTCTGTTCTGAGGCCTTCATGTGTCTGCTGCTCTGTCCCTCTTGTCCCTCTTTAAGTGGGAATTAGTCCATCGCATATTTTTTTTTAAAAGGTAACAATGGCTGTTTCTTCGACCACCACCACCCCACCACCCCACCACCCCACCCCCAGCCCCCTCCAACCTCCCTCCCTTCCCGTGAAAGACAAGCTAGTGCGCTAAGCTTTCTTTTCTGTTTTCAAACGCATGAAGTAATAGTGGCAATAAAGAACACTCTTGAATAAGTGTGTTCGTACATGGATCAGTTCTTCCACCTAAGCCTGACTGACTCTGTGTGTTGTTACCTGGTCAAAGTCAATACCATTCATCAACAATAGCACGGCTGGGTTATTCAGACGTGTTTAATAATTTAATGCAGATAGATCGTGGTGTTTCGAAACTCAGTCGCCGGAGGCTAAGGTTGGTAGGTAACAGCTAATGCTGAGGACTCTTTGCACCTTTCAGTCTGTCATCATAGACCACTTGCCGACGAGTCTAACTGCAACATTGCTGATGAAGTAAGACCTTCTTTTTTTAAAAACTGTATGGATATAGACACAGCTGTAAGTGATGCGTTTTATATTAGGCTAGTAGCTGCTCAGAGTTTTTGAAATGGAATTTTTGTGTATGTTTCTATTCTTTATAGCACTTTCTTTTTTTACATATTTATTTTTAGGAACGTCAAAGAACAGGCACTGGTTGTTTGTAGTAATTAGGACACATATATTTGCCACGATGTCTAAATTGCTAATTTGAACAATAGATCGCTCGAATTTGTTCTTGTTCTTTCGGAGGATAGTTTTCTTTTAAGAATAGCTTTTTTATTACTCAGAGAGAGAGAGAGAGAGAGAGAGAGAGAGAGAGAGAGAGAGAGAGAGAGAGAGAGAGAGAGAGAGAGAGACAGACAGACAGACAGACAGACAGACAGACAGACAGACAGACAGACAGACAGACAGACAGACAGACAGACAGACAGACAGATACAGAGAGAGAGAGAGAGGGGGGGTGGGTAGAGAGAAAGAGAGACAGTGACAGGGACAGAGAGACAGAGAGACAAAGCGAGATAGACAGATCAAAGTGCAATAAATAAATAAATGGAAATGAGATAAATGATTCTTTCGATCAAATAACAGAGAAAACCCCCATCGTCCCCCCCCCTCCCCAATAAAGAAGAAGAAAAAGAGAAGAAGAAAAAGAAAAAAAGGGAGAGAAAAAAGAAAGAAGTGAAGTCTGTATACATTTTCGGCATTTCCTAGAGGCTACTTTAATCTGTAGAATGATATGTTCACGCATTGTCATGCCAACTTCCTTCTAAGGACTGGACACGAAAACAACATAGCTCAACCAAAAACAGATAAGTGGCTTAGCTCTCCATCTCATTTTTCATCGTATTTCATCGTTTAACGGTTGTTTAACTGTCCTATTGTAGCTTGATAAAGAGGATTACCCCCAAAATTCGCATGCTGTGTTTTATCTTAATAAACTGCGTTCGTTTGAACTTTTTATGTGTTTGGATCCTTTTAGAATGAATCTAGATGCACCTCTGGTGGAGTTTATGTACCTTGTATTTACTCGCATGCCAGATGAGAGTTACCGTAAGCGATTCGATGCTTTGTTGTTGTGTTTGTGTGACGTCTTTAGAGCGCTAATTAACGTTCTTTGTTTGTTGATGTCATCAACAGAAATTAATTCAGTATACATGTGGCAATTCATTTTACTTTCTATCCACAGTTTAATCATTTCTTTTATTGGCTTGATGTTGCATCACCCTCACACGCACGCGCGCGCACACACACATTGACATACACAGACACAGACACAGACACACACAAAACACAGACACACACAAAACACACACAAAACACACACACACACACGACACACACACACACACACACACACACACACACACACACACACACACACACACACACACACAAAACAACACACACACAAAACACACACAAACAAACACAAAACACGCACACACAAAAACACGCACGCACGCACCACACACCACACACACACCACCACACACAACAAACACACACACACACACACAAACACAACACACACGCACACACACACGCACGCACGCACGCACGCACGCACGCACGCACACTCAACAATCACACACCACACACAACACACAAAACACCACCCACACACACACACACACACACACACACAACGCACACACACACACACACACACACACACACACACACACAACACGCACACCACCACACACACAAACACACCACACGCACAACCCCACCCCCACCCACACACACACACACACACACACACACACACACACACAACACACGTACATGCACGCTCGCACGCACCAACAAACACACCAACACACACACACACACCACACACGCACGCACGCACCACACAAAAGCACACACACACACAACACACACGACACACACACACACACACGCACGCAACACACACACACACACACACACACACACACACACACACACACACGAAACACCCAAAAGTCAATCACAGTGAGCTGAGTGAATTCTGACTTCCGGCCTACCACCCCCCCCCCCCCCCCCCCCCCACCCCACCCCCCCCCCACCCCCCGACCCCATGCCTCCACCCCTTCTTTCAGACACGTGCAGAATGGCGCGCGGAGCTACGGCGCTGTTGCTGGTGTCCCTGGCGTACATCTGTGTCCACAGTTGCGACGGCTTCACATTTACCAACGTGCAATCGTTGACCACAACGCTGTTCAGCACCTACAACAAATATCTGAGACCTTTCGAGGACAACAGAGATCCCACCTTCGTCTACATGGGAATTTGGTTGTCTTCTATTGTGGTGAGATATGCACAAGTCCCGGTGACGGAGGCTATAGTCAGGACACACACACAAATATTATACTGGTAATAATAATAATAATATGAATACTTAGAGCGCCTAACCCGCACAGGCCCAAAGCGCTTACACGTTCTTTCAATGCGTTCAAAATTCAACGCATATAACATGAACGCACGCACACACGAGCACGCAGACACACACACACACACACACACACACACACACACACACACACACACAACACACACACACACACACACACACACACACACACACACACACACACCACACACACCACACACACACACACACACCACACACCACACGCACCACACACGCACGCACAGCACGCACGCAGCACGCACGCACGCACGCACACACACACACACAACACAACACACACACACACACACACACACGCACGCACGCACGCACGCACGCACGCACGCACGCACGCACGCACGCACACACACACACATACTTACAGAGAGAGAGAGAGAGAGAGAGAGAGAGAGAGAGAGAGAGAGAGAGAGAGAGAGAGAGAGAGAGAGAGAGAGAGAGAGAGAGAGAGAGTCATATATCAGGGAAATGGGACCGAAGAAAAGGTTTTCTTTCTTTCTTATGATAATGGTAATGACAAAGATGTTATTACTACAACCACTGCGACCAATGACAAAAGGCGGTAATAATAATAGTATTATTTATAATGATAGTAATAATCCAACAACTATTATTGCTATTTTGAAAAAGGTTTCAATTTATGCAATTTACTATTTTGTATTGTCATCTTTGTCAAAGTTGATAATCAGTTCGTCGATCGTGATGAAGGACATTCTGAGACAAACTCATCAGGATGTATACAGCTTCTTCTTCTTCTTCTTAGTCTTTTTATATAAGTGATATTAGACTGATCTTACAATTATCATGCTAACAACATGTATTTTTTTTTTTTTTTTTTACAACAACTAACTAACCTTATTTGCAGTTAACAAACAGTCACATATACATTCGTGTCTGTATCCATATTGAAAATTTATTTCACTTGATCTATATCTCATACTCAAAGGATCACATATACGCGCATATGCTGAGACATTTGTAACACTACGCGCATATGCTAACACATTCGTACACCCTAAATGTCGCATACTCGCACGATGATACTCAAAAGATATTGTATAGAAACTTCCGCTTACTTTCTGACAGCAGAAGAAGCTGGCTGTTGTTGTAGCGCTTCCCAGCTGGGCACTGACGGGACCACCCGGTATATTGCACTTGTAAACTGACAATGCATTCCGAGAATTCACAATGCCATCCTTCCCAACACAGTCCAGTGGTCAGCGCTCTTTCGTTTACCAGGCTGCGCCTGTCTAGAACCAACTCCCTGTTTCTGTCCGTCGCTCTACCTCGGTCAGTTCTTTCAGACCTTCCTTGAAGACGTTTCTCTTGTCAAAAAACTTTTTGTTTAGTTCCACTGCCCTGATATGCGACTCTGTGTGTGTGTGTGTGTGTGTGTGTGTGTGTGTGTGTGTGTGTGTGTGTGTGTGTGTGTGTGTGTGTGTGTTCGTGTGTGTGTGTGTGCGTGCGTGCGTGCGTTGCGTGCGTGCGTGCGTGCGTGCGTGCGTGCGTGCGTGCGTGCGTGCGTGCGTGCGTGCGTGCGTGTGTGTGTGTGTGTGTGTGTGTGTGTGTGTTGTATGCATTGAATCTTGAAAACATTTACATTTAAAGAATGTGTAGGTGCTTTGGGCCAGTGCGGTTTAGTCGCTCCAAGTACCCATTATTTTTGGAGATTTCTTTTTAACCTTATCGCCTAGGCAGCCGCACACAATCTTCAGAGAATTCATCTCCATTTTATGCAAGGAGTTATCGTGGCTGCAGATAGTCTACACGTAACTATGTAGCGCATACCACCATTTCAATGTAGGCTTGGTGTTCTTGCTGGTGTCGTAACCCCAGCCAGGAAGCTGCTGTTCTCTGCCTTTCTCTGCAAGACAATGTTTGTGGTGAAAAACGTACAAGGTTCAAATATCGGTTTACAAGCTAAGATCGGATTCCCTGTTATCACTGTTAGGAGTCCTGTCTATAGCTAGGCTCACCCTTGAATAGGAGTCCTACTTATAGCTAAACTCACCTCTCAATAGGTGTCCTGATTATCTGATTATAGCTAAGCTCACATCTCAGTAGGTGTCCTGATTATAGCTGAGCTCACCTCTAAATAGGTGTCCTGATTATAGCAAAGTTCACCTCTTAATAGATGTCCTGATTAAAGCTAATCTCACCTCTGGATAGGTGTCCTGATTATAGGTAAGTTCACATCTGAATACATGTCCTGATTATAGCTAAGCTCACCTCTGGATAGGTGTCCTGATTATAGGTAAGTTTACCTCTGAATAGGTGTCCTGATTATAGCTAAGCTCATCTTTGTACATGAGTCCTGTTTATAGCTAAGCTCATCTTTGAATTGGAGTCCTGTTTATAGCTAAACTTACCTTTGAGTGGGAGTCCTGTTTATAGCTAAGCTCATCTTTGAATAGGAGTCCAGTTTGTATCCAAGCTCACGTCTGAATTGGAGTCCAATCGGACCTTTTACTGTCCACTTAGCTTAGGCCTACCTGTGTGAACAGGACCTGGATGAGATCAACCAGAAGCTGGTGTTTTCTGCCTTTCTCTACCTGGGCTGGAAAGACACTCAGCTGACGTGGAACCCCTTCAACTACAACGAAACCCGCTACTTTTCCTATCCACAGTCGGAAATATGGATTCCTGACATCACGATCACCAACTCGGTGGAAACGATGTCGGAGCTAGGCTTCAACAGGAACTACATGTAGTGAGTGCTCGTTTAGATTTGAAACGAAATTTGTTTGTATATTTTTTATTGTTGTGGTCGGTGTTGTTGTTGGTGGTGGTGATGTTGTTGGTAGTGATGATTGTGGTGGTGGTGGTGGTGTACCACGGTCGGCTGCAGAACGTAGTTTCCAGCAGTTGAAATCGGCATGAACGTAACAGGAAAATTGTCGGAATTAGCCTATAACTTGTATCAGCGGCAATAAAACACGCCTGTGCACAATATTATCTTGTCCTTTTTTCACCCAACGCTGACAGTGTTGTCCATTTTACTTCTAAAATACATTTTGTGCTTGGGGGTAGAGGTGGGGTGGGTTGGGTTTTTTGAGGGGGGGGGTATAAATACAAAACCGCCAAGAATAGCACTATCATAATAATTGAATTCGTGTATGCCTCAGTCTCCATGGGTCGGACACTCACATAATTATTTCAATCTGAAGCTTCACGAACCTGATCGTGTACAGTTCTGTGAATCTACCTGTAAGGCTGTGCTGTGCCTTTGAAAGGTTCCCAGTTCTGTGTTGCATGTAGAGAAGAAGAAGAAGAAGAAGAAGAAAAGAAGAAGAAGAAGAAGAAGAGGAGGAGGAGGAGGAGGACTTGGTCAGTATGCTAAAAGAAGCTGTGGCATCACACAGCCATTTTGGGCTGTTTTTGCCCCCCCCCCCCCCCCCCCCCAAACAAATACACACACGCTTTAACTTGAAGAACCGCCTCACCACCATTCCGTCCTGTCGCAGTGTACAATCCAGTGGGATTGTCCAGTGGCTGCCGGGCGGAGTGTTCTCTACGTCCTGCGACATCGACGTGACCTACTACCCGTTTGATACCCAGACCTGTTCGATCATCTTCTCCACCCTGGTGTCCAAGTCCGACGAGGTGAACCTGAGAGTTGACCCCGTCTACAGCGTGGATCTGTCCATGTACAGCGAGTCGGGCACCTGGGAACTCGTCAGGATGTACACGAATATTCCCTCCGACGCCAAGTAAGATCATGATGACGACGACGATGATGATGGTGATGAGAACGATAATGATAACGCTGGCGATGATGACGACGTCGATGACGACGACGACGACGACGACGATGTTGACGATGCTTGTCTCTGTTCATGTATAACGAATTTAGAAACTGGGAACTATTCAGGGTGCATAGAACGACTCGCGGTGGTTCAGGTAAACAGATGGTGATGTAATGATGATGATGATGATGATGGTAATGAGATGCACAGCGTGTCTCTGCGTGGCTTCTACAGCAAACTTGGAGCCGACTATCTCGTAATTATGCTGATGATGACTAAGAATGACGTCGACCACGGTGATGATGATGAAGAGGAGGAGGAGGAGGAGGAGGGGGAGGATGCACCGCATGTTTCTGGTGCATACAGAGACTCTTGAAACTGAGACCTTGTCACTATGGTGGTGGTGGTAGTGGTGGTAGTGGTGGTGATGATGATGATGATGATGACGATGCACATGAGGTGTTTCTGGACCTGTGCAACGAGTCCTGTACCTTGAACATCGTCACGGTATATTGCAGAAACAGCCATAGACTAAGGGTATGACGACGACGTCAACGACGACGATGATAATAATACCGATGATAATGATGCTTCTGAACCTCCAGAGAGAGCCCCTCATTTGCGGCCACGTCAGAAAGCACGCAGCAACTGCTATAGCTGCAATTTGAAACAACCGTGGTGATGCTGACGAAGACGATAACAATAACTATAATCAGCATCACCATCATCATTGTCACCATCTTTTAAGCACATCGTCCTAAGTCGAGTCTACTGGCTCCGTTCAGTATAAATCTGTTAAGTCTGCTGCAGATAGGGGGTTATTGTCCCTAATAATTATGTCAGATCGACATCTGAGGGCATTAAGCCCAACATCAGCAGTAGCAAATAAGCGTTGATTAAATGAAATTACCGCCATTGCATATCCCACTGTTTAGCTGTATTGTGTGGAAGCACTCATCCCGTTTTGCAGTTATATGATCCAAACACACAAACGATTAAAAAATAAAATAAAAACCTTCTAATTTCAATGGGAAAATACAAAACAAGCGCACAGTTTCGTGGTAAGCCCCTTTCTTCAAAGTAACAAACAAAACAACAACAACAACAACAACAGCAACAGCAACAGCAACATCAACAGCAACATCAACAACAACAAGACGGCGATGAATACAGAATAGCATACTTATCCTGTTACGGTTTAGTGCGTGTTAGAATGCCTGGAGTGTCTGGAAGACTGTTGGCACGACAGTCATGCATCCTGTGTTCCTGAACTAGCTGACTCGTCCTCTGCATGTTTTCCGTGATGCAGCGGCAAGTCCAGGGTGTCCTTTTCCATAGAGCTGAAGCGTCTGCGTCTCTTCTACGTGGTCAGTCTCATCGTCCCTGTCTCGTTCCTCGCCTTGACCGCCACCCTGGTGTTCGCTCTGCCCGCTGAGTCTGGTGAGACCATGGCACACGCAGCCAGCTGTTACTAGTTGTTAAAGGCGGACAGCCTTCTCAAGACATGCTCAGTCCGACGGATGGTACACATCAAAGGAAATACTGTCCGTGTTGCTGTTGCTGTGATTTGTTGTTGTCCACGATGCTGTTGCTGTCACTTAGTCGTTGTCTGTGTTGCTGTAAATGTCACTTGCTGTCCGTGTTGCTGTTGCTTGTGTTGCTGTTACTTGTTTCCGTGTTGCTGTTGCTGTCACTTGTTGTCCGTGTTGCTGTTGCTATCATTTGTTGTCCGTGTTGCTGTTCCTGTCATTTGTTGTCCGTGTTGTTGTTGCTGTCATTTGTTGTCCGTATTGCTGTTGCTGTCATTTGTTGTCGCTGTTGCTGTCACTTGTTGTTTCGGTGTTGCTGTTGCTGTCATTTGTTGTCCGTGTTGCTGTTGCTGATACTTGTTTCCGTGTTACTGTTGCTGTTACTTGTTTCCGTGTTGCTGTTTCTGTCACTTGTTGTCCGTGTTGCTGTTGCTGTCATTTCTTGTCCGTGTTGCTGTTTCTGTCACTTGTTGTCCGTGTTGCTGTTGCTGTCACTTGTTGTTATCCGTGTTGCTGTTCTTGTCACTAGTTGCTGCCCCTGCTGCTGTTTCTGTCACTTGTTGTTGTCCGTATTGCTGCTACTGTTACTTGTCCGTATTGCTGCTACTGTCGCTTGTTGTCCGTGTTGCTGTTTCTGTCTCTTAGTTGTTCGTGTTGCTGTTGCTGTTACTTGCTGTTTCCGTGTTGCTGTCACTTGTTGTTGTCCGTGTTGCTGTTGCTGTCACTTGTTGTTGTCCCTGTTCGGCACAAACTTCAAACGTCAATTTCAAACAGAAGAGACCAGAAATCAGCCAAAGAAACTGCTCTGAATCAACACACAAGGGAGTTAATTAGCGCTTGAAAGACGTCACACAAACACAACAACAAAGACCTGAGT
>JABMCL010002997.1:0-50000 GCA_018857735.1 Alviniconcha marisindica | reverse complement strand
CGCCACTGAAGGGGCACTCTTTATCTCCGCGCAGCTGTCCAGCGACGCGGTCAGCGCCCTCCAAAAGGTTCGGGTACTAATATGACTGTAGAAGCAGCCTAGCGCCAAAGCACGCACGTAAACATGAGACGCATCCACCCCTGGTAAGAAAAAGAGTTCCGTCTCGATTCAAACGATAGTAGTTTTATTTGCGCTGGTGTAAACTTTGTTGGCGACTATAAATGACACGCCTTGTTTTATTTGAGTTGTTTGTAACAAACGTACTACTGTTTGAGCACCAACAAAATACTGCTCGTTAGCTGACAGTTTTCTGGGACCTATGGCGTAACTAAATACCGCAGTGGTTGAAGGAAGGATGTCGTAAACCAGTGCTTGGAGTTCGGGTGCTCAAATGTCTTGCAAATTTCTGGCCACTCCAAGGAACTAAGGTGGAGGAGGGGAGGGGAGGGGTGGGGCAAACTCCAAGCACTGGTTTACGACATCCTTCCTTCAACCACTACCGTATTTGGAGGAAGGTGCCGGAAAGCGATGCTTGGAGTGTGGCTGTTGGGGTGAGGATCTGGACTGCAAGTCACCCGAGCACCGAACAATGAGAACGTCACGATTAATATATTCCACGCGACGAAAATCCGAAGATTGGTCGCCATGTTTCCCTCACAAGCTGGAGCATAGCAGCGGAGTGGAAGACTGGTGGAACTGCGAACAGACAATTACAAAATAAGTCATGGTGTATGGTCACTGCCGAAGGGAGGTATCACTTCCAGTTATTTCAATGCTGGAATCAGACTCAGATCATCGAGCATTCCACCAGACAACACAGTACTTCATGGTGGTCAGATCACCGTGCATTCCTCCAGACAAAACAGTACCTCATGGTGGTGAGATCATCGTGCATTCCATCAGCCAACACAGTACCTCATGGTGGTCAGATAACCGTGCATTCCACCAGTCAACACAGTGCCTCATGA
This sequence comes from Alviniconcha marisindica, assembly GCA_018857735.1. Lineage (NCBI taxonomy): Eukaryota > Metazoa > Mollusca > Gastropoda > Provannidae > Alviniconcha > Alviniconcha marisindica. Next base: position 49,032 of record JABMCL010002997.1, on the reverse strand, counting down.
TGGTCAGATCACCGTGCATTCCTCCAGTCAAAACAGTACCTCATGGTGGTGAGATCATCGTGCATTCCATCAGCCAACACAGTACCTCATGATGGTCAGATAACCGTGCATTCCACCAGTCAACACAGTGCCTCATGATGGTCAGATCACCGTGCATTCCTCCAGTCAAACAGTACCTCATGGTGGTGAGATCATCGTGCATTCCATCAGCCAACACAGTACCTCATGATGGTCAGATAACCGTGCATTCCACCAGTCAACACAGTACCTCATGGTGGTCAGATCACCGTGCATTCCACCAGTCAACACAGTACCTCATGATGGTCAGATCACCGTGCATTCCACCAGTCAACACAGTGCCTCATGATGGTCAGATCACCGTGCATTCCACCAGTCAACACAGTGCCTCATGATGGTCAGATCACCGTGCATTCCACCAGTCAACACAGTACCTCATGATGGTCAGATCACCGTGCATTCCACCAGTCAACACAGTACCTCATGATGGTCAGATAACCGTGCATTCCACCAGTCAACACAGTGCCTCATGATGGTCAGATCACCGTGCATTCCACCAGTCAACACAGTGCCTCATGATGGTCAGATCACCGTGCATTCCACCAGTCAACACAGTGCCTCATGATGGTCAGATCACCGTGCATTCCACCAGTCAACACAGTACCTCATGATGGTCAGATCACCGTGCATTCCACCAGCAACACAGTACCTCATGATGGTCAGATCACGATGATCAACACAGTACCTCATGATGGTCAGATCACCGTGCATTCCACCAGTCAACACAGTACCTCATGATGGTCAGATAACCGTGCATTCCACCAGTCAACACAGTGCCTCATGATGGTCAGATCACCGTGCATTCCACCAGTCAACACAGTACCTCATGATGGTCAGATAACCGTGCATTCCACCAGTCAACACAGTACCTCATGATGGTCAGATAACCGTGCATTCCACCAGTCAACACAGTGCCTCATGGAGGTCACATCGACAGCTTATGAGGAAAGAGGCGGAGCTTGGAGCACAGCGCGGAACACTCCACTGATCCGACCTGCTTTTAGACAGAAAGCTTCCGCCCACTTAGACACACATACACTCACACACACACACACACACACACACACACACACACACACATACACACACACACACACACACACACACACACACACACACACACACACACACACACACACACACACACACACACACACACACACACACACACACACAACACACCACGCACCACGCACGCACGCACGCACGCACGCACGCACGCACGCACGCACGCACGCACGCACGCACACACACACACACACACACACACACAAACACACAAGTTAATGGATTAAAAGACATGGGTCATTCTGGTCATATAATGTCATCCTGAAGTCTCTTCATCTCTCCTTAGACAAGTTATTGAGTTCTTGGATTTTAACATCCCGTCAACCGAACGGGGTCTGTTGCGGCACGTTTTGTCACTACGGCACGTTTTGTCACCAACGAGATAGTGACAAATCGTGCAGGCATTTGTCACCTCAGGACGTGTGTGAAGAAAGCGAATGGCCATGCCTTTTTCGAAAACAGTGATCAAGCTCCTTAGGTCTGTGAAGCTCGAAGTGCGAATCCGAACACACGTTATGTTGTTTATTTCGCTTGTCGAACTGGACGGAGTTACTGGGCTAAACGACAGAGGGGTCAGTAACCTAAAGCTCTGTCGTGGTTGATATTCTTTACATAAACCCACGCTCACCAGAAAATATTACGTGGAAACTGTTTTGCCTAAAGTGATACGGCCCGCGTGTGATCAGAAGCTACTGGTACCAGAAAACTGATACATTGCTCTTGTATGACACCAGTGTCTTAACAGTTGGGAATAGAGCAACGCCCGGCTGCTGGTACTCGGAACACACTGCTTTTGTACAATACCAGTGTCTTGTTAGTTGTGGTTACAGCAGCGCCCGGCTGTTGGTACCAGGAAACTGATAAACTGCTCTTGTACGACACCGGTGTTTTATCAGTTGGGAGTAGAGCAACGCCCGGCTGTTGATACCAGGAAACTGATACACTGCTCTTGTACGACACCAGTGTTTTATCAGTTGGGAGTAGACCAACGCCCGGCTGTTGATACAAGATATACTGCTCTTGTGCGATACCAGTGTCTTGTCAGTCGTTGGTAGAGCAACGCCAGGCTGGTGGTACCGGGAAAACCCTGCTCTTGTACGACACCAGTGGCTTGTTAGTTAGGGGTAGAGCAGAGCCCAGCTGTTGGTACCAGGAAACTGTTACAGTGCTTTTGTACGCCACGGCTGTTGGTACCAGGAAACTGTTACAGTGCTTTTGTACGCCACGGCTGTTGGTACCAGGAAACTGTTACACTGCTTTTGTACGCCACGGCTGTTGGTACCAGGAAACTGTTACACTGCTTTTGTACGCCGCGGCTGTTGGTACCAGGAAATTGTTACACTGCTTTTGTACGCCACGGCTGTTGGTACCAGGAAACTGTTACACTGCTTTTGTACGCCACGGCTGTTGGTACCAGGAAACTGTTACACTGCTTTTGTACGCCACGGCTGTTGGTACCAGGAAAACCCTGCTCTTGAGCGACACCAGTGGCTTGTCAGTTGTTGTTAGAACAGCTCCTGGTTGTTGATACCAGGAAACTGATACACTCCTCTTGTACGACACCAGTGTCTTTCTCATTTGGGAGTAGAGCAGAGCCCAGCTGTTGGTACCAGGAAACTGATACACTCCTCTTGTACGACACTAGTGTCTTTCTTATTTGGGAGTAGAGCAACGCCCGGCTATTGGTACCAGGAAACTGATACACTGTTCTTGTACGATACCAGTGTCTTGTCAGTTGTGGTTAGAACAGCGCCCGGCTGTTGATACCAGGAAACTGATACACTGCTCTCATACGACACCAATGTCTTCTCATTTGGGAGTAGAGCAGAGCCCAACTGTTGGTACCAGGAAACTGATACACTGTTCTTGAACGCCACGGCTGTTGGTACCAGGGAAACCCTGCTCTTGTGCGACGCACAGCAGTGTCTTATTAGTCGGGGTTAGAACAGCGCCCAACTGTTGGTACCCGGAACACGCTGCTTTTGTACGACACCAGTGTCTTGTCAGTTGGGGGTAGATCAGCGCCCAGCTGTTGGTACCCGGAACAAACTGCTCTTGTACGCCACCAGCACCCACAAAGTAAGGTCACCGTCCTGTTTCAGTAGAGGAGCAGTCCCTCCAAGCTCTTCCTCACACATTTTATGATGAAGATGGTAATGATCAATGTCCATTTTCATAACGCATGGTTCCATTAACTCGAATGCTGTGTGCGCTTAAGGAGATAAAGGGATGGGGGGGGGGGGGGGGGGGGGGGGGGGGGACTACACAGAAAGTCATAATAAGTAAGATAAGGACTTTACAGTCCAGACCTAGCCCATATGACTTCCGGCTGTTCATTGTTCCAAGCAAAACCCTTCTGGAAAGAGGTTTTGCGGATCCCGGATCTAGGAAAAGTTGTGAAATCACAACACAACACCATAGCTGTACCGGAGTGTCAGAATGCCTTTGGTTCATGTCTGAGGCGACTGAAACCTTGTGTGTGGACAGGGGAGGAGAGTATTTTGAGGGACTGTGAAAACGCCAAGTCAGTCGGACGTTCAGCTGGCTTCTGCCCCCAACTGACAATATTTTCGGACCAGCCCACGTATCGACAGGTGGCGGGATGGAACACTGACTCTCGTCTTCCAACCTAGCTGGGAGAAACAAATCGATGCAGCTTCATGCCCTTAACAATGGCTTGTAATAACAAACCGGGGGTGGGTGGGGGTGGGGGCAGAGCCCTGTGGCCTCAGTATATTGTACGGTGTGTGTGTGTGTGTGTGTGTGTGTGTGTGTGTGTGTGTGTGTGTGTGTGTGTGTGTGTGTGTAGTCATTCGTTTGTTTTTTCTTTTCTTTTTGGTAAGCCAGTCTGACCTAGCGGTAAGGCCTTCGGCTGGTAAGTAAAAGGGCCTCGGCACGATTCTGCTCGAGCTCTCCTTTCTCGTCGAAAAGGTTGTGGTTTGTCGACAGTCTTGTGACTTTGTCCCTCACATTAAAATGGCTCTCATCGCTGCCCATCTTAATGCAGGAATTCTGGTGGTGACAGTGTAGCGATAGGTATACAATCTCCCTCTTCCCCCACCTCCGTACCCATCCCCCTTCTCCCCGTCCCTAATAAGCTTTATTGTTTCTGTGGATGTTAAGCACCACGTTTACTTATTTTCTTCGTCTGACTTGGCTTGGAGGAGGAGGAGGAGGGGGAGGGGGCTGCTGAAGAGTGGTAAAAGGGCAAAGAGGATGGGTGTAAGTAAGTAAGTAAACATGGTGCTTAACGTCCGCAGAAACCATGAGGCTTATTAGGGACGAAGGGCAGGGGGGGGGGGGGGGGGGTATGGGGGTTGGGGTAGAGGGAGACTATATACCTATCGCTACACTGTCACCACCAGAATGACTCCTGCATTAAGATGGGCAGCGATGAGAGCCATTTTAATTTTCATTAACTGTGAGGGACAAAGTCACAAGACAGTGTCCACAGACCACAACCTTTAACGAGAAAGGAGAGCCGAAGCGGATTCGAACCGAGGTCTCTCTGCTTACCAGCCTAACGCCTTACCGCTAGGCCAAACCGGCTCAGAGGGGATGAGCGCTGATGGGTGCGTTTTAAAGCGGGAGTGTTAGGCACCGCATCAAAAAAGGGAGTCAAGGGGAGCAATACCCTAAAGATATTCAATCCACAACAACATCAACAAAAAGAAAAAAGAAAAGAAAAAGACAACAGCAACTACAACAACAAAAAGGGGAAATTATTAGTACTCGACAGACGTCACACGCAGAACAACTTACACATGAACTGAACTGAATACGACAGACGTCACACGCAGAACAACTTACACATGAACTGAATACGACAGACGTCACACGCAGAACAACTTACACATGAACTGAATACGGCAGACGTCACACGCAGAACAACTTACACATGAACTGAATACGACAGACGTCACACGCAGAACAACTTACACATGAACTGAATACGACAGACGTCACACGCAGAACAACTTACACATGAACTGAATACGACAGACGTCACACGCAGAACAACTTACACATGAACTGAATACGACAGACGTCACACGCAGAACAACTTACACATGAACTGAATACGACAGACGTCACACGCAGAACAACTTACACATGAAATGAATACGACAGACGTCACACGCGGAACAACTCAGACATGAACTAAATACGATATTATTACTACTACCTTGTGTACGAGTAAATACTAAGAACATAATTAGCTCCCAAGCGCTTCCTCAGAGTTCAGGAGCTGTGTGAGAGTCGAGGTGGCCGTTCTGGGCTTTCCGTCCTAACGAGCCTTATGGTTTCCATGGACGTAAAGCAATATCGAACCATGCTCACGTACTGGTCTCAGCTTGTCCCTAATATGTCAACCGACGTCCGAGGACATTAAGCAACACAACAACAGCAGCAGCAGCAAGCGCTTCCTAACCCATCTCGCAGTGCAGACTTGGCCCCTTGTGGTTCTGGTAGTTAATAACGAGCAGTTATCATACGCTCATCGACGCCCCGAGCGCTCACATTAACCTGTATAGCAGAGTTCTACTAATGCAATTTACAGTTCCCTCTTCTGAAGCAGAATATTTGTGCAAAGAAGTTTTCTTGGATTCAGGTCTTGGAGAAAATCTGTAAGTTCACGGCTCGCTCGACACCGAACGTACCTGTGTCGGAGCAGGCTACTAGAATTTTTTTTCATTCGTGGCCCAGGCAGCTTAAACTGTGTGTGGAAAGAGGACTTTGAAAGACTGAGAAAACGCCAAGTGATTCGCACGATATTTCACTGAACCTGACCTTTTACAGCCCAACTGTCAATATTTCTGGATCAGCCCTCGTATGCGTCAGTTACCGCTACAGTAAAGCAATACAATGTGAACAGTAATAGCGCAGCCTCTGCTGGAGCAGTACTGGGTGATTTACTGCAGATTGTCTCGCTTGGTGGCGTTAGGCACATTTGGGGCTTTAATTGAACTCGGCTGTGAATTAATTGTCTCCCTGAAGCCCGTTCTTAACTGGGCGAATGTTTGTTCGCCGAACATACTTCGGACAGTTCGACGAACTATGATTCGTTTCTTAATTGAACTTTTAGTTCGCCGAACATGGTTCGGCAGTCCAGAACTTTACTTCGTTCTCAACTGGCTTGTAATGAGATGCAAGCTTCGGCCCGAACTTGCGGCAGACGCGCAGCAGACAGCATGATCGAAAATGTAGGCTAAAGTCAAGTCAAGTCAAGTCAATATACTTTCATCATCCCTCATAGGGTAATTCAACTAACTACTATCTCATTCTGGGTCTCCGAGACAAGGCTGCGCCTCCCACAAGTCAACAAATAAACAAATTCCCTCCGAAGCGAGTGTAGAACCTAGCGACACCGTCATCCATTTTTATTTTTTCTTCATCCACAGGAGAGCTCTGCTCTCAGCCAATCAGAGGCAATGATCGTCGAATAGGGCGAATGTTCCCAGAACATGTTGAGCGAAGCTTTTTGGACCCCGAATATAGCTTTGACGAATACTTCCAACTAGGTTCGCGAAGAAAAGTTCGCCTAATTAAGAACCAACTAGCTTCGCCGAATACTTCCAACTAGGTTCGCGAAGAAACATTCGCCCAATTAAGAACGGGATTTACGCTATAGGTGTGTTTGGGCAATGCAATGCTCCAGCTAGCAAAGTCGCTTTGAGCAACTTTTTAAACACGACAAGTCAATCTGATGTGTTGCCCCTTTAATGTCGGAGGGAAGGGGGGGGGGGGGGGGGGGGGGGGGACTGAATGACGGGCCATCCGTTGATGAATATACTGCAGAGGACGAAGAGCCAGAATCAGAACCACAACTAGACCAGAACCAGCTACTGGGGTAGACCAACCAAACACAAAGACCATCACAAAACCAAAGGAAAGACTGGTTTTGGTTTTGGTGTTTGTATTTTTTTTAATAGTTGAACGATTTCGGCAATGATGTTGGATAGACGACATAGTGTTCTCGCGATCAAAACACGTAAAGCGGTTGTGTGCATATTATTTCTGTCATCGTGTTTGTACGCACTACTTTGGGTTTTGCACTTCAGGCACGCCACATCTGCATTATGGCGTAAGTACACTTTTTGTTTGTTTGTTTGTTGTTGTTTTCTTGGAGGCGGGGGGGGGGGGGGGGGGGGGGGGGGGGGGTGCAGATTCACAATCATTTGTACAACTCGTTGATGCAAAAGGAGTGGTTTGCGTGCGTGCAAGTAGTTGTGAGTCATCAAGTCCCCTAACCCTTGTTTGTGAACCGCTGTCTAATCCGCGTTCATGATCCAGTAACTCGGACTTTTATCCACGCTCTGTCAGCTAACTGTGGTGTGTAACCCGCTAACCCTTATGTCACCCCGCCAACCGAGTTTTTGATCGGTGTAAACCTGATTTCGGTTTCAGCAAACAGTGATATATCGTAGTCCCATTTCATGCTGTCTGAAATGGTGTCCCATGTCAGCCGATCTAGTGATAGGGTCCCGTGTCAGGCCGTCTGTGATTGTGTCCCATTTCAGGCCGTCTTTGATGGTGTTTCATTTCAGCCCGTCTGTGATGGTGTCGCATTTCAGGCCGTCTGTGATGGTGTCTCATTTCAGGCCGTCTGTGATTGTATCCCATTTCAGGCCATCTGTGATGGTGTCGCATTAGGAGGCCGTCTGTGGTGGTGTCCCATTTCAGGCCGTCTGTGATGGTGTCTCATTTCAGGCCGTCTGTGATGATGTCCCAGATCAGGCCGTCTGTGATGGTGTCTCAATTCAGGCCGTCTGTGCTGGTGTCTCATTTCAGGCAATCTGTGTTGGTGACCCATGTCAGCCAGTCTAGATATGGTGTCCCATGATAAGCCGTCTGTGATGATGTCCCATTTCAGACCGTCTGTGATGATGTCCCATTTCAGACCGCCTGTGATGGTGTCTAATTTCAGGCCGTCTGTGATGGTGTCCCACCTCAGGCCGTCTGTGTTGTCCCATGTCAGCCGGTCTAGTTATGGTGTCACATGTCAGGCTGTCTATGATGCTGTCCCATGTCAAACCTTCTGGAATACGTCCCACGCCAGCCCGTCTGGTGGTGTTGTCCCGTGTCGGACCTTCTACACATATATGTGCCACACCAGTAGGTAGGTTGTACCCAACGGTTAGAAATGCATTTGGCACTAACAGTGAAGTTCTGAGAAGGGGAAAAAACACGTTAGCGTCTAATAACAGAACGACTAGCTTGTTTCAGTTAGTAACAAGAAGGTAAAGGCATCCGACGGATCCAGCTCAGTGGCCGAATCCCATCAGTGGCCTGTGGTCAACCCGGCGCACAGACATCCCGATGAAGTGAAGCACGTCGTCTTCGTGAAGGTTGGTAGAGATCAATGCAAACTTCGGCATCTAATGACGTGAGACGAAGGCGAGAAACTGCCGTTTACAGTCAAAGCCTGTTTGAGGTTAGCCTGCCGAAAGTTTTTATTTTGTTTAAAATTGTTCTTTCTCGACAAGATAGTTATAGTCATTTACTGATTTAGCCATACGCCAAAGTGAAAGTGCTGGTCAGTCAAACTCACTCATTCCATCCCATTTCTGCCATAGGTCGCTTACACGCCTAGCACATTTAGACAGCACCACTGCTGTCGGTCTTCACCGCTTCTAGTGATGGTGTCCCATGTCAGCCCGTCTGGTGATGGTGTCCCATGTCATCCCGTCTGGTGATGGTGTCCCATATCAGCCCGTCTGGTGATGGTGTCCCATCGTCAGCCCGTCTGGTGATGGTGTCCAATGTCAGGTCGCCTGGTGATGGTGTCCCATGTCAGCCCGTCTGGTGATGGTGTCCCATGTCAGCCCGTCTGGTGATGGTGTCCCATGTCAGGTTCTGGTGATGGTGTCCCATGTCAGGTCGCCTGGTGATGGTGCCCAAAGTCAGCCCGCCTGGTGATGGTGTCCCATGTCAGCGTCTGGTGATGGTGTCCCATGTCAGGTTGTCTGGTGATGGTGTCCCATGTCAGGTTGCCTGGTGATGGTGTCCCATGTCAGGTTGCCTGGTGATGGTGTCCCATGTCAGGTTGCCTGGTGATGTTGTCCCTTGTCAGGTCGCCTGGTGATGGTGTCCCTTGTCACGCCGCCTGGTGATGGTGTCCCATGTCAGGTCGCCTGGTGATGGTGTCCCATGTCAGCCCGTCTGGTGATGGTGTACCAGGTCAAAGCTTCATCCTTGGAGATTCGAACTGGAATTGTTTCCAAGTCGGTTACCCCGTGGACACCCCTACAGACGTCAGCCCGTCTGCTGATGGTGTTTCAAGTCAGCCCGTCTGGTTATTGTGTTCCATGTCAGCTTGTCTGTGATGGTGTCCCATGTCAGCCCGTTTAGTGATGGTGACCCATGTCAGCCCGTCTGGTGATGGTGACCCATGTCAGCCCGTCTAGTGATGGTGACCCATGTCAGCCCGTCTGGTGATGGTGACCCATGTCAGCTCGTCTGGTGATGGTGACCCATGTCAGCCCGTCTGGTGATGGTGACCCATGGTAGCCCATCTGGTGATGGTGTCTCGTGTCAGATATTTGGCGATGGTGTCCGTGTCAGGCCATCTGGTTATGGTGTCCTATGTCAATCCGTTTAATGATCGTGTCCCACGTCAGTTTGCCTTGTGAGAATGTCCCCTGTCAGCCCCGTCTCGCGATGGTGAACCATGGTGTCTTCATAAAGCATTGTTATCGATCAGTCAGAGCAGCCTCACACCAGCCATTTCATACAGCGTATAGGCCGCTCAACCGTAGACAAATTGGGCCGTCCGAATAGGACCATCTGCGCTCCGATCACCGTTTAGAAAATAAATACGATAAAGGGGATCATTTTCTCTTCATACATATGGACCCAGAGCGAAAGCAATTAGATTAGTGACTTTCTTCTCTTTTGCCAGCATGCGTGTTTGATACCTGAGACACCTTGCGGTTAGGGGACCGAGAACATCTGTTCAATTTCACTACCGTCCGCCAAAACACTCTACGATCTTCCTTGTTAAGACGGTGAAAGAGCATCGTCAATTAGACCAACATTAGACTTACTCCAAAACACACACACACACACACACACACACACACACACACACACACACACACACACACACACACACACACACACACACACACACACACACACACACACACACACACACACACACACACACACACACACGCACGCACATTTTCCTCTTTGAAAATATAATAGTGTGTGTGTGCGTGTGTGTGTGTGTGTGTGTGTGTGTGTGTGTGTGTGTGTGTGGTGTGTGTGTGTGTGTGTGTGTGTGTGTGTGTGTGTGCTGTCTGTCTGTCTCTGTCTGTCTGTCTGTGTCTGTCTGTCTGTCTGTCTGTTGTTGTTGTGTGTTGTCGTGCTCGTTCGAGTGTGAGCGAGTGTGTGTGTGTGTGTGTGTGTGTGTGTGTGTGTGTGTGTGTGTGTTGTTGTGTGTGTGTGTGTGTGTGTTGTGTGTGTGTGTGTGTTGTGTGTTCGTGCGTGCATCCGTGAGAGCGTTAGCGAATGTGCGTGCGCGTGCGTGCGTGCGTGCGTGCGTGCGTGCGTGCGTGCGTGGTGTGTGTGTGTGTGTGCGTGTGTGTGTGTGTGTGTGTGTGTGTGTGTGTGTGTGTGTGTGTGTGTGTGTGTGTGTGTGTGTGTGTGTGTGTGACCGCGCACGCGTGTGTGCCAGTGTGGGTGTTCTGATGTATTCTATAAAAGTGGTTCGCCTTTGTTCGCGCCTAGCGCTGTCCTGTTGCTCGATACGTCAGACGCATCATATTAATGTCCTTTATTATCAGTAACAGTAGCAGTAGTAGTAGCAGTAGTAGTAGTAGTAGCAGCAGCAGCAGCAGCAGCTGTAGAAGTGGTAGTAGTATACTAGCCTCTTATGCATATTTCTTTTTCACCGCAGGTTCACAAGGCGGCGAGCACAACCGTTTTCAACTTACTGATCCGGTTTTCTATGTCACGTGACCTCAACGTCATGTTTCCGCTTCACGGAAACCTCCTGTCAGAGAACACAGCCGAACTAGTTCCCATCATTCCGTACCCGCCGTCTCCGTCCTTCCGCTTCGACATTCTTTGTCACCACGTGGTCTTCAGGGAGGCTCAGATCAGACCCTGGTTCCCCGACGACACGCAGTACGTGACCATTCTTCGTAAGCCTTGGGCCCAGCTCACCTCGGCCTTCAGGTACTACAAGACAGTGTGGCTGAAGGATTATCTGAAGCAGGTGGCTAGTGTCAGCCAGCTCGTTGAGAACTGGAGACTCGTCGAGCCATCCGACCCGCTGATATCCTACACCAACAATCGTATGAGTGTCGATCTCGGCCTTCCGCCGGAGCAGATGCACAATTCCTCCTACGTGTCGACGTTTGTGGATTACTTACACAGCACCTTTCACATCGTACTTATCGTTGAGCGTTTCGACGAGTCCTTGGTGCTGATGAAGAGACGATTTCGGTGGACGATGAAAGATATTGTGTATATAAAGCTTAACTCGTTGAAGCAAGAAGCCGAAGCTGTTTTCCCGGAACCTGAGGCAAAACTGAAAGAGAAATTCCGCCTCTTCAGCAAATTCGATACGGCGGTCTACGACCACTTCGTGAAGGTCCTGGAAAATGCCATAGAGGAAGAGGGACCCATGTTCTTTGAGGAGCTACGGCTATTCACCGCTATCAGAAAACGGATTTCCTATTTCTGCGACGACAAGCGCTTCCCAGAAAAGCTTGTGGTTCCCAAGACCAGATGGAACGAGCCATTCATTGTGCCTTACGAGGAATGCATCATTTTTACCATGTCTGAGATGGAGCTGAATGTTCTCGCGCGATACAGTCAGCGTTTGAGAATGATGGCGCACAGTTGTGGAGACTGACTGCTGTCACCGTGTGACAATGATGAAACACGTTAATTTGTAATGGAAGTTTATCACGTTAGATCGTGAGAATGATGGCGCACAACTGTGGAGACTAATTGCTCTCACCGTGTGACAATGATGAAACACGTTAAATTTTGATGGAAGTTTATTACGTTAGATCGTGAAAATGATGGCGCACAGCTGTGGAGACATTACGGTTAATGCATCATTTTTACCATGTCTGAGATGGAGCTGAATGTTCTCACGCGATACAGTCAGCATTTGAGAATGATGGCGCACAGCTGTGGAGACTGACTGCTGTCACCGTGTGACAATGATGAAACACGTTAATTTTGATGGAGGGTTATTACGGTTAGAACGTGAGAAGGATGGCGCACAGCTGTGGAGACTGACTGCTGTCACCGTGTGACAATGATGAAACACGTTAATTCTGATGGAGGGTTATTACGGTTAGAACGTGAGAAGGATGGCGCACAGCTGTGGAGACTGACTGCTGTCACCGTGTGACAATGATGAAACACGTTAATTTTGATTTAGGGTTATTACGGTTAGAACGTGAGAATGATGGCGCACAGCTGTGGAGACTGACTGCTGTCACCGTGTGAGAATGATGAAACACGTTAATTATGATGTAGGGTTATTACGGTTAGAACGTGAGAAGGATGGCGCACAGCTGTGGAGACTGACTGCTGTCACCGTGTGACAATGATGAAACACGTTAATTCTGATGGAGGGTTATTACGGTTAGAACGTGAGAAGGATGGCGCACAGCTGTGGAGACTGACTGCTGTCACCGTGTAAAATACATCTGAAACCAAGCTGATAGCTAGCATTCCGAAATAATAATAATACATTATTTATAGCGCCCCATCTTGTAAGAGCCCACAGCGCTTACAAAGACACCCACACACACACACCACACACACCACACCACACCACACACACACACACACACAACACACACACACACACACACACACACACACACACAACACACACACACACACACACACACACACACACACACACACACACACACACACACACACACACACACACACACACACACACACACACACACACACACACACACACACCACACAACACACACACACACACACACACACACACACACACACCACACACACACACACACAACACACACACACACACACACACACACACACACACAACCACACACACAACACTACAAATACATGCATGATGATGGATCGGTAAAACGACATATCAATATGCAGAGAAGAAGACTGAAATAAGATCAAAACACAAAAGGTTATAAGGAACGTTGATTTTAAAACCTTGTACTGCCGGCACGCTTGCGGGTGCCCTCACTTGAAAACAACCACCAATAAAAAAAATATAAAAAATGTAAAAAAAAAATCCTTAAGTGTTTCGTTGTTGTTGTTGGTGGTGGTGTTGGTGTTGTTGTTTGCATTAGCACGTAAAAGGATTTGCATCAAAATGCGCAGTATTCAAAGATTCGTTACAGGACCAAAAACTATTCTGCTTGCAAGCATATAAAATGGCTGCTCGCGATGCTACTTTAACCGGCAGAGGTTACCATTGAGGAGAAAATGAACAATTGTAAGGACCAACATCACCCTCCGGACCACTGAAGACCACAAACTATTCAAACAATTTGGATTCACGCATTAAGGCACATCTTGGTAAACACAGACAACGAAGAGATCGAGGGGCAGGAAAATATTAAATGGGAAGGGGTCATCGGGTCACAGACAATTAGTCTGCTACAGTCCGGCAGTGCTTCTCACATTTCGATCAAAGGCAGGTTGTTGGACATAAACAGAACTAACTATGCCTCGAGGTTCACCCGTCCAAACGACAAAGTCATATCGCTTTTCATTTTCAGTGAAGTTCACGCTTCTCGCAGACTTCTCTACAGAGGCTGTCAGAATTGATCAATGTACGCGACTCGACCATGAACTTTGACTCAGTGAGACTGACAAGGCTGTTGTCATGCGATGTCCAATCGCTTTCGACTTTTCGACGTCATGTTGCTTTGCAGATACTATTCTGGAGCCTATTGACGACTCGTGCATGTGGCAGGACAGCCGAGCTTATGGACTCTTTAGCAAATCGAGATTAAGGGTTATCCGCCATTACCTTTATTTGCTCATTATTCCTTACAGTGTGAATATTTACTAGGGAGATATGCAGGCTCAGAAAAATCAATCAGATTACCTCCCTAGTAAATATTCACACTGTTCTGTATCAGAAAGAAAAAAACACCAAAAAAACAACAACAGCGTCGAAGTACACCTGAGAGATATTCGTTCCTTTTTTTCTTTTACACTCATTTCTTTGTCATTTTCTATACACAAACTTAGGCATATGGCTGCTGCATTCCTGTTCCATTTCTCCTTATCATTTCAATCATCATTGAAACAAGGACGGGTGCAAAGTCGAGGCACAGATTTACGGCAAGTAAACAAGGCGGTAGGTCCTTCAAAACAGGATTCAGCTTAAAATGATGTGGCCTATTCCACCACCACAACCACCAACCACGCTAGCAACCAGCCAATGTGTCCACCAAACGCTTTTCCTGGAGTGCATATTGTATTTGTTAAGTTTTTTATTTCGTTTCGCTCATTACGGAAAGATTATTCATAAATTCAGTGAAACACACACACACACACACACACACACACACACACACACACACACACACACACACACACACACACACACACACACACTGACGTAAACCCACCCGTCTGACAAAATCACCTCCTTTGCAGAAAATACATCTCCTTGTAGAAAAGGAACCAAGCACGTGGGAGTCGTTCATTGGGGAAAAGATACGTCACAGCTACAGTGTCGGTGACGCAATTCGAACACAAAGGACAGCCGAAGCGGGCTCGAACTAACAACCGTCTGATTACCAGCCTGACGCCTTAGCCTACCGCTCGGCCAATCCGGCTTACTCTGTGCGGTCAGTCTACAGATATAAATACAACACACATGTATGCTTATAGGTCTGCTGGTCAGTCTCGGCCATAAATCTCTCGGCAGGTCGCGGACACCGACCGTCTGGCTGGACGAAGGCTACGATCAGTCAAGTGAGACAGGGAAGAAGCCCAAGGTGGACACAGTAGTAGTGTTATACCACGCCTACACAGCTCCACACTCTGACAACGTGTACACCTCTTTCCCATTTTTGCTAGGAAGAGTTTTGTGTCGACTGCACAGCTCCACACTCTGACAACGTGTACGACCTCTTTCCCATGTTGTTGACAGGGAAGAGTTGAAATAGTGTGTTATACCACGCCTACACAGCTCCACACTCTGACAACGTGTACACCTCTTTCCCATTTTTGCTAGGAAGAGTTTTGTGTCGACTGCACAGCTCCACACTCTGACAACGTGTACACCTCTTTCCCATTTTTGCTAGGAAGAGTTTTGTGTCGCCTACACAGCTCCACACCCTGACAACGTGTACACCTCTTTCCCATTTTTGCTAGGAAGAGTTTTGTGTCGCCTACACAGCTCAACACCCTGACAACGTGTACACCTTTTTCATTTTTGTTCGGAAGAGTTTTGTGTCGTGTGTGTGTGTGTGTGTGTGTGTGTGTGTGTGTGTGTGTGTGTGTGTGTGTGTGTGTGTGTGTGTGTGTGTGTGTGTGTGGTGTGTGTGTGTGTGTGTGTGTGGGTCATATAATCACCTATAACACTTTGACAGCACTGTGACTCTCAACCGGTTATACAATCATTCACTTACACACAAACATCGATAGGGCTCACACCAGCGCTAATGAACGACAAACAAACAAGACATATATTATTAATTGATGCAATTGCCTGTAGCAGGTATGCATTCTGGCACTGTCAACACGCAGTTTTGTATGTCGTGTGATGTGTGATGCTGTCATGTGTGTGTGTGTGTGTGTGTGTGTGTGTGTGTGTGTGTGTGTGTGTGTGTGTGTGTGTGTGTGTGTGTGTGGGGTGTGTGTGTGTGTGTGTGTGTGTGTGTGTGTGTGTGTGTGTGTGTGTGTGTGTGTGTGTGTGTTTGCATATAATACCTTATGTAAGCTGTTTTGGCAGGACTGTGCTCTACGTGTGTATAGAATATTGTACTTAGATTAATACGTATCGTGTGAGGGCTCAAGGCGTTGATGAGCGCATGATAAATGTACATTATTATTATTATTATTATGTATGCACTGTATGCGTGTATGCATCTGGCGCTGTGAACACGCACGTTTTGTTCGGAAGATGTGTATGCTTCATGCATAAGAAAACACTAAAAAAAACTAAAATAAAATAAACTCATTCGTTCATACTTCATATATTTAAATGAAAGAGGCCTTGTAAAAATTAAAAATTAAAAGCAGCTTAGCAAGAACTAGTTGCTAGGTTTGACTGAACCTAAACTACAATCCTTGTAAAATAAAGTTTTTGAGTTCGATTTCGATTTCTCTGTCTCTGTCTCTGTCTGTCTGTCTGTCTGTCTGTCTGTCTGTCTGTCTGTCTGTCTGTCTGTCTGTCTCTCTCTCTCTCTCTCTCTCTCTCTCTCTCTCTCTCTCTCTCTCTCTCTCTCCTCTCTCTCTCTCTCTCTCTCTCTCTCTCTCTCTCTCTCGTGCGCGCCTCGACCGGCGTGTACACACATTATTTCCTCCGTCATTTTGTGTATATAGCCAGGGAAGCAATTTCGCGATTCGACTGGAAAATGCATCTCTGCAAAGGTAAGACTATAAGACTCTCGAAATGTTTGACAAGTTTAAAATCTGAATACCAACCGCCTGATTTATCAATGTGTTTTTTGTTTTTTGAACGGACCATTCTTTTGCTCATGAACTACAACCAATGCGCTGGTCGACGTGGTTATGACTTAATCGAATCCGGCCTGAGACCTCGCTACTGTGGTCAGCGGTGAACAAATGACATAGGTAATAGACGATTTCCGGAAATAACAGGCGAAGATAATTTGACAGTGTTTTCTTACTCCTGAATGGAGGTGGCAGCGGAGAAGAGCCGATCTGCGACACTTTGAGATCTTCAGGCAAAAATAAGTAAACATGGTGCTTAACGTCCACAGAAACCACAAGGCTTATTAGGGACGGGGAGAACGGGGGGAAGGGGGTATGGAGGTGGGGGGAAGAGGGAGATTATATATACCTATCGCTACATTGTCACCACCAGAATGACTTCTGCATTAAGATGGGCAGCGATGAGAGCCGTTTTAATGTTTCATTAATTGTGAGGGACAAAGTCACAAGACCGTGTCCACAAACCACAACTTTTGAAGAGAAAGGAGAGCCAAAGCGGTATTGAACCGAGGTCCTTCCGCTTACCAGCCTACCGCCTTACCGCTAGGCCAAACCGGCTCTCATCTTTAGGCATGGACCTATTATAATTTATACTAGACTACCAGCTTGGGGAACCTACTATCCGATCTGCACGTTCCCCGCGAGCAGTGAGTGTTTGATCGGCATTTCTGATGCCTCTTCTGCCTTTTGTTTACGGGTATCCGTCATCTTCCCCACGTGCTCACTACACCCGCAGGCATGGACCTATATATACAGGTCCATGCCCGAAGGCTCTTACCGAGTGCAGTCCCCTGGATTTCCGATGATCGTCTATTATAATTCGTGTGGCTGTCAAGTGTCCGTGACCGTATTATCTAACGTTGGTCCGACCTCACACGATTGGCGCCACGCGATGCTACTTGTGCGCCATGTGTGTGTGACCAGTGTAATTGTATTATACCTGATCCTAGTTGTATTTCTTTACTATGCTCTGGTAAACCTCGCTGACGATAACTATGTAATTTCTATGGACAATAGAGATGGCGCTAGGTCTGCGTTGACCGACTGGATCATCGTCATCCAAGTCATACAGACACACACCCTGACTCACTCATCTATGACATTATCACCCACACATTGGACCCCATGCAGGATAGGATACATATTCAGCCGATAAGGGAGCTGTCGATCTGGAGGGCAGTCCTCAAAGAACAATACTGCAGAACTCCAGTAAACCACTTTAGATGCATATGGCGCGCTCAAAATAAACAAAGGCAGTCACGCACTACCAACCTCACTGATACGTTAGACGACTGCTACAATGATGCCCCCGAAGACATACTGCTGTCACTCATACAGATCCACACAGACAACACGGAACTTATTACACTATATTACACTATGGGCACCATCATGCTGCAAGACCGTGCCTGTCGCAGATGGGCTGCATGATCACGAGTCTGAGTGCCACAAGCTCACTGTGAAAGCCATTGACAAGCTGAGGCCTTGTTCATCAAATACAATGGACGACAGTGACAACACAGCTTCAGCCGATAATGGTGGTGCCACAGCCACTGCTGCCATCACTGCCGGTAGGCCTACACCTACCACCTCTGACAACAACGACAACGTCGTTTCCGCAGCCGACATTGTCTGATGGCACACTCACCATCTCCGACAACACCGCGTCAGTCGGCAGTGATATGTTGCCCCAGTGGCCCAGCCAGTGGCTACTTCCATCACTGCTGGCACACCCACCGCTGCGTTCTCAGTCAACATCGAGACAGTCGCATGCAGAGATGTTGCCCCAGCGGCTGGTGTCGTCATTACTGGCACACCCACTGTCTTCGACGACAGCGACAACACCGTGTCTTTTGGTAGGGATGATGTTCGCATAGCTGGGTCTCGAGGGTTCTCAGCCCCAGCATGTCATCACTACCAGCACGCCCATCCCTATTGACGACTGCGAACAATATTCTGCAGATCAGAAGCAATATGCAAGGCAGCTTAGGTATCCAGCTGGTATTTCAATAATCACATGGTCATCAATCCGATCAAGACAAAGCCTATGACAGTCGCCACCAGACAAAAACACCAACTGTCACTCTTACCGCTCGATCTCGATCTACGCTGGGTGAAAATTGACCAAGTGTCGAAGTATTGTTTTTAGGTATAACAGGTAAACTTCGTTGGGACTCACATATTGATAATGTGTGCAAATACAGTTTCGAGACGAGTCTTCCTTCTATCGAAATTAAGGTACATCGTCGACATCGACATCACGAAACTGTTCTTTAATGCCCACATTAAATCTCACATTGTGAGGGACTGATGCAGCGATGTCCTCAAAAATAGATTAACTTTTCTGCACAAAGGAAATGTAAAGTAAATTTTTCCAGATACAACTCTAACTACTGACCAGAAATTAAAAGAGATGAGGTTAATAAGCCTCCACAAACGACTGGAAAACAAGGGTTTGTTGATGCACAGGGTCCTTAACAATGAGGCCCCTCAGAGTATAATTATATTAACTAGCCTGTACACACACCCTTCCTCACACTGTTTCAACTCTACGAACCATCCTTTAGTTTGCCTGGGCCAAGGACAGACATAATTTTTTATATTAAAAACAAGCATAGCCTTCTCTGGTGCCCTTCTATGGAACAAACCTACCCCAGCGTGAATGCATCCATCACTTCACGGGGTATCTGCAATCAAATAATGAGAAGTCAGTCACTTCTGTCTTTGCTGTTACAAAAATGTTGGTAACGTCACATGTACTAACAGCAGAGAGAGAGGGAAAATACTTATCAAACAATAGCTACTCCCTACATAAATGGCTCTTGTCGGAATCCGCGGTCAGAGCATGCATCTTTTGAATCTTGTAATCAAAATAAATCAGTTGCTCTTTTAAATGATGACATTTTTTGATAAAAGAATTCGCATTAAAAACGTGAATTTCGTGACCCCATGGATGAAATGAGACGTGTTTGAAGAAAAGAAAAAAAAGAAAAAAATCTTGATCCTACGATGGCGTGTCGTTTTTATGTTTTGTAATGGCGTCCGTTTGCAAGCAGTGTCAATTTGAAATGGAGGAGCAGTTATTGCGAAGGGTCAAATTTATCTTCAGTAACAACACTAACACGCATCCATGCGACGGATCTAGCTGTCGCGCCATATTTTCACAGAAAAACAAAGCAGAGCTTCGGCTCTCCTTTCTCTTCGAAAGTTGTGGTCTGTGGACACTGTCTTGTGACTTTGTCCTCACAATTAATGAAACATTAAAATGGCTCTTATCGCTGCCCATCTTAATGCAGGAATCATTCTGGTGGCGACAGAGTAGCGATAGATATACTCTCCCTCTTCCCCCACCTCCATACCCCCTTCCCCCCTTCTCCCCGTCCCCAATAAGCCTTGTGGTTTCTGTGGACGTTAAGCACCATGTTTACTAGACAGTGTTCCCTTGCTCTGACCTGAGTATTTGATTGATTACGTCCTACTCTATCCAGGCCTTCACCTCCCTCACACCAGCATACCCATCTACTTCAATCGACGTCAAAGCAGACAGAGGCAGATCGGCTTTGGCTAACACATAGCAACAACGGTTTTCCTCACTGCTCTCTGGCCACACACAGTAAGGAGCGGAATAATTAAGTAGGCCTACAGGTGAGAAATAACTCGCCATTCTTTCTCGGCGGCGCACTGACCGTTGGAAAAGTGACACGGCTCTTCGCATGAGCCTAGCGTTTGGATAACATGTCCGGCCCTGCTAGGTCATGATGGTCGGCGGGTCGGCGGGGGGGGGGGGGGGGGGGGGGGGGGGGGGGAGGGAGAGAGAGAGAGGAGAGGAGGAGGAGAGAGAGAGAGAGAGAGAGAGAGAACTCGAACTAGAGAACTTTATTTAACAAGGATTGTAGTTTAGATTCAGTCAAAAATCTGACAACTAGTCCTTGCTAAGCTACTGATGAGTAAATATAAAATTACAGGCATCATTTATATACATATAGGCAAGAATGAGTGAATGAAATTTTATACATGAGAGAGAGAGAGAGAGAGAGAGAGAGAGAGAGAGAGAGAGAGAGAGAGAGAGAGAGAGAGAGAGAGTGTGTGTGTGTGTGTGTGTGAGAGAGAGAGAGAGAGAGAGAGTGTGTGTGTGTGTGTGTGTGTGTGTGTCTGTGTGTCTGTGTGTCTGTGTATACTTACAGTACTAAGGAACAAGTGTGTTTATGTGTGACACTCAAATGATTTCTAAGCTTAAAGAGAAATATTTTCTGTACTTACAGTACTAAAGAACAAGTGTGTTCATGTGTGACACTGAAATGATTTCTAAGCTTGAAGAGACATATTTCTGTACTTACGATACTAAAGAACAAGTGTGTTCATGTGTGACACTGAAATGAGTTCTAAGCTTGAAGAGAAATATTTTCTGTACTTACGATACTAAAGAACAAGTGTGTTCATGTGTGACATTGAAATGAGTTCTAAGCTTGAAGAGATATTTTCTGCGCTTACAGTGTGTGTCTCTTTTCTGCGCTTACTAAAGAACAAGTCCATAGGCAGGAAAGAACGATGAGAGGGAATGTTGTCTTGTTTCCCACTGCCACAGTATGCAAGGTGCAGTGGAGAAGGGCCGTGAACTTGCTCATCCGGGAACTGTCATTCCTGACACCTGACACAGCTGCCGTCAAGTCAGGGTAGTGGGAGGCGAGCTTTGCAGTTATACGCATAAGCTTGGCCACAGTTACCTTTCGGCGATTTCATGTCTCTTTTCGACTGCCGCCTCCATTATGAAATCATGGACATATATATGCCAGTATATAGATCAAGTCCGTGTCTGAAATGGTGTCCTTCCCAGGGGGACTTCACTCTTTCGGATTATCTTCCCTGTTATTTCCACAAATCGTCTACTCACACCCGACTACCCTCAAGCAGTTTGGACTCAGCTTCATGGTTTCTTTGTTGTCTGCATGCATAATGGCGAGCTTGATGTGATTTCGATTGTTGTTGTTTTTCGCTGTCTGCTTTTGATTTTCAACGACATCGTCACAATGCTAACTCATCAGCAAACACTGGAACAGGTATGTGCTTAACGTTTTTAAAGTATTTTTGATTCTCTGATTTTGCTTAATTATTAAAGTCTACGCGCAACTTGAAATATCATCCTGAAATAATCGAGGTAATGCAGATTTAGGCGTATAGAGACAAAATCAGCTTGACGAATGTAGTTTCAATGTGATCTGCAACTGATACCTGATCATTGTGGAACATATAATTAGCTTTTATGCACCAGGTGCTGCGCTAAAATAGTGGATATGATTGATTTTAATCACCCGGTCGAGCACGAGAGGATATATATATATATATATACAACTTTTCTCAAGTTCTTTCTCTAATACAGAAAAGCCATTGCCAAATACATTTCAGCAAAAAACAATAAGAATATATTTCTTTCAATTCTTTCAAACTGAAGTGTTCATAGATCTTTCTTACAATCATGGGTGACCAACAGCCCGTATCTTTCACAAGAAAACGGAAAAGACGTAAAGACAAGAAAAAAGCAAGTCAAACACCACCAAAAGTATGCATCATACACAATGAAAATCATTTTGAAGACGAGGGTCACCGCACTGACTGAGCAAAACAAAGAGCAGCTTCTGCGATGTGGACAGCTTCGACAGACGTATGGAGAAGACCCGAATTTCGCTGCTATTCTGAATTAATTTCCCCAAACATTGGATGATTTAGCCCATGGATTTGACCGAAAATGTTACCAAGCTTTCACGAACTTGAAGTATGTTCGAAAAAGACAACAGGCCAGAACACAACAGGAAGAATCAGCACGCAAAGGAGTTAATTAGCGTTCGAAATAGGTAACACAAGTACAACAACAAAGACCTGAGTCGCCTACGGTAACTCTCACCTGGTATGCATGCGTGTAAATACAAGGTACATAAACTCCACCATAGGTACCTCCTCAAACAGGAAGAGAGAAGAACAACACGGACAAACCTCCAATATCGAAGAGAAGAAGAGCTTCAAACGCTGAACACCCCAGAATATTGTTCCCAGCGGACACCTGTATCATTTGTGACAAGAAGCAAAACCGATTGGGACGACCAGGTACGAAAAACTTGTAAAACGTTTAAGAAGTAATGCGGATTCATCCATCAAGAAGGCCCAAGAAATCGAGCTCGAGGTGATAGGTAGAGTCCAAGTGGACCTTAGAGCCAGGGAAGCTTACTACTATGAATCATGTCCACGAAAACCTCTTGGTCAAAGCTAAAAGACGTATACAAGCGGCTCCAAAGGAAGAGAGAAATACTGCTAAGAAGAAAGCTGCATATGATGATACTTTCAGCAATGTGTGTGGATACATTGAAGATCGAATCATTCGTGCATACCAGGGCGAGAAGTTGACAATGCTGCGGGAATAATTCTGCTCTTACATACAGGAGAAACATTCGGAAATCTACAGTGCTGAAGACACAACACAAAAACTGAACAGGAGAATAGCAAATACGTTTAGTACAAAAATAAAGTTTTGGACTCAGTAAAGCAGTTTTCTGTAAGCACCTGCAGTACGCAGTTGTTGTTTGTTTGTTTGTTGTTGTTGTTGTTGTTTTTGGGGGGTCGTGTTTTTCCGTAAAATATTTTTTCCACCGACAAAGTTAAATCGAAACTAAAAATATTATTGCGGTTATAGGTACACAGGACAGAAGAAACACACACACACACACACACACACACACACACACACACACACACACAACACACACACACACACACACACACACACACCAGAGAGAGAGAGAGAGAGACTGGTCACAGTCTACTATTTGACTCCGCCATATCTGCTTGACCTTCTCTCATTCAACTTAGTCCTACGCCTTTCTAAGCATATAATAAATGATATAAAGTATCCTGTGACAGTGACTTATGACGCACCACTTCAGCTGACGTCTAAAAGGACGTATTAGCTGACAGTCGACTGCTACGCGCAAGCAGGTGTACGGCTGTGGACTATATGGCTTTGGGGAGAGCGGCTTGAATATGAGAGCGACAGAGACACTGTAATAAAGACACTGCCCTCAGGGACAGAAAATAATTTTAAGACAAGTGGCTAGATAGAGGCCAAATCCGCCCGCCCTCGGAGTGTGTGCGTTGCTCCCACCATCGCGTTTACCTCAGTGGCTAAATTATGCAGAGGCTGGTTCTTATCCGGAGGATTTTCGGTCTCTTTATCTTTAATCTCTCATTTTGAGCACAGTATCGTTGCCACCATCTCGAAATACTGGCTCACAGTGGCTGTTGGGTTCGAACAGTTTGTTTGTGTCAACCTCAAAGATGCGCTTCAGGCTAGCCAGATGAGTAAAACACGCTATGCAAGCTGTGGTGTTCCTGTGGTGTTCGAGTCCGGTCCCAACACGAGGAATTTGGGCATTGCCGATGAGTGCGTCTAAAAGGTGTTCTGAAGCCTGTTGAGAGGTTTCACTCCTGCATCGAGAGCGAGATCAAATGGAACAGGTGACAGTTTGCTGTCATGCATATTCTGTCTAGTACTTGTAGCAGAGCATAGCTGACGAGAGAGAGGGAGCAAGAGAGAGAGGACAGACAGACAGAAACAGACGCACACTCCGAGCATCTCTTTCCGGCAACTTCCTCCAAAGGAAGGATGTCGTAAACCAGTGCTTGGAGTTTGAAACAGACGTACAGAGACAGAGACACACACGCACACAGAGACAGGCAGAAAGATAGAGAGACATAGAGAGAGACAGAGACAGACGCAGAGAGAGAGAGAGAGAGAGAGAGAGAGAGGAGAGAGGAGAGAGAGAGAACTCGAACTTATTTTTTTTTTCTCTCAATGATTGTAGTTTCTCATCAGTCAAACATATTTAACAACTAGTCCTTACTAAGCTAATGATGAGTACAAAGCTTTTATTTCATTTAAATGTACAAGGCAGGATTTATAAAATAAATATGAAACACGAATGAATGAATGAAAATGTGTATATGGAGCATAAAAACTTCCCCACAAAAACTTGCGTGTACAAAATGCCAGGTGCACACACAGCACAGCACACACAAAAACACGAACAAGCTAATACGCAAAAAATGTGACGTAGCGCGCGCGCGCCAGAGACAGAGAGAGAGACAGACAGAGAGAGTAACTTGGGGTTTACGCCCAGTGAACCATTACGGGTATTCCACAGGGCTCAATTATTGCACCTCTCTTATTTAACATTATTATACACGATCTCCCAAAAGCATTTTCAAATAACACACATGTGGCTCAATATGTAGATGATTTTGCTATTTGGGTTAACACAACTCTTAGGAAGCAGACCAATAAGACGGTGGTAAGTTATGTACAAAAACTATATCGATCGGAAATGAATAAATTAACCGCTTTCACGAAGGAAAACGGTTTTGAATTATCACGGCAGAAGACGTGTTTAATGCTTTTTAATAATGGAGAAAACCAGAAAAGCTTACCTCAAATAGAACTAGATGGTTAGTTATTAAATTACAAACAGAATACTAAGTTTTTGGGTGTGTATCTAACTGCTAAGTTGAACTGGAGGCTACACATTGAAAATGTAATCAATAAAGCCAGAAAACGAAAATAGTCAGTACACAGTCTTGGTGTCAGGACACAAAAACGTTATTACATTTATCTATATCTTTAGTCAGATCAAAATTGATTTATGGTCATGGGGTATATTTTTCCGCACCAAACACACTCCTAAATAAACTGCAAAGCATCGATAGTAAAGCAGTTAAATTAGCCATTGATTATACTGATTTGAAGAAACGTGAATAAACAAACATTTTAACTACAGAAGTAAGAGAACATCTAATTAATAACTATCAAAATCATATTAAGATTTTCACTGATGGTTCCGTTCTGGATTCATTAGATAGTGGAGCAGGATTCGTCATTCCTGAATTAAAAGTACAAAAGCCTTTTCACTTTTTACCTTTATATTCAGTTAGTAATATTTAAATTTTTTGATCTGTGTTGACTCAAAATCAGTTCTATATGCATTGAAAAACTGGGACTGTAAAATGAGAGAAGTAAATCTTTGTTGTGGCTGCTTTCCGGTTTGTACAGCGCTAACAGTGTTCCAATGCATCCGGCGCCTATCGTTTGTCAACCCCTTGGCTTTCAGTTAGCCTGTGCAAGACATACTTCCCGTACTGAATAAGACAGTGAGACATCTGCGTTGACAGACTTCATAACTTTATCAAGTGTCGTTGTCACGTCATGGTAGGTGACGGCAAGCAAGGTAGTGGTCTCATTTTGGACTACATTCACAGGTATATGTTTGCTAAATGTTTGTCCTTGCGTGCTTATACGCGTACGCACGTGTGTTTGTGCTATGCTCTCGGGGGTTTCACGCCATGCGTGTATCCCCGTGTGCGTGTGTGTGTGTGTGTGTGTGTTCCAAACATATATAAGTTGTAATAATGCCGCGTTTTCAATGTAATTCATTATTGACTTTTAAAAAATAAAAATTATCCGGCTCCAATTTTGTCTGTGGATCTGACGAATTATGCTAATGTGGCCCTTCCTTTCTGGTTGGTGGGTTGGTTTTGTTGTAGGTTTTGTTGTTGTAGGTTGCTATTGTTATAATCTGTCTTTTTCGCTTTTGGGCTTATTGTTTTCTTTTCAGTGTTGTTCTTGCTGATAGTGGCGTTGCTGCAGCTGTTGGTATTGTTTCTTGTCTCTCTTTTTTCTTTTGATTTCGATTATTTTTTACTTCTTTTGGTGTGTTATTATAATTATGCATGTGTACCAACAGAAAGGGAGGGGATTGGATCAGGGCCGGACGGTGAATGGCTGTACTGTATCAAAAACTTTTTTTAATGAAAATTATATTAGTAATGGAGGTAGTTGTTACATTCTCATTGTTGAGATATTCATGCTGTCTTGAAGTCAGTCTGGATTTCGCCCCTCTAGCAAACACATGCGCGAGATGTCGACGGAAATGTCTTTGCACGTGGATGCTGTGACGGCAGAGATATGTTTTCACTGTAAGTAGCAAGCCAAGACAGGTTTGACTGTTGTGGCTCGAACTGTGGTGACGGGCGGCTCTCGCTATGTCACATCAAGGTTCTGAGCTGAAAATTCTGCAGGTACCAGCTTGGGCCTCGGGTTTTGTTCAAGTCAAGTCAAAAAACTTTAATCATCCCTGACAGAGCAATTCAATTTAACTAATATAACGCTCATTAATTTAAGAACATGTAAAGGAACGCCAAAACATTTGCGTGTACAACAACATAGACAAGTTATGCTGCACAAAAATCTGTAATACAAATATAAAGTCACATAAATTATAAACGGGTGCGTACTCATGTCACGTCAGCACACACACACACACACACACACACACACACACACACACACACACACACACCACACACACACACACACACACACACGCCAGTATTAATTCTACTCAACCACATACACTCATCCATCGACTGGAGACATACACATTACCCAAACCTAATCAGACACCCACCACACTTTCAAACAACCTAGATACAGTATACATATTAGATCAGCTGGCACAAAGGGCTGATGTTTTGTTTTGTTTTTAACACGGATTTCCTTGGGTTTTTCCAGCGGAAGAGACCTTTAATAATCCCGTACGCTTCAAAGCTCCAGTTGCGAAACTGTTGCAATCTTTTGGTCACGCTGCAGGCTATTTTACATGACCGTCGTGCATATGGCTTGATCTAGGCAAGTCAGCAACGTTCACTGTGAGTCTTTGATACATACACATCTGCTGGGTGAGTCGTCGTTACGTTTTCTCCGTTATTGTCTTTGTTTTCCGTATAGCGTCCAACTTGAATAGTTTGAAGACAGACAGCATTTTATTTTGGCTTTTCCATGTCTATCATCCTTTGAGTCCCTAGACAGGATCTTTAACGTGCGTGTCTGGTTTTTTGTTTACGTATACACACGGGCTTCGTATGGATTCAACAGTTGACGTGGGAGGCAGGCGCGGTCTGTCTGCTGTCTCGGGGTTGGGGCGGTCTGTCTGCTGTCTCTGGGATTGGGGGCGGTCTGTCTGCTGTCTCTGGGGTTGGGGGCGGTCTGTCTGCTGTCTCTGAGGTTGGGGGCGGTCTGTCTGCTGTCTCGGGGTTGGGGCGGTCTGTCTGCTGTCTCGGGGTTGGGGCGGTCTGTCTGCTGTCTCTGGGGTTGGGGCGGTCTGTCTGCTGTCTCTGGGGTTGAGGCGGTCTGTCTGCTGTCTCGGGGTTGGGGCGGTCTGTCTGCTGTCTCTGGGGTTGGGGCGGTCTGTCTGCTGTCTCTGGGGTTGAGGCGGTCTGTCTGCTGTCTCGGGGTTGGGGCGGTCTGTCTGCTGTCTCTGTGGTTGGGGCGGTCTGTCTGCTGTCTCTGGGATTGAGGCGGTCTGTCTGCTGTCTCGGGGTTGGGGCGGTCTGTCTGCTGTCTCTGGGGTTGGGGCGGTCTGTCTGCTGTCTCTGGGGTTGGGCCGGTCTGTCTGCTGTCTCTGGGGTTGAGGCGGTCTGTCTGCTGTATCTGGGGTTGGGGCGGTCTGTCTGCTGTCTCTGGGGTTGAGGCGGTCTGTCTGCTGTCTCTGGGGTTGGGGCTGTCTGTCTGCTGTCTCTGGGGTTGGGGCGGTCTGTCTGCTGTCTCTGGGGTTGGGGCGGTCTGTCTGCGGTCTCTGGGGTTGAGGCGGTCTGTCTGCTGTATCTGGGTTGGGGGCGGTCTGTATCTGGGGTGGGGGGCGGCCTGTATCTGGGTTTGGGGCGGTCTGTCTGCTGTATCTGGGTTGGGGCGGTCTGCATCTGGGGTGGTGGGCGGTCTGTATCTGGGGTGGAGGCGGTCTGTCTGCTGTATCTGGGGTGGGGGCGGTCTGTCTACTGTATCTGGGGTGGGAGCTCTCTCTCTCTCTCTCTCTCTCTCTCTCTCTCTCTCTCTCTCTCTCTCTCTCTCTCTCTCTCCAACACACGGCACATATAATCTTCTTCTCTCTCTCTCTCTCTCTCTCTCTCTCTCTCTCTCTCTCTCTCTCTCTCTCTCTCTCTTATTATTATTATTATCATCATCATTGATGCTGTATTTGTCTATGGCCTTTTGTCATAATATTTGACTGTGAATGTCTTGGTTATTAGTAGTACTGTAGCAACGGCAGATATATGAGTCGGACTTTGTGCTAATATCTTCACCGTTGAGAAATAAAGTTCAATCAATCAACCAATCAGTCAATCTCTCTCTGTCTCTGTCTGTCTGTCTGTCTGTGTCTGTCTCTGTCTCTGTCTGTCTGTCTCTGTCTGTCTCTGTCTCTCTCTCTGTCTCTGCTCTGTCTCTGTCTCTCTCTCTCTCTCTCTCTCTCTCTCTCTCTCTCTCTCCAACACAGTGCAGCAGCCAACAAGTGAAGACCGGCAGCAAACGGCAGAACAACCAGTGACAACAACGCTGCAACAGGCACAAGTAGAAACGGAAGACCAGGTCCAGAGTGGGGACCCAGGAGAGACGACGGACCACACCGACAGCGGACAAGATGCAGAGGAGCAGCAGAAACACACACATGAAAACACAGACGAGGTTCCCGACCGCAACACCTACGCCGATGCCGTGAAAAGTCCACCACGCCATATCGCAACACCAGCGAAAGACACACCAACACAGACGGTGGGAAACCACCCAAGCGTGTCTCAACCACAACAACACGTCGGTGGGGATTCCCCGGTTCATGCACGAGACGCACGGCCCCAAACAGCGCAGGTCAGAAGCAGCTCAGTGTCTGGGGCAGAGACACGTGCAACACGGAGCGCATCACTGCCCCGCAAGAGTGTGTGTACCCGGCAGACAAGTCTGCAGTCAGCCTGGCAGATGACGAAAGACAATCTGACACAAAGATAGCAAGCAGGCCGAGACCCAAAGACAGCAATTCCCAGAGGTGAGGATAAAGAGGTTAGTGGTACTCCTAGAACAAGCGAACCGAGACAAAAACGTGTCAACATTTCTTCTTGGAATGTTGAAAACCTTGTGACTAAAGTCAGATTTCGTCAGCTACGTTAAGTCCTTTGACATTTTCTGTGCCATTGAAACATTCACAAGCACATTCTTCGACTTCAGCACACGTTTTGAAAATCACCACGTGCTTCACTCTCCGGCCATCCAACTTTCTGCACGTGGCAGGAGGTCCGGAGGTGTCGCTGTTTTCACTGACAGGTCATTCATGCCTTTTGTCACACCTATCGAGTGTTCTTATGATAATATGGTATGTATCAAAATATCAAAAGCTGCTGTAGGGCTAGATAAAGACTTGATTTTCGTTGCAGTGTATATTCCACCATATCAAAGTCCGTATTACAAACAGACTGACACGAACTGCAGTATTCACCATTTGGAGGACTTTCTTCTTAATTTATACCAGACTGGAGAAGATGCTTATTTAATGGTGTGTGGCGACTTAAATGCGCGATATTGGGGAATGGGATTTTCTGACGGATGACGAAACCGATTTATTTGGAAATGGAATTGGCAGGGACAGCGCAAGGAAATCGCAAGACGAAAACACAAACCAGTTCGGAAAGGTGTTGATAGATTTTTGCGAAATGTTTCATTGCATTCCATTGAAGGGAAAAGCCACAGTGGAGATGTGGACGGGTGCATTACCTTTATATCTGAGCAGGGTAATAGTGTGATCGACTACTGTGTTGTCTCATCAGATTTTGTTTGTAAAACTGACATGCATTTTGAGGTTGGTAGGCGAGTGGAAACGAGCCACGTGCCTATACAGCTCAGCATAGAAAGCAAACAGTTACAGCAAGAACGAAGTGCCAAAGAAACTAAAAGAGAAAGTATGACAAAGATTAAATGGGACCAAGAAAAAGCAGAAGAATTCCACGAGGCCATAAATTCTGAAACATCCAAAGAAAGCATTCAGGAAGCTTTTGGCCTCTTGGAAACTAGTGTCGAATCAGCTCTGAATTTTTTTAACGACACTGTATTGCACCCCCATGAACACGCACGATCTGTTTCAAAACTGGTGCTGAACGAGACACAAACAAGTGGTCCGACCGTGAGTGCGTGACGAAAAAGCGTGCTGCTCGACGAGCCCTGAATCGTTTTAAGAGGCCCAAAGGGCAGATGTAGACAAACTAATCTATAAACAGAAAAGAGCTGAGTACAAATCAACTGTCAAAGAAAAGAAACACCACTACAAAACTTCAGTTCACCAAGCGTTTGACAATAAGCGAAACAGTTCTAAATTTTGGGACACCGTCCGAAGGGCAAGACAAAGGAAAACTAAACAGCCAGAAATAAGTATTAGTACATGGAAAGATCACTTCCAAAATGTCCTCAGTAATAAAAGTACGGAGGTACCTTGTAAAGAAAATACAAATGAAAATCCATCTGAATCACAGCCTGGCACTGAGAGTGAAGCAAATGTAACCCATATTCCTGAGTTAGATGACCCAATTACAGAGCAAGAAGTTCGGCAGGCTGTTAGAAACTTGAAGCAAGGAAAGGCCTCTGGATTAGATGGAATTTGTGGAGAATTTCTTAAATATTCTGAAAATATTGTCGCGCCCTTTCTTACAAAACTATTTAACAAACTGTACGATATGAACGTTTTTCCCTCAGATTGGTGCAAATCTGTGATTATACCTCTATTCAAAAAAGGTGACGACAAAATTCCAGACAATTATGGAGGGATTTCCTTATTAAGCATTGTTAGTAAAGTTTTTACAGCAGTTTTGAATAAGAGACTTTACACATGGGCAGAAAAGGAAGATTTTTTTGTGCAAAGAGCAGGCAAGATTCCGTAAGGGGTACTCTACAATTGACCATATATTTACACTTGTTACAATGGTGAAATAGAAACTAAACAACAAACGAGGAGGTAAAGTATATGTAGCTTTTATTGACTACAAGAAAGCTTTTGATACCGTTGATCGTGAGAAATTATGGGAAACGCTGCAAAAACTGAAAACTTCATCGAAAATAGGGAAATATGTTAAAGTCCATGTATTCATCTGTCCAGGCATGTGTAAGAAAGGGTGCTAGTATTTCTGAGTTCTTCGACTGTTCTCTTAGGGTGAAGCAGGGGTGCTTATTTAGCCCGCTGATTTTCTCTCTCCTCATATCCGAGGTTGCTGATTTTGTCCGACAAAATGGTAGACACGGCATTCAATTGCTCCCAGGACTTGAAGAAATATTTCTATTGTTATTTGCAGACGAAGTTGTGCTAGTTTCCTCTACACCGGCAGGTTTGCAAAACCAGATCAGTAATCTCCTGAAAGCTTCTGACTCTTTGGGCCTGACTGTTAATTTAGACAAAACAAAAGTAATGATTTTTAGAAAGGGGGGCCACATTGCTTCGGGAGAAAAATGATTTTATAATGGCAGTACACTGGAAATAGTTAACAGCTATAAGTATCTTGGGTACACTTTGACAACAATATTATCACAAATTCTTCATGTGAAGAATATGCCAGCAAAGCAAAAGGTAAAATTTTAGATCTAATGAAAACAATGTGGTCGCTCGGGAGTTTAGATACAACAGTGTTTTTTCAACTTTTTGACGCTCAGATTAAGCAGATGCTGTTATATGCGTCAGAAATATGGGGAACAGCGAGAGTGTCAGCCATTGAAGCAGCTCATCTTTTTGCTTGCAAAAGACTGCTATGTGTCAGCAATAAAAGACCAAACCACATGGTATACGGTGATACAGGACCATATCCTTTGTACATAGAAAGTACGATCAGCTCCCTCAGGTACTGGCTGAAACTCCGAAAAATGCCCATGACAATGTTCCCAGAGCAAACGTTGACCATGCTGGAAAACGACTTAGACATACATGCCTCCAACAGCACCGGAAACTGGGGCAGGAAATATCAAACACTGTTTAGAATCATATAGTTTTCAGGATGCTTGGACAGATGGAGTAGCAAACGAAACTTCATTTCTTTCTGCATTCAAAAGAAAAATGGTTGAACACTTCCAAGAAGAACGGCACACGAAAATATCCAATAGTGACAGATTTTCCACCTATCGTAGTTTCAAGTCAATCCACGTAGCAGAAAAAAACACCTGAACGATATAACAATTAAAAAAAAAATTGGTGATACTTTGATAAGATTGCGTTTTGGAATCAATGAACTGAAAGTAAACAAACGTTATGGATCTGATAATGTTACAAACAAGAACTGCAGCTTCTGTCCAGGCCTCTTGTAAGATGAAAGTCATTTCCTGTTTCACTGTCAGTTTATTCAGCCACCAGACAAAAATATATTGCTGAGTTTACAGAAATGCCACGTACTCTCAACCAATTGCTCGAAACCCCATCTACTTTTGTTTCTAGAAAAGTAGCAATGTATACATTTTATGCTTTGAAATTCAGAGAAAAACTGCTCGCGTGAACGTATGGTTCAATGAGTACACCTGCTTTTTGCCTTCAACTAGGATGTTATGCGACTGTATGGGTCGGTGGCCTTCACAATAATATATGTGTCAGTGTCAGTGTCTCTCTTCAACACACGCCACACATAATCACTGTCAGTCTTTCTGTGCCTCGGCGTCAGTTATTCTGTCTACACCGAGACCCGATCATGGTGCGCAGGCCACTCAGTCACGATCCCTCTGTGCACATGGCTGTCTGTAGCCCCGTTCTTGTTTCGTTTTGGTGTGTGTATATGCGTGTGTGTGAGTGCGTGCGTGCGTGCGTGCGTGTGCGCGCTGGTGCGCGCGCTGGAGCTAAATCAAACAAAACCCCTGCGTCTACCTTATTTGACAAAACAAAGCTATGGAAAGAGTAATCAAGTAAGGCTATCGCTTTGCAATGCTTCGATCACCTGATCACTTGCTGACAGAATTTCGATTTTCCTGGTTCATTCAGCTTCACTTTTCTCCAGTCCTCTTCAAACATAAAAAGTGGCTTGCCATAAGCGCTGAATCTGGCGTTTGTTGCATTTGGCGGCTCGTGTGTCGCCCTTTTTATAATCATTGTCGTGGTTGAGTGAACGTAAATATTACAGAGATCTTCCCATCATCTGTGCACGTCTCGGCTCATTAGGACATGCTTGATAGTATTTTCGGTATTATGCCGTGGCCGATTGGAAAGGGCCGTAGAAGTTCTTTGATTATGCGGTTTTTTTGTGTGTGTACATATACGTTTGTGTTTGAACCTAATTTGAAGTATACATTATTCGTTAATCGTATGTTAAATCCATAGTTATCTTTATCTTGATGTACATGTGTTATTATCTTTGTCTCGTTCAGCGATTTTAGCCACAGGATACATGCTTTAAAACGTTCCATTATCATAATCATTAATGTTCCCACCCTGCACAAAGTTAGACATTTCATTTCACTTTTCAACTGTTCCAACGGAGTGTGCATAAAACACAAATTATATGTATTGCCCCTAGGTCCTCGTCTCCACTATGAGTTGCCGCCAGTGGCTGATGAAATCGATAATCATAATAATAAACATCCCGGCTCGGTCGATACCTCGCATTCGGCGCCGGCTTTCCTGTGTTTCCCAGACAGTATTTGCTATTGTGCGTGCAACGCTGACCATTCCCGTCATTTCAGCAACATGCGGCTAGTCATTGCACCAGGACCGACCGTTCATTGGTTGTTTAGGTCACATGATTTACCTTCTGCATATAAAGGTAAATCATGTGACCTAAACAACCCGACATCCGAGGACATGAAGCCCCACATCATCATCATCTAAACAACCAGTGAACGGTCAGTCCTGGTGCGATGGTTAGCCGTATGTTTTCAAAGCATGCTGAAGTCAAGATGTTGCATTCTACATGTGTAGATCTAGGCTGCTCAGTTTTATTACCTATGGGGTTAAAAATAAACTAAAAAATAAACAGCGGGTCAACCTTGGGCATAAATAGTTATGTTTACAACTAATAACCTGTTTGTCGCAGACTGTTTGGATGGAACAGAGAATCGTTAATATAATCTTTTCTGTCATGGAAGAAGTACTCATTGCCTGAATCAACAGGCGAGGGACTTAATCAGCGCTCGAAATACGCAACACAAGTACAACAACAAAGACCTGAGTCGTCTGCGGTAACTCTCACCTGGCATGCGTGTAAATACAATGTACATAAACTCCACCTGAGATACTTTCTCTACTTATTACCTGTTTGATAGAACAATCAGTCAATCAACGTTTTATGTCTGTTCACATCGAGGTGATATTAGCCCCCCCCAAACACACACACACACACACACACACACACACACACACACACACACACACACACACACACACACACACACAAACAACAACACACACACAAAAACTCAGATTCTTAATTTATTTTTGTAAATTAAAAAAAAAAAAAGCTTACCCACAGGACTATGAACAATCGATTTAACAATAGAATTGATCATATCAGTATTATACAAAATATCTCTTACGTTATTGCATTTTTCTGAAATAACTCTGTGGTAATATAGGACATTCAGGTAGTATGTGTTTAACAAATAGGATATTGTGTCGTCAAACATAGCAAATGCGTCATTTCTTTTGCGTCATAGCAAGGACGCCAGTTTATCAAAATGTGAGAAGCCGGATTTCTTGATCTTAATCTTGACGGTTACTTCGACTTGGGCCATGTCCTGGCATAAATGTATACGGAATAGACGGATTATAGCAAAGGCAAGCTGTAAGAGGTTCATGACCGCTCCCCATTCAAGATTTTCCTGCCCCTCTCTTCGTCGTCTGTGTTGATTATGATGTGTCTTGATGCTTGAAATTCAAGTTTGCTTGAATAGTTTGTGTTCTTCAGTGGTACGTGAAATGGCGTCGGTCCGTACAAGTTACGTGTTCGTTTTCTCCTCAATAGTAGCCTCTATCGGTAACAGGGCCGCCATTTTTATAATGCGTGTAGGCTGCGTAAGTGTTGAAGAAAGAAAGAAAAAGGAGCTTATAACTAAACGCGAGCGCTGCACACATGCCGATACAAGGAATACTGACGCGGGTTCGAGTCCCCGGTGCGGCAAGGGATTTTTCTCCTAGAGTCAGCTTAAGTGCAGACTCTCTTACGGTGTCCGTACAGCCCTCGTGTGCAATTGCATGCATCAACATCTGTGTGCACGTTAAAAGTTCCAAACACTAGCGGCCATACCATTGTTTGAACACGCAAAAATGCTGCACACACTGATAGGAATGGGTAGCGCTGCTCTTGCGGCTGCTGTGCTTTATCCAAATAAGGCGACCCGAACTTCTGGCAAAGGACAAAGAAATACTTTAAAAACAAAACAAACAAAAAACGGAAACTGAGATTGGCTCAGTAATGCAAATTAAATCAAATGTGTCTGCTGATTCTACTTCTAGTCCTGCAGTTTATAAGACTGACATAATTATTTGAGCCGATCATGGCAGTTTGTTAGCAATAAAACAGTACGCGCTTGAGTTCATGTAAATCACGATGCTCGGATCATTGGACTGAATTTCGCTCGATCAAAAAGTTCTCGAACCGACGGTGAACTTTCGCTCACGGGGACAGCGGACGGTCTTGGCTGTGTGTCTCTAAAAAGCTTAATTACTAGTTAATTAGGCATCTGATCAACCTTCTGATCACACACGTAAGTAGGTCTCCGTGCAGGGAATCCGCCGATATGCTTTTTGGCCAGTTCTGATGGCTTGATCGGCGACTGGCAGCCCTTACAGAAATGTAAACAAACGGGGGCGAACTTTCGCTCACGGGGACAGCGGACGGTCTTGGCTGTGTGTGTCGCTAAAAAGCTTAATTACTAGTTAATTAGGCATCTGATCATCCATCTGACCACACACGTAAGTAGGTCTCCGTGCAGGGAATCCGCCGATATGCTTTTTAGCCAGTTTTGATGGCTTGATCGGCGACTGGCAGCGCTTACAGAAATGTAAACAAACTGTTGGCAGATCATCGGCACGTTGCTAGTGTGAGTGAAGCGTTACTGTGAGGAGAAACTGTGACTATCGGCACGTTGCCAGTTTCAAATGGTTTTTGAGAAGCTTGTTCTGGAATGATGAGCGTGATTAATTCTTATTTTTCGAGGACCGGATTAAAGAGAAACCACACATCAACTTCGGATGAAAGTGACGTCAGCATCAGCTCAGAAAACGACAGTAAGAAGCAGGAAAAGAAGCGCATGAACACTGTAGTAGAGGACTCTGACATGGCGGTACAGGCAGCACTAGACAATATCAGCTAACGCTTGAATACCTTGGCAACCAAAGTAGACGTCGAGCAGATGAGGGATAAAGTAAAGTGCCTGACCAAGACTTACATGGAGAAGTTGGAGAAGCTGGAGGGGCGGTTGTTTGATACAGATGTGACTGGAGTCAGAGGTGAAGTCTCTGAAGAAAATGAACGAAGCTGGTACAGGCATCATTAAACAGCAAGATCGGAGAATCAAGCAGAATGAGAGAGAGCTGAACGACCTACAGCAGTATTCCAGGAGGTGGAATCTGCGAGTGTTCAAGGTGCCAGAGAAGGACAAGGAGACTGCAGCCGATTGCACGGCGAAGGTGTGTGCGATTTTCAGTGACAAGGTTGGCATCCCGATCACCGCCAGCGACATCGAGGTGGCCCACAGGACAGGACAACGCAGCAGCACCAGAGCAAGGCCCATTCTTGTGCGATTCTTTGATCGTAAGAAGAGAGACAGCGTCATCATCAGTCGATGCACCTCAAGAAAAAAGGGTTTATGTCATCGGGGAAGACTTGACGTATAAAAAAGTGTTCAAAAAAGCAAATGAACATTCTCTACGATGTCGGTGTGGAGTTCAAATGGGAAAATTCTTGCCAAGGTGAAGAACGGTCGCATTGTTAGAGTGAACATTCACACAGATCTGGATGAAGCTTTCAGACTGCTATGTCGGGAAATGAAATGAGTGCGGATGAAGAAGAATAGATAAAAACTTGTGTCTTGTGTCGGTCTGTGTTCTTGCGCTGTGGAAAGGAAGGGGCAAGGACGTAATATCTTGTTAGATCAGACTTGACTGTACAGAGCTACTACCTTTATTTGTATCGATTTGTTGATAATTATGGTGGCACCATCCCCCCC
Source organism: Alviniconcha marisindica (assembly GCA_018857735.1). NCBI lineage: Eukaryota > Metazoa > Mollusca > Gastropoda > Provannidae > Alviniconcha > Alviniconcha marisindica. Next base: position 11,168 of record JABMCL010002997.1, on the reverse strand, counting down.
CCCCCCTCTCTCTTCTCTCTTTCACTTTTGCCACCCACGCCCCTATTTGGATTTGAATGAACGAGCCAATACACAGAAGTTAATATCAGTTTTGTTGCGGCATTTTCTAGGTGGTGTAGCAATGCTAATGGATTTTGTTTGTTTGTTTGTTCTGTTCTTCTCTCTCTCTTCTCTCTCTCTCCTCTCTCTCTCTCTCTCTCTCTCTCTCTCTCTCTCTCTCTTTTTTTTGGGGGGTGGGGGTGTTTTTTTTTTCCCTTTGGGAGGGGTGGGGGGGGGGGGGGCTCAGTTTTTGGTTTTTTATTTTTGGGAATTTTATTTGTGTGTGTGTGTACCATCTCTCTCTCTCTCTGTGTCTCTCTTGTAAATATCGCAGGTGATTCGTTTTGGGGGAGGAATGACACATGTATTGTTGAGTGTCAAGAAGTGTGCAGCCACGCTAGAACGGGCGTGCGGGCATGACAGTGTGTGTGTTTCTCGGGCTCCCTGTCTCTGACGTATGTCCCCCTGTTTAGTTATCCCTTGCTCAGTTGCTGTGTGATGTGTGCCTTTCACTGCGATTGACGTTGTTTGTATCATGCACACCGGGCAAGCTGTGGGTATCCACGTTTTTTTTCTCTCCTCCAACTCATATGTACGTTTTGATTTGGTATAGCAAAAGCAGGTGTCATGCCAGCAACGCTTGTGTCTAAACTGGTGTCAGACGAAAATTGTACAAGACAATTTAGTTTTTTGTTTTTTTTTGTTTTTTTTGGGGGTGGGGGTTTTTTTTTTTTGGGGGCCCGTGGCGTGGGGGGGGGGTTTTTTTTTTGCTTTTGGTGTGTTTGTGTGCGTTTTTTTTGGCTTTTTGTTTTTTTTTTCACCACCAACCACCCCACCCCCACCCCCTTTCCCTTGCCCCCCCCCCCCCCCCCCCCCTTTTTTTGGGGGTTTGGGGGTTTTTGGGGGGGGGGGGGGGGGGGCCCCCCTCCATGGGGTGGGGGCCCTTTTCCCCCCCCCCCCCCCCCCCCCTTCCCCCGTTTTTTTTTTTTAAAAAAAAAAAAAAAAAAAAACTGTATGCGACGTTTGCGTGTGCCTGTGCCAGCATTCTGTAATGCTTGGCCAGTGAAGAATATGACATAGATGTGTTTTTTAAATTATCTCGCTAGGTGCGTGCTGAATGTACATGTAGTTCTCAGTGTGGATCTTTTCCCATTGGCATTGTATTGGAGTCTTGTGAACATAGTAGTGTTATTTGTTTTGTTTGTACTAGTTACTGCTGCCTGTGGAAGGTGGTCTCCTTGCTATAGTACCAAACTTGGACAATGAGTAATACGGTTAAGATTGTTTCAGTGAACTGCCAGGACCTCTCCGACCCGCGTAAGAGAGGAGATGTGTTTCATTACTTAAGACAAAAATCATACTCTATATATCTATTGCAGGATACTCATTTTGACCCAAAAATGGAGAACTGTATTCGGGCTAGTAGTGGATATAAGTCTTACTTTGCATCGTATAACTCAAACTCGAGAGGTGTTGCCATATTATTCAACAATAATTTAAAATTTTTTCGTGAAAAAAGTGTACAAGGATTTTTTTAGGAAACTACATATTTTTACTGTAACAATAATGAATAGGGATTTTTTGATAGTCTGTATGGGCCTAACCGTGATGACCCCGAGTTTTACGCTGAACTTGAAGAACGGATAAACGATGTTGGTTTTGAAAACATTTTTTTGGAGGTGCTGGAATTTAGTCTTGGAATACATTAGACTATTACAATTATAAGCCCCATAATAATATCAAAGCACAAGAACAGGTGGAAAATTAATATAAATTTTGACCTTTTTGTTTTAAACTTTTAAATAAAGAAACGGGCGTCTACCCGAAAAAATCTCGTTTTTTTCTTGATTTTAGATTTGTCCACTTTTTTTCTCCCCTTAACGGGGACAAAAATATTATGCAACAAAATTAAAAGGTCTAAAAAAAAAATTTTGGGGAAAATTTTTATAATTCTTTATTGAAAGAAAAACTCTTTGCGGAAGAAATTAATGACATTATAAAAGCTGTAGTTGAAGAGTATGCAGCTTTACCATACATACGGGAATAGCTTTCCAAAATTCCAAAATGTAATATTCAATTTGTTATATCAGACCAGCTGTTTTTAGATGTATTATTAATGAAAAATATATCAAAGAAAATTTCTTATGCTATAAAGCCTATAATGAAAAAACGTCTGGAAGAAAAAAAAGGAAAAAGATTTAGAAAACAGTATTCAAAGTTTAGAAGCCAAGATAGTTTTGACTGAAAATGAAAAAAAAAAGGAAGTTAGAGCAGGACAAGCAGGAGCTAGTCGCGATTAGAGACAAGAGAATGGAAGGAGTCCTGCTTCGCTCGAGAGCGAGATGGATTGCCGACGGTGAAAAAATTACAAAATACTTTTGTGGACTCGACAAACGTAATTATATAAGTAAACAAATGACCAAACTTACATTGAATAATGGAGAAGAAATATATGAAAGCAATGACATTATTAAAGAAGTAAAAGTGTTTTACGAAAGATTATATTCTGAAAGCAAGTAGAACTGAAGACTGCGAAATATTAGATATGGCTCAAGATATTCCTATCTGACATTGCAGGAAAAGACTTCGCTGGAAGGGGAAAATTACTTTAGCTGAAGCAAGTCTTGCCCTTAAAAATATGAAAAATTACAAAAGCCCTGGCTCCGACGGTTTTACTGCTGACCTTTTAAAGTTCTTTTGGTTGCAGCTGGATTCCTTTGTTGTTAGATCACTAAATGATGGTTTTAGAAAAGGGGAATTATCAACAACACAGGGAAAATATGCATACCAAAAGGAGATAAATCAAAAGACTTAATCAAAAACTGGGGCCAATCTCACTTCTTAATGTTGTTTATAAAAAAGAATCTGCATGTATTGCCAAGCGTTTAAAAAGCGTTCTTCCTTCTTTGATCAATGAGGACCAAACTGGGTTTATGGCCAACAGATACATTGGAGATAACATTCGATTGATAAATGATCTTACAAGTGTATAGAGAAAATAAAATTGAGTTACTTTTGTGCTTAGCTTTGAAAAAGCCTTTGATTCTGTTGACTGGAAATTTATGTTTAAAGTTTTACGTGATTTGGGTTTTGGGAAAGATATATGTAAGTGGATATCTACGTTTTATAAAGATATAAAGTCATCTGTCATGGTTAATGGACAGTTATCACAATGGTTCGCTATTCAGAGAGGATGTAGACAAGGGGATCCGATATCACCATATTTGTTTATTTTATGTGTAGAGATACTTGCCATTATGATCAGACAAAATAAGAATATAAAAGGTATTTTTATAGGGAGAAGCTGAATTTTTTTTCTCTCCACAATCTGCAAATGATACTGAAATTACGCTGGAAGGTGACAAAAATTAATTTGAAGAAACAGTTAAGACCATCAACACATTCGGAAAAGCATCAGGTCTCTTCTTAAAGGGGAAGACCAGTGCCATATGGCTCGGTAATAAACAAATTCTCTTTTTAAATATATGCCACATTTGCAAATGGAATGGAACCCACCTAAATTTAAGATACTTGGTATATGGTCTACTAACGACTTAAAAGAGTGTGAGGTACTCAACTTTAGTGATAAATTTTCGGAAGTACAAGCTTTGTACAAAGTATGGTTAAAAGACAAATAACACCACTAGGCAGAGTAGCAGTTCTGAAATCTTGATTCTATCTAAGATTATTCACCTATGATGTTATTGCCAAAACCCCCCAGACAACCTTGTTAACGAATTGCAGAGTTCAGAAGACAGTATTTCAGTTTGTGTGGAATAGAAAACGTACAGGATAAGCAGAAAAATATCCGTCCGATCCATCGCGAAAGGAGGGCTTGGGACACCGAACATAAAAACTTATATTAATGCACTGAAGTTAATTTGGATTCGATTTTTTTTTTAAAGTGAGCACAAATGGAAAAGTATAATTAAATCAACTTATCCTAAAGTGGCGTGGATCAAGCCTTCATTTTCAGGAACATGAGGTTAATAAGTTTTGGAGTCACGTATTTATGGCATATAAAGAGTTGGTAAACAAATACATGTAGAAAATCAGATGAGCTAGTTGCAGAGCCAATCTTCTGCAATCGGAATATCCTAGTTGGAAATAGAATTCCTTTTCATAAAAACTGGATTGACAAAGGCGTGTGTCATATTAAAAATATGCTGAATGATAATGGTACATTTATGTCATTTAAAAGTTTTAAAGAAAAATTCCGAATTAAGACAGATATAATTACGTATATTGGACGCAGAAACAGAAATAACAGTGGAGGGTAAAAATTCAGCAGATTTAATTAAGACGCTTAAGACGATTTATAATCAACAAAAAGGCTCACGCCTTTATTATGAGGTACTTAGCAGAATATAACTAAACCTAACTGTTGTGACAATAAGATATTAATTGGTGTATCACCTTTAAGAAAAGCAACAGATTCAAGAAATAAAACTGAAATGGTTTCAAATAAGAAAAAATTTGAATAATTGCTACTAATGTTGTTTTAATGCACAGGGAATTGAAAATGACATTACTTGCTCTTTTTGTCGACAAGAACGAGACTCAATTAACCATATATATTTTGGTCATGTACATACGTGAGGTCATTTCGGGAACAGTTCCAGATTGTAGTTAATGCTGGCTGTTCAAATGCGACATCAGTTAACTTAATGAAAATATTGTACTGTTTTGGGCACGACATCCATTTTAAATCAGATAACACCTTTGATTTGATTATTTTGCAAGCAAAGTACTTTATTTATAATGTAAAATTAACAAGACTATACCACAATTGCATTTTTTTCAAACGTATTTAAAAACTGACTTTGAGGTGTACAAATATAATGCAAAACTGAATATGTCATATGATAATAGTGTAATTGAATGGTGTCCTTACCAGCAGTTGACTGACGTATAGACTATGTCATAGATGGTAAATGTTAGGTGACATGATGTACAACATACATACACGCATTCATGCACTTATACATAGTTCGCATGCACATACTATGTAAGTACTTTTTTTTTTTTGGTGTGTTGATTTTTGCTGGGCCCTTTAATGCTTAATTTTAGTTTGGAATTGTGTGTGTGTGTGTGTGTGTGTGTGTGTGTGTGTGTGTGTGTGTGTGTGTGTGTGTGTGTGTGTGCGTGTGTGCGTGTTTGTCTCCCTCTCTCTCTCCTGTATTTTTCCCAATATAGCTCATTTTTGTTATGTTTATGAACTCTTTTTGCTGATGACTATTTATTATAAGCACTGTCACAATATTGCTGTAAGTTGCACAAAAACTGGAATAAAACATGACCAAAAAAAAAGAAAAGAAAAAAAGGTCTCGAACCGAATACGAAGTGTCGTATGCGCCACGAGGAGCCACAGCATTGCGAGGAACTGGATGATAAAAAATAAAATTAAAAAAAGTATGTGTACCCCAGGACTTTGCCATCACTACATTTAAGGATCGCTAATGGTCCGTACACATAGGTTCAGGCGTAGCACTGTCATTCTAATCCATGTCCAAGAACATTTCAGACAGGTTCGACTTCCGGCCTGATATGTATGAAGAGCGAATAAAGTTAAATGCGGATAGCCTCTAATCCCGATTAGCTAAAGAGTCATGACAGCAGTATTTTTCTCTTTTTCTTTCAGTGCAGAATGGCCAAGGGTATTCGAACGTTCTTCCTGTTGATGACGACTGCTGCCCTGGTCCTTGTCCTCTTCTCCACGTGGACCATTGAAACATTTAGCAGACACCGGCCATGCTGGGTAAGCGATGCCAACACAACGTCACTGTTGATGACCCCTGCAGATGATTCAGCAGTCCTGTTGTCGCGTCACGAAGACCACGTTGCTCCGCACAGCGATGTAAGAGACCATAAATTTCACGTCCTGAGTTTTGGGTACAGGTTTGTCCTTTGCGGCTCAGTTCTGGGGCATGTCTATGTCTATGACTTGCGTATGCTGAATGATCAGTGATGTAGTTGTTCAGCGGTATAGGGTGGGGTGTGGGGGTGCTGGGGGTGGGGCACAAATAACAGTACCGTATTTCACAGCATATATACACTGAACTCACATAGGAAAAGAAATCGAACGGTATATATATATATATATATATATATATATATATATATATATATATATATATATATATCCGAATACCGTTCGATTTCTCTTCATATATTTATATCTAAAAACTTGGAGGGCAACCCTCGGAACCTTTCTGTTTTTTAGCCGACAGTTGTTGTTCAGGTCTTATGCTTGCATGGTTAAAAGAAAAAAAGAAAGAAAAAAAGCATTCTTGGGGAATAGGCACATTCAGTACAAACGGGATTTGGTCATGGAAATAAATGACTACACTGTACATGTATTAAAAACGTGAAAGTACAAAATGTGGTCACTACCTCTTGTCAAATGGTCTTAAAGTATAGCATGTCAAAACAGCGATCTGTTTCAACGCAGTTAGCATTCAGCAGAGTAAACGCCATGCGTACGCACTGGCATATTCAAACATTGCTTTTCAGCTACTTTCTCCAAAATGTAACATAGTATGTTCTTTCCAAGTAACGTACATATTCATCAGTCTAATTTTATGTTTGCTGTAGGACTTTGGCGCTGTCTGATAGATAATATTTTAATTATTACACAAGGATAAAGAGAGAGAGAGAGAGAGAGAGAGAGAGAGAGAGAGAGAAGAAGAGAGAGAGAGAGAGAGAGAGAATTACAAAATCGTATTAACCAATAAAGGAAAGTGACAGAATAATGGATATTTATCTACATATGTATAAAACTTCTTCTTTTTTCTTAAAAAATAAATAAATCATATCTAACAAGACTGGAAGTTAAAACGGTGGCGCATTATACACACCTAACCAAAAAGAAGCACACACACACACACACACACACACACACACACACACACACACACACACACACACACTCACCACGCACACCACGCGCACACACACACACACACACACACACACACACACACACACACACACACACACACACACACACACAGCACACACACACACACACACACACACACACACACACACACACACACACACACACACACACAACACATACACACACACACACACACACACACCACACACACACACACACACACACACACACACACACACACACACACAACCACACGACACACACGCACACACACACAACACACACAACACACACACACACACACACACACACACACACACACACACACACACACACACAACACCACACACAACATCATGACACACACACACACACACACACACACACACACACACACACACACACAACACACACACATAATCTTATGTGACCACGAGGAAAGAAAAAGAGTACAATACTGCATGAAAATACAAATATTAAAAGTCGATTTTTAAATTATTTCTTTATATAAAATTCAAATCTAAAACTTTACAAGAGCAAGAAAAGGAAAAAACTAACAAAACAAAAAACAAACAAACAACCAAACTTGTATACATTTTGTGTTATGGTGTCTGGTGAACGAGAGACAAAAGCAAAAGAAGTATCAAGGTAGCTTAGTGAGTGCCTGAAATGCTTTCCTTTTGAATGTTTTTAATTCCATGGGGTGTCTGAGTTGATGAGGTAAACTAGTCCACGCTAAAGAGCCTGAAAAGGAGAAACTCGTTAAAAAATATCAGTCTTTGTTCTGGGCAAAAACTGTTTATTCCCATGAACGTGAAGAAGTTCAGAAGAAATCGTGAGATCTTTCAGGTACTGCGAGGCTTTGCCGTGAACAACATTTTTAAAGTAGACCACATTGAGTTTTTTGTTGTTGTTGAGAAATAGTTGTTTGTCTAAAGGGAGTAATTTGAGAGCATGTACTTTTGTTTGTAGTCCATATTAGAAATTGGCGTCAAGACCTTTACGGTACGTTTGTGGAGAGAATACTGTTGCTTCATGTGCACACAGGCACATCCATCCCATACATTTGAAACATTGTTTACATATGACATAATATGTGAAAAAAAAGAAGGGATAACTGCTTGGTGGCTGACAAGTTGGCTCAGTTTTGCAAGATTTTTTTCTTCTAGAAACATTTCCGCAAATGTTAATAATTATGCGTTTGCCACTTTAGCTGCTCGTTACAGTTATTCCAAGTAGGCGATGCTTTGAACTTGCTCTGTTGGCGTTGTCTCGAAGTTTAGATTTAAGGGGAGCTGTTGTTTCTGATGTTTCTTTTGTCCTCGCCATCAACATGCATTTTGTTTTGGTCGTATTTAGTGCCATCTGATTTCTACAGCACTATCCAGAGACATTATTTATACTTTGTTGTAAATCCCAACGTATATCATATACGTTGTCGTTATCTGTATTAATGGTGCCATCATCAGCAAATAAATTACATTGGACTCATGCACGTGTAAGGTACAGAGGCAGGTCATTAATAAAAATGCAAAACAAAAGCGGGACTAGGTTCGACCCTTGAGGTACTCTACTTGTTACAGACATTTCTTGGGAGTATGTGCCATTTACAAGTACACATTGTAGACGACCCTGTAAGTTATATCGTAGGAAACTTATATTTGCGATGTTTATACGTGGATATTTTTTCAGTAAAATGTCGTGATGAACCATGTCAAACGCCTGCGTAAATCGAGAAATACAGTACCTGATATCTGACGAGTGTTGAAAGCTGAGAGCCAAGTATCAGTTAAACGGGTAACCGCTGTTTTACAAGAATGCCCACATCGGAAGCCAGACTAAAAGGAATGAAAAAGATAGCGTGTTTCTAAAAGTAATAATAATAATCCGTCCAGTGTTTATGAATGTGTCGTTCTAGTGGCCTTGTGAGAACAGACAGGATCGAGATAGGGCGGTAGTCTGAACGTAAGTAAGAAACAATGCTTAGAGAGTAAATTTCAAATGAAACGGGAAGAGCGGCGAAGGGATACACATAGAAGGGGGCGCTCTGAAAACAGAAGAATTAAGGCTTTATATATATATATTTTAAATTCAAGTAGCGTTTAGAAGACGAGTCATCTTAAAATCGTGACAGGTGCCTCGGAAGGAGACTGAATCGAAGGTCAAATACAAGTCTGCAAGTGACCTGCCCCCGGCTATGATGGCGCGTGACATAACGTGGAGTGAGGCATGGCCGGAAGTTGAAATAAACACAGTACCAGGCCAGGTGAGCAACAGACCTCTCTCTCTCTCTCTCTCTCTCTCTCTCTCTCTCTCTCTCTCTCTCTCTCTCTCTCTCTCTCTCTCTGCCCCGGTGGCGAATTCAGATTCGCTTTACTTTATCTTCATTTTATCTATCGTTCTTTGTACTATATTTTACTCCCATTGTTGTTGTGTGTGTCATTAGGGACAGATTTGTTTTAAACAATTAAACGCCAGCCTTGCTTAATTTCTTATCCTTGTGTAATAATATATCATCATCTCTCTCGCTCCAAAACTGCTCCAGCGACTGCCTTGATCGGGTAAGACTGGGTATTAGCAGTTTCAAAGTGCAAACGAACCGAGACTTACTGCCGGACAACGGCTGTCTATCCTGTCCGGCACTGCTGGACAAAGAGCTACATTTTGGGTTTGTGCAAGAAATACGAAGATTAAGACCAAAATTATATGTTGAAAGACATTGAACCACACCATGAGCGTTGCCAGAATTTAGCAATGGATGTCATGCCAGGTGAAAGGTATTATCAGACAAATTGCGTGTTTTTTCTTCCAAATCTTTGACACTCGTGACAAATTGTTGGAATCGAAAGCCTGAGAAACTTACTGTTGTGTGAAAGCAAAGGCATCCTAGACTGGACAGGAAAACAACATAGCTCAACCAAAAACAGATAAGTGGTTTAGCTTTTCACTTCATTTTTCATCGTTTTTGACCGTTTAGCTGTTGTTTAAGTGTCGGTTTGTAGTTTGACAAAGTGAATTACCCTGAAACTTATGGTTTTGTCTTGTCTTAATAAATAGCATTCTTTTGAACATTTTACGTGTTTGGATCTTGTTTTAGAACGCTAGCAGTCATTCTTGTTCCAGACTCTATACTTTTTATTTTATTTTTTAGAACGAATAAGCATGAAGCGTACCACAAATCAAGTGAGCATCACATTGATAAATGATGACTAAACAAAAATATGACGGAGTGAGCGACAGAGCTCTGACAGATAACCAGAGTGTTATACGAAAGAAAGATCGTAGAGGATGATTGAGTGAATGGATTTTGGGGTGAAAGAAAATGAATGTAGGAAGCAAAGTTTTGCGGTTACAATTTGAATATGTCCAGTGCAGTTCCATACTGCTGCTAAGTGTTAATCGATTGTTCTTCCCATAAAATCCTCTCTCTCTCTCTCTCTCTCTCTCTCTCTCCTCTCTCTCTCTCTCTCTCTCTCTCTCTCTCTCTCTCTCTCTCTCTCTCTCTCATGCCTCCCTTTCCCAATCCCTTCCCTTGGCATTTCAACCCCTACAACCCATGGCCTCCGCATCATAGCTATGTCCAGCAGCCCCGATCCCAGTCTCAGTAAATGATGATCTTTGTAGCGTAGCGTCCTCCAGGCTTATTTGAAGCTCATTGTTCCCCTTCTGAAAAGGTATAAAAGTGTTACTGTTCCCGTTCTAACAAGGTATACAAGCGTAACTGCGACGTCCAACATTTATTACAATACTAGTTTACTGTGTAATAATAACGGATCTAGTCAGTTGAACCTTTTTATTTGTGTAAATTATCGTGGAAGTTCATTTTACGAACGTGTTTGTTCTATTGTCTTTGCTGCCCCTTTGCGTGCTTTGTTTTCGTTAATTTTATGATTCTGTTCAATTTTGGTTTTGCGCTCTGTTTGTGTAAACGTACTTTTTTCGAGTGTTTTCTTTTCTTTTTCCGGTTTGCTCTTTTTTCATAATTTCCATTGTATATTAAAATGTTGCGCGTTGGTCATCAAGATGTGTACCATTTGTATAACAAGGTTCTTGATCTGTGTGTATTCCTTAGCCAGTCAACGTTTCTTTTTCCGGTTTGCTCTTTTTTCATAATTTCCATTGTATATTAAAATGTTGCGCGTTGGTCATCAAGATGTGTACCATTTGTATAACAAGGTTCTTGATCTGTGTGTATTCCTTAGCCAGTCAACGCCTAACTATAACATTT
>JABMCL010002105.1:257500-375374 GCA_018857735.1 Alviniconcha marisindica | reverse complement strand
ACGCACCCAACAAAACAACAGAATACACATGTACATGTGCCCTGCAAAACAGAATGTAAATGTATACCCTGCAAAACAACAGAATACACATGTAAACGTGTGCTGCAAAACAACAGCATACACGCATAAACATGTACCCTGCAAAACAACAGAATACACATGTAAACATGTCCCTGCAAAACAACAGAATAGATATGTAAACTGGGCCCTGCAAAACCACAGAATACCCTGCAAAACCACTATGCATGTAAACGTGCCCTGCAAAACAACGGAATAGACACATAAACTGAAAATCATCAATAACACAGTGCAGTGACTCATAACTGCTGACCTTGTAGCTTCAGACAATTTCAGCATGGGCGTTTTGTGTCTTCGTGTTAATAACTTACATTTATAAAGCGCCCTTTCTCACATGAGTTCATAACGCTTTACAATATTATTATCATCATGATTGAGTTCACAACACTTTACAATTATTAACAGCCTTTTACAATGTCAGAATACACAAGCGCCACAGACACATTGAGTCATGCAAATATAACCCACTTGTTGCACACACACACACGCACACACTTTCTCTATGCAACAATTTGCTATTTCATTTTGCCATTGCAAACGCTGTATGGTCTCATGAGTTACACTTGCATAAACACAAGAGGGAGAGACTAATCCATTCCGGCACTCCTACTTCTCATAGGTTACACATGTGTGTGTGTGAAGCAAAAATCTTTCGTTAATATTCCCTTGTCACAGAAACTCATGTAGGATGTTGGTGGGTGATGTGATTTTTTTTAAATGTTGGGGTGTAGGTGTGATTGTAGGGGTGTGGGCATTGTTTTGGCTGTGAATGTAAAGGCGGTGGAGGGTGGGAATATGAGTAAAGACTGCACTTCATCGACCTCGGAATTGATGTTTTACTTCGTTTTACTGTTTCATTTTATTCATATACTGATACATTTGTTGTGTTGAATTGTCTAATTGTCCTTTTTTATGCGTGGAATGACCCAAAAGGTAATTTTCATTTTATGCATTTATTATGAATAATAAAGTTCTTTTGTATCTGTATTTTGTGTTGTATTCAATATTGTATTCTACTGAACAAGAAGAGTCAGAGCACCAACAAGAAATTATTTTCTTCTTCTTCTTCTTTGTTTTGTTTTTTTGTTTTATTTTTTGTTTGTTTTGTTTTGTTTTTTGTTCACTGTGTTTGTTAACGTTTAGGGCTATATAGCCTAATGCAGCATACCATTCTATTTATACATCTGTGCTCCTTGTCTTGTTTAACACTGTCTTCCAGAAGCCTACCTATGTACACTGGCGTCACCACCAGAATGGTTCTGTGTAAGGACGGGCAGCAATGTCAACCATCTTTACCGTGGGGGCTGCGTCACCGGGAGTGGCCATAAACCACAAAATGTGATGACGTTTTGTGACGTGCTTCAGCTGGTGCAAAACCCACTTAGTGGAGTGTGGTTGGGAAGTGTTTTATATATTAAAAAATAAACTGAGTTTGAATGCTAGCTTTTTGAAGAGAGAGAAAAAGAATCAGCTGTTGCAAAGGGTGAGAGAGAGACCATCGCCTTGTGTGTGGGTGGTTCAGTGGATGCAGTCGGAATGCATGTTTGCCGCAAAGGTGATAGGCCTAGGCCATAATTACAATATTTGTCCTTTCTTTTTCTTTTTTGCTAGTGAGTGTCATGATTTTGTTGCTGTTCTTGATGCAAAGAGCTGCGAGCTCATAAGAGTTCTGATTGTCCTTACAATTATGATAATTTAGAGGTGAATAAAAAATATCAACAACAAAAAAAGAACAAAATAATTCTCAATTTAATACTTACAGTTGGAAATAATCAGGCAGATCTTTCTAGAATGATTTCAAAAAGAAAAGAAAAAAAGGAGCAACGGCTAAGGTTCCACCGAGATTTGAACTCGGATCGCTGGATTCAGAGTCCAGAGTGCTAACCATTACACCATGGAACCGTGCCGACAAATCGGTGAAATTATGTATATATAAAAGTACTTTCTATACATACTTTGTTACTAGAGAGTTAACGCAAGGGAAATAATTGTAACGGAAGTTCAAGCAAAGATTTCCAATCGATTGTACAATATTCTATACCATTCTAGAATTTGTGGTAAGTTCACTTTGGATTTTTTCGAACTGAATACGTCAAAAAGTGTTGTTAGCTAAAGACAGTGTTCTTAGAAGAAAATTGAATACGTAATTTTATTGATACTGGAAAGAAAATGGCCCGGCATTGTTAGTCCTGAAGCTGCTAGGTCTCTAATTCGGTCTCGTGTTTTCTAGTTAGCTTCTTTTCTTTTTATCGTTCTGTCTTACTAATTACTTTCATGTTTGTTGATGTCCAATACATTGTCATTACAAGACATTACACAGACCAACCTCCTCTTCCTAGTTCTTAGAACGTTGGTCTCTAAATTTATTTTAATGTTAATACATTTTGTGAACTGAGGTGTAAACACAGAGTGACAGACTGACAGAGTGAGCACAGCACATTGTCATTGAGACAAACTGGCTTCAGGTTCTGAATGACCTTATCCTCTTTTACGCTGTTTTCTGGAACCAGGTTGTTTTGTTGATCAATGCTTGATGTTTATCTCAGTACCACATCATGTGACACTGGGTACAGATTACAATGAACCACACACTCCCTAGTGAGTTACTCCTTAGCCAAAAAATAATTGCAACTGCAAAGGCTACATGATACATCATTACATGTCATTGACATTAATTTTATTATGAGTCATACGACAGTTTAGTGTATTTGGTGTTGTCCGTTATTCAGTTTATTGGTTTAGTTCATTCATACTCTGCATGACATTTGACAGGTGGCAATATTTTTGTTACCATGGCCTTGTAGTTTTTATTGTTGTAAGTTTTAAAAACTGTTACTTAACCATCTGCACTGTGGAGTTCTCTGGGCGTCAGTCCTTGGGCTTGGCACTATCCTGTTTTGTGGACATGTAATAATGTATTATTAGTAATATTATTACATGTGCATGTGGGTGTGCGTTCGTGTTGTACACATTGAATTTGGAAAATCTGTGCATTTAAGGAATGTGTAAGCACTTAGGGCTTGTCATTGCCCCAGAGATTTCAAGGCTATATTGTCCAACAATCTGAAAGTGAAATTATTAGTCATTTTACAAATTTTTAATCTTGATGACATGTCTGCAGCTCTTTTTCTTTTCAGTCATCAGTGTACAAATAGTTAATGTATAACTGGGTTCTTCTTTAGTGCTGGTCCTAGTTAGGGGGAATCAGAAGTCAAAACTGAAATAGCTTACAGCTTATCCCAATTAGGCTTGTTGTGTTCCACATACATCCTATTTTAAGGCACAATTAAAAGAAAAGCAGTTAGGACCCTTAGGTGGCTTCGAACATGTCCAAGTGGAGAGCATAACGCGTGTTTCGGTGTGACATAAAAGTATCACTATGTAATATTTAGAACAAGGAACCTTAATATTTCATAGAAAGGTTTTGAATAACAATCATTAGGAGTAACTTCGTGCAATTTTTAAGAGGGTTCATCCATTTGAGAGTAGAACAGCCTACCCGCAAAATTGTGACACTGAAACACGCGTGACATGGATTTGGAAAGAAATGTTTTTCCTTCAAGATCAAACAAACACTATGGATCATGAACAAGTATTTATTCTTGTTAGTTTTTGATGCTGTGGACATATTCCAAAGTAATATTTGAACACTTCCTCAACTTCAGATGTTCTTTGAATTGTAACGCATGTTTCATGTGACATGTAACATATGTTTCACGTGACATTCAATAATCACTCAGGTTGGAAACTGTCAAAAGCATGTAGAAAATGTATTTTTTCAGAGTATTTGTACACATTACATGTATGTAAGCATTTGTTTTGAGTTTTACACACACACACACAAAATTGAGTTTGATAAGTTTTGCTTATGTAAAAAGAAAAAGAAAAAAAGTGATGAGTAGTACTAGTAATGTTTACATGAATTGACTGAAACTTAACATGAAAATTTAATCAATCATCTGTTCTCATGCAAAACAGTGACAACTTCAAGCAACTTTTATTCTGTAAAAAACCAGCTGCATTTGACACCGGTCTGTAGTGGCTTAGTTTTGTAAGCTGATCAGCAGGCACCCAAGGGATGTCATCAGTTGCAGGGAACAAGAAGCTGCTCCGATTTTCATGCAGGAACTTTATCAGCACTTCTCCAGATGAAGCCTTGTAGTCTAGAACCTAGATTTAACAGAGCCAACAAGTTAAATCACAGCACATTCAGAGACAGCAATCAAAGTTGGAGGAAATGGAAAAACAAGATGTAGTAAACTAGTACATATATAGTATGCTGCCTCAGACCCCTGTCTTTTTCATGAATGCTAATGCACCCCCCCCCCCCACCCCACCCCCCACCCCTCAGGAACCAAACAAAAACAAAACAAAAAACATGAATAATAAAAAACAAAACAAGTACAGTTCTACTCAGTATATTGATATTATTAATATTATGTTGAATTCTTTCCAGTTTAAATTAGTCAGGTTTACTAAAAATGAACAAAACAAAAACAAAAACCCTATGCAAGCACACCATGTCACTACTAAAACAGGACAGAAGAAACAACAATAAAAATTCCAAACAAAAACTCTGCAAGCACACCATGTCGCGTTAACTTGGGTTAAGTTCTATCGTTTCTAGTCCGATAGAAGATGGCAAATTTAAATCAAAAGAATCTGAAAGTTACGTCATCATATAGCACAATCTCAGTTTCACACAGAAATCAAAACAAAGTAGGGAAGATTTCTTTAAAGCACGTTCTGCAACACAATGATAATGTTTACATATGTACAACGCATGTTTTGTGTGACAGAATCAACTTCCGTCCGGTTCCATGTCACCAGAAACAAACGTTATGTTATGACCAATTCCCCTCTTCTTGTTCATGGATTGAGAAATAATTTGAAATGACTGCAACCATTACTAAACATGTTTGTTTTTGATCCTACGCATGCCTACTTTTTGGTAATTGTGGTTCCTTACCATGAAATAATGATTTGGCAAGAAACATACGTTTCATGTGACGAAACGGAGATGAGCCTGCAAGATTGATTGATTGATTGATGATCGCTTATATAGCGCTATTCTCCGCTCTCTTGAGCAGACTCACTGCGCTCGCATGTAATTCTACATGAGTGACTAGCTTTTTATAGCGCGTTTTTTTATAATATCCTCCGAAGTGGTGTACTTACAGCGCTGCCATGGCTGGTGCCACATGAAATTGCTACCGTCTCGGCGCAAGGTCTGTGTACACCATACAACCATTCTTCATGTCACTTCATACAAAGCCACATACGTAAGGTGTATGCGTGTTTAGCTGTAACCTGCCACCTGCACTTTTGGCAGAATGACCGGGATCTTTTACGTGCTACTGCATAACACGGGGGTGGAACGGATACCGAAATAAGAGTCAGCACAGAAAGTTGATCCTGGAGAAGAAAATTCTCCCGCCGCTCCTGCAGGGATTCGAACCTGCGACCTTTCAATCACGAGTCCGGCGCTCTAACCGCTGAGCTATCCCCGTCCCCAAGAGAGTGCATCAAACACATTGAACGCTGTATTTATAAATAAAGAGTGCTACTGTATAAAATACTAGTCTGAAATGATCAAGTAACTATAACTGCTTGGAATTTCACCTACCTGCGTCACTGGTAGCCTCCAAATTGGGCGAAATCGTGTGCTAGCAGACAACGATGACAGTCAGTCAACTCATGTTTCTCCTGCGTCAGAGCGTGACGCGCAGTGATAAGAGTGCCTAATCACAAATTCCGTGCTTATCACATGACACAATGTCATCAATGTGTGTGTAGATGCCCATGGTACGTTTAGAAATCGTGGTTAGAAGATTTTTTTCCTTTGTTGGATTTGTTTCGCAAATTTTTGTTGTTGCCATAATAGATGTTTCACCCATGACGCAAAATTTTCATTGCACTTTTAATGTATTTTAGGAAATAATATGGCAACTTTGGTGTTCAGATCTTGGCATCAATAGTGCTTTGTTATTTATAGCAGCAGTGTTTTCCCCGGTTCGCATTGTTGATCTTGTGCAAGTTGGAAGTGAACGCGTGTTTCATGACGTGACGGGTCATGAAACGTGCGTTATGCTCACTTTCAACCATCATTGTTGTACACAGACATACTCAGCAGTCCTGAAATTAGCTTTCTGGTGCTTTGGCATGTTGCAACTTCGCAAACAAGTTAGATATGTCTGAATATTTTCGTCTGGTATGAAGTAGCTTCCAACACAAGCAGTAGGGTATCGCCATTCCCATTTTTGGCTGCCATTTTTGCGTGACATTGGAATATATTTTGCTAATAAAAAATAAACGAAACATTTTTTTCCCACCGCATTGCTCTCATTGCTTCGTGGGAATTTTGTCCATTTGGTGTGAAAAAAAGGAACTGATTTACAACAGAACTGTTGCAACCTGAGTGACTACCAATTAGGACCAGCACTGAAGAAGAACCCAACTACATCATGGTAATTGGTATGACGGAAAATGAAAAGTTAAAGAGAAAAAATGAAATAGAAAGTTAAGTCTAATAATGGTTTAGCCCATAACACTAATACTAGTAACAGGCACTGTAGTTCTGAGGCAAGCCTGCTGCCAGGAATTCTGCCTTAGTAGGACTAAGCTAATTACCCATTTCTGCTTTGTAATTTTATTCAGCTCCACAAATAAAATGACCCATGTGTGTTATGACAGGTTTTATTGTTGTTTTAAACTGGACTTCATGTTTGTGCACAAAAGTTTATTATCCTGGTGGGGGGGGGGGGAATCTGTTGATCTATGCAAAATTGGTTGGAGTTGATGCACTGTTGTGTAGCATTTTTAATACTTTCGGTGGATAATTAATTTATAAAATTTTTTAATTTATTGGTTGTAGCTGTAGTTGGTCCTGCATGCAAATGAATGGCAGGAAACTAGTAATGTAGCTAGGAATTGATGCATACTGTGAAGAACCACTAACCTCAGTTAGTGTCACTCACCCTGGCCTGGCCAGGCCTGGCAGCTATCAAAGTTGATAATGATTATATGTTCTGATAACTGACTTCGCACCCCAACGCCAGAGAGACTGAGTGAGAGAGAAGTACTTCTTGAACCCTTTAATTAAAATGCATATATACATATTTATTAAATACTTTTGGTTTGAGCAATTGCATGAGAGGGGTTTGTTTTGTGTCAAAATCGCAGTGTTTTTATACATGTGTATTTGCGACCTCTGATCACGATGCTGTCACTTTGAATTTAGCCTGAGGTGACCCTGTGCAGATGAGGATAGATGAGATGTTAGAATCCAAGAACTAACTGACGCCATTCAATGTTTTGCCCCACTATAACCTACACAGCTCACTGGCCAAAAGTGAGTTCACAGCACTTTACTTTCAATGTGAGTCTTAACATCATGGGTCTATAAATCAGTTACAGATTCTTTGAATGTAAGTTGTCTAAGCATTTGCTCTTCCTGCATTGCTTTGTATAGCTTATGCTTTGGTTTTTATTGAGTACTTAAAACAACATAATATATAATATACTTTTTGTTGTTGTTGTTTTGGAATATTTGAAAACATTTGACTCATTAGTGTCATGTTCAGTTTTGTTTCTGTCTTTAGCTACCTGGTCTAAGGTAACAGACATGGCAGACACAGACAACTTGAACAACTCTAGTGCTAACAACACAAATGAGTCCACTTCACCACCTCCTCAAGGCAACACTGTCATGGTTTGTGAAAAGTTATCATCAGTAATTTACTGAGAGTGAGATTGCTCTCACAGTGCATTCAGTCCTGGTTTGGAAAAAGTTATCATCAGTAATTTACTGAGAGTGAGATCGCTCTCACAGTGCATTCAGCTTCATAGCTTCAGTGTATGAATGTTTATTTCTGGTTTGACTCAGCAAATGTTACAAATGTTCATATTAAGATGTGATGACAGATAGTTTTAAAGACAGTAGGACTAGGAATACTTATTGGTAATAATATATTGCTATGTGTAGTTTGAGTTTATAAATGCCATATAACTCGTTCATTTGTGTCACTGTGTGTGTGTGTGTGTGTGTGTGTGTGTGTGTGTGCTCATATTTTCATGTTTTATGACTATGCCCATGTTGTGGCTTGCTTCAGGCACACCTGATGGCCAACAAGGTGGAGACGTGTGTGTGAGTGTGTGTGTGTGTGTGTGTGTGTGGTGTGTGTGTGTGTGTGTGTGTGTGTGTGTGTGTGTGTGCTAATATTCTCATGTTTTATGACTATGCCCATGTTGTGGCTTGCTTCAGGCACACCTGATGGCCAACAAGGTGGAGACGTTGCTGTGGCTTACCCGTATCTTTTCTGTCGTGTGCACCATCATGTTCCTTCTGCCCATCTTTGGGTAAGTCCCAGTGAACATAGGTTTTCTTTTCTTTGTGAGAGTAAAAGATTTATGTAGTTTAACACAGTGTTTGTTTGCATGGATGATGATCTCATTCCGCCTTCCCCCTTATAATTCCTCAGGTGCTGCAAGAACATGCCTGCAAGCTTGCACACACACACATACACACATACAATGTCTGCACGATACGTATCTATTGCATATAAAGTTCAATCAAATTTATATTTTGAAAAAGTGGTTCACTGGAAATAAATGTGTACACTACTTTGAAAATTGTTTGTGCTTTTTTCAGCAGTATTTGAATGAGTTTCCGTGCTTTTTGTTGTTGTTGTTGCTTTTTTCCAGCAAGTATAATAATTATAATTATAATAGTGGGGTCTTAAAGCGCCCTTTCTCAAATGAGCCCCAGGCATGTCCATTTCATGCTCATGTTAACAACTGACACCAAAACACACAATATTAACAGGTATATAATACACAAATGTGTCATCAGTTGATCAAACATCAGCCCCCATAGACGCACAAGTACATATACGCACACACTTACTTGAGGCAGGTTGGAGACAGTTGGAAGTGTTAGGAGTAAGAGACAGAAAAAAGGTGAGTCTTGAGCTGTGACTTGAAGGAAGACAAACTCTGGGCATGTCACACAGAGAAAGGGAGATTGTTCCAGACTGAGGCACCAGTGAAAGAAAAGGCGTGCAGTCCTTGATATTTCTTGCGTCTGTTTTGAATACGAAATATGTGAGTACCAGCAGAGGAGCAGAGAGTGCATAATGTATGGTTCAAGGAGGTCAGAAAGGTATGGAGGAGCAGTGCAAGTGATCACAATGTAGCAGATTGCAGCAATCTTGTATTCTACAGGGTGACCCCCAAATATGCCACCCACAAAATTGCTAATAACTTCTACATGTTCTCAGTGAATTACTTCATAGTTGGTACACATTAGCTTCAGTTTGTGTGTGATCATTACACAACGCTTTCAGTTTGTAGGTCAAATGGTCTGACTTTTATGTGCTCTCCAAAATGTGTTCCAAATGCCCCCCTTGGAATTGCATGCACACTTGCAAGCGGCTTGCAAAATTGTCAGTGGGGATTGCCCTGATCCTGGCTGTAATTGCTGTCTTCATGTCACTGATTGCCTGGGGGCTGTTTTTGTACAATCGGTCCTTCAGATAACCCCAAAGGTAAAACAAATTGGGGGGGGGGTAAATCAGGTCAGATCCTTGAGGTTGGGATGGCTGCCTAGCCCTTTTGCTGTTGATGTTTCCAGAGGCAACCCCTACAGCCTGTACCAACGTGCTCTGATTGCCAGTGCTGCCACCTCTGCCCTGCGTCTTCATCAGAGGATACCTGCTGTACAGTTCAACATGGACTTCTTGCGACGTCTCTTCACTGAGGACAGCTGTCACTATCTCTTATTCTCCATCCTTTTTATCAACAGCTACCCCATCACCAGTATCCTTACATTATGCCAAATAGGTTGACATGTTAACAAAGTTAGCTTGGTAGATTGTAATCTTGATGAAGATGTCATAAGTGGGCATGCAAATTGTCAGCTGATTGCAATTTAGTGGGTAGAATAAAATGGATGTGATTTGGCACATGTTAAATTGGTACCTACCTGGTCAGGGAGACCACACTGATGTTACACATTGTCTCTACTGGAGTGATTCAGCATAGAGGTTGGCAGTGGTGTGAGCTGTTTTAGTGTTCCATTCATAGTGGGGGAGGGGGGGGGGGGGGGGGGGGGGGCAGTCATATGACACTGTCAGCAAAACACAATGTTTGAAGGTAAATTTGAGCTGAAACAGAACTGAACCTGGGGTCATGAAAATAACTAGGGATCAAACTTCATATTCTTTTCATTTGCAATTGTGGTTTCAGGTGTTTGTGTTTATACAGTAAGACCAGATATTTTTTATGAGACAAACAAACTTCTAACCTCACAGTGATATTTAAAGAACCAGAGTGCATCCATAGACTGTTACAAGGCTGACCTTTGAAAGGGGTTCACTGTAATTATGCAGATGTGGTTGTGGGAGATAGGAACTGTGATCCTTAACGTTGTACCTAGTGGCGGTGGTTCCCGTGTTTCTCTTCGCACTGCTACATGCCTGTTCCTACACAAAGGCTCTGCTGGATGTGAGAACATTTGTCTCTTTTACTGCTCCTCGTATCCTTTTCTGTCTTTCTTTTGTTTCGTTTTCTGTCCTTTCTTTCACATTGTTCTACATGAAGAAAATTTATGTCATCGTGAAAGACATCCATCAGTAGCAAGTAATTTAATGTTAATTTCTCGGACACTGTTTCACTCTAATATAACCATCATGGTTGACTTGCCATTAAAAATCAATTATCTGTCAATTTCTGACGTTATGAATGGGCTGCACATCAAATTTTGTGTGGTAGTATTGACTGGATTTTCCTGTAGTATCACTTTCAGTGACTTTGCCTGTATTTCATATTTATAGTTAAACAGCGGAAATTGAAAGTTGTGTTTCTTAAGAAGTTGCTACCGTGACCAGTCTCAGACTGCTTTTGGTTGTAAAGCAGGTGGACTAGATGGCTGTTTGTGACAAAACTTTAGCTTTGGCTTTTTTGCAGGTACTTTTAAGTTTAGTCAGTCACATACTTATAACCACTGTATGTGAGACTTTGTACTTTGCATGGCCATAGACTCAGTTGAGTCTTACTTAAACTTAATACCATTTTGTCCTTGTTTTGTTCAGGAAAAGTTATCTTGGAAGATATTTGAAGAAGCAGTTGAGTACTTAACAGCAGAAGATGCAGAAAAATTTATTTGGATTTTTTTCTTTTTTTTCCAGACAATGGGCCCTCAGTCAATGCAGTTTCTACGGAACATGATTTCCAAGCTGGAGCAGCAGCAGGTCAACATTCTGCGCTTCATTGCCTGCAATGAGATCTTCCTCATGCCTGCGCTTATCTTTATGGTTTTCTCGTCAGTATCACTTTATTTTGACTGATTCGTGCAGTGATTGTGATTGTGGTTTAACCCACTTGGCCCCTGACCCCCTGTCACCGCCCACTCTTTTGCCTTATCGCGCAACACCAGACAGCCTGGTAGCAGCCGGCTAGCACACGATCCATACTAGCCTCTCAGCTTATGCAAATAGGAACAGGATTCTTGTGAGACTTGTAGCCTTGTTTCCGCTATTGTTTACTGCTTCCGGCAATGTCCTTTGTTCAAAGTTTGGTGGAGTTTGAGAGACACTGTGAATTTTCAAAGTTGCAAGATGGACACGCGATAGATGCACGAAAATGAACAAAAGCCCTACTGTTTGCAAAGGTGTTGAAGCTTCATCCTTTGAGATTTGAACTGCAAATGTGGCTCATTCGCTTGCTGTGGACACCTTAACAGACTCATGGAGCTTCATCTTTGGAGATTCAAACTGGAACTTTTGCAAAGTTGGTTACCCTGTAGGCCCCCAAAACCTGACGTTCAGATGCAGACATTTCTGACTTGGGATTTTTATTTTTATTTTGAGTGAAAAAATCTAAACCTGTTGGATATACAAGCATACTGTATTTGCAAACTGGGGAAAAAGTACCAAATGAGCTGAAACTTTTGTTTGGTGTTTATTATTGATTTTTAAAGTTGTATACCAGGATCATTTGACGCAGTTACTTCCCTTTGCATGGGATTTCGTAGCAAAAGGGCAGCGGCTGGTCTGGGGCCAAGCAGGTTAAGGCAAAGAGTGTCCACTATGAAGGCTTGGGCAGTGAGTCTCAGGAATCAGAAATACAGGTCTAATATCTGCAATAAGAACAGAATGTCTAGCATCTCTACTAAGAACAGAATAGGAAAAGGGGGGGAAAAAAGTGATGTGAACAGTTCCAGAACATATTTTACTGTCACATTTAAGTGTTTTGTTTTCTTGTGGGTTTTTTGCTGGGCAATAAAGAAAACTGAGTGTATTACCATGTTTCTGAAAATGCAAACATCTTGGCTTTGGACTGCATTAAGTGCATAGTATTAACCATGTGATGATAAATATTCTTCAGTTTTCCTGGCTGCTTGGCAGTTAGCTCACAATGTGACCCACTGACATGCTGCAGCGAAGCTGAATGATTTTATTTGATACACAGACCTAGAAGGATTTGACCAAAACAAGCCATAGATAGCAAAGGTCAGACAAATTGGTTTTAAGGACTCCACATGTTGATAGCTGCATTTACCAAGAAAGTTGATATCCTTGTAGACATCATGGTTTTCCATATTACTGGGACATTTGCGGATTTTGGGTCAAAATGAAGAATCCACAGATGCCCTATTGTTTAACAGAGAGGATGACTGTCTTAAGAATTTGATCTGAAGACAGTTGAATGGGAAAAATGGCCAGATTCAGATTCTTAAAACTACTGTGACACCAACATTTTGTGTGTCTTTAGTCCTAGTAGTTAAAGACCACACACAAAGATATGAAATGTCTATAACAAATGTACTCTGATAGTAAAACAATGAACAACACAATACATGTGTAAAAATACTGACCTTGTTTTTTTACTCCTGTTTCAGAGGGAAAGCTAGTTTATTTTTACCCTTTGTGTACTACCGCTTCCTGACACTGCGCTATGCCTCTCGGAGAAACCCATACTGCAGGTATGTATGGGTATGAAGTGTTTGGTGTGCATGCAGAGCTGCATACATGTGTTTACATACATATGTTAACTTGTGGCATTTGGGGTTACAATCAGCAGAAGGTGGAAAAAATGTGTGGAAGGCCAAACGATGGATGATAAAAGGAAAGTACAAAATTTATTTAACTTGAAACCACTCGTGGACCTGGTTCAGATGGATGTGTCATACATGTGGCAGGAGTTACTGTCCTTTAGATAGCGCCTGTACTGTTTACATTTTCCGTCAGCCATGAGCAGTAACTTGGTCTGGTAAATTTACTAAAGTGGTCTTTATGTTTGGGGGAAATTTGGGGATTTTGCAGTAAAAAGCAGTACAACCCAAGGGATGCGTTTGAGTGTTGTGGTGACTTTCATTCAGCACAGCCCTGGTGTTTGTGTATTTGCAGAACACTGTTTGCTGAGCTGCGAATGACAATGGAGTACCTGTGCAGCAAGCCCCAGTGTCCCCAGTTTTTGCGCACCCTGTGTTTCCAAGCCATCGCTGTTGTCTCTCGCCTGGCACCTGCTGTACCTGCTTAGAGCTTCGCGCAGTCTTTAAAATCATCGTGTCACTTGCAGGCCTGCTATTAGGGTGAATGTGGAGTGTGCTTCAGAGAGGGTATGTGGTACAAAGTGGGTGATGTTACTGGAAGGCGGATGGGTGCATTTCTGTTTTTTCCTGTACTAGTTTGTGTGTGTGTGCATGTGTGTGTGTATGTGTGTGTGCTTGTGTGTAGATTTTTTGAATATATTATTCAGTGGTATAATTCACTCGCGTATGTCAACAAGATCAGTCAAAACATATGTGTATGAAGAGATGGGTGTTTTTTGTTGTTCATTTTCTTAAATAAGCAGAAACTTTTGTTAGTCTGTATGTGTAATGATCAGCTGGCGGTTTCTTGGTTGCCATCAAAGCAGCGTCTGTCAATCTGTGCATGACAGTAGCCTATTGAGTTTATTCTTAAATACCCACTTTGTTCACTGGAACACCTTGTAAAAGTCACAGTGATATCAGGCAGGTGCATGTGAATTTGTATTTTCTTGGTAAGTTTTTATCCAGTTTACCTCAAACTTTGTGTGGGTGAGAGTGAGACCATAAGATCCCTGTTTACCAACAGTCATGACTTCCCATCGCTTCTACTTTCTTTCTTTCTTTTTCTTCTAAGATGGCCAAGTATAATTATTATTACTGATCACTTTTATATAGCGCTTTGCTCTGTTCTCAAGCAGGCTTACTGTACTCATGTGATTCTGAAGGAATGACTGTAGCCAAGTGCATTTTTTAATATCTGCTGAAGTGGTGTACTGGCAGTGCTATTTGGTTGTGACATGGCTGGTACCACATGAAACTACTGCCATTCTGGCACATGTTCTGTGTGCACCATACAGCCCTGCACTAGTTTACATTGTCACTTTATTTGAAGCCACATATGTAGCGTGCATGTGTGTTTAGCTGTGTCCTGCCATCTGCACTTTTGGCAGAATGACCAGGACTTTTTACATGCTACTGCAGTAATGCGGGGGTTGAATGGATACTGAAATAAGTCAGCACAGAAAGTTTACCCTGAAGAAAAAAATATCCTGCTGCTTCTGTGGGAATCCAATCCAGGACCTTTCGCTCACAAGTCTAGTGCTGTAACCACTGAGCTATCCCTGCTTCCCTCTGCATTCTCAACATATGAATGTTGTTTATGATTTTGTAGAGTCCAGAAACACATTTATGTTATTACTTCTTTTGGACTGGCTTGTATCCAAAAGAAGTAATAACATAAATGTGTTTCTGGACTCTACAAAATCATAAACATTTGACATTTTTTTCTCCTTTCTTTTTTCATGTTTTATTGTTGAGACATTTAAACATGGCATAATGATAGCCTTTATTGAGCTGTATGTCTTCATACTAATTTAGTGACCATGACAAAATTTCAAACTCACAGCACCATTTGAAATGTAAGGAGCTGAATATGATAAGAAGTCAAGTATTTCAGCAAGCCAAGCATAGTATATAAATAAAATATTATAAAAGATAAAAATAGGAAATAATATGTTGATTTTAATACAATGAGCTAACTTTGCTAACATGTAGTAAAATATCTGTATTAAGGAAGATGTTTGCTGTACATTGTCATAGTTGTGCTTGAATGTGAGTCCATTGCTTGGTCATTTAAAAACATTTTTTTATTTTTTAGCAAGGCCATTTCTGCGTGGATCCATTATTTATTGACTGCATCATTGGGTTTTGTCATGTAACATTAATATGCATACTGTTCATCAGCTGTGCAAGTTTTCTTTTGGTATTTACTAGTGTGTTGTGGTCAGCTGTAGTCTGGCTATATTGCTCTGTTAGTGTTAGTAAAGAGAATGTGATAAAAGATTCAGATGGTTGATTGACTGGCTTGGAAAACAAGGTGTTGAGTGATGGGTGTTAGGCCAGCTGGTTGGTCATTGTGCTCCAGAATAATGACATTCTGATGTTGTTTCTTGTCTTATTTGGTCTATAGATAGGCCACATTTAATGAGGACAGTTTGATGACACAAACCATCCAGGCTTCATATCACAGACATTTTAATGAGCTAAAAAGAACAAGGTTTGTCATCTTGTGCTGCAAAATATGCCCCGTTGTGTGCCTAGTGATACTGTTAAGCTACAGTGTCACTGTCTGTGTATATGCCCACATTTGGTAGATATAGTAGAAACAGTCATATTTTTTATGTTATAATTATGAACACTTTCTATGTCCTTGACCTTGAAGATAGCAAGCCGATCTTTTCACAAGATACTCTGGCTCATGATGACGCATCACCGTAGCAAGTTTGGTAACAAAAACTGGAAACATTCAACAGTTTAGAAAATATGTACAAGATGTTCTGACATACAATGATGTACCATCAGATTAAGTTTGGTTACAGAAGGCTCAGCAGTTTAGGTATGGTAGAAACTGTTACAGACAATTGATTTCACCTGGCTGTGTCTGAGCATGTTCTGGTTTTGTCTGGATGGTATTTTCTGAACTGCTGAACCTTTTACAAGCAAGCTTGGTATGGTTTTCCATCATCATGAGCAGGAGTGTCATGCAGAAAGATCAAGATCAAGGTCACAGTAAGGGGATAGCTCAGTGGTTAGAGTGCCGGACTCATGATCGAAAGGTCGCGAGTTCGAATCCCTGCAGGAGCGGCGGGAGAATTTTCTTCTCCAGGGTCAACTTTCTGTGCTGATTCTTATTTCGCTATCTGTTCCACCCCGTGTTACCGCAGTAGCACGTAAAAGACCCCGGTCATTCTGCCAAAAGTGCAGGTGGCAGGTTACAGATAAACACCTTACGTATGTGGCTTTGCATGAAGTGACATGGTGCATGGTTGTATGGTGTACACAGAACGCGCTGAGACGGCAGCAGTTTCATGTGGCACCAGCCACTTTGGTGGATATTCAAAAATGCGCTATTAAAAGCTAGTCACTCATGTAGAATCACATGCGAGCGCAGTGAGTCTGCTCGAGAGCGGAGAATAGCGCTATATAAAAGCGATCAATAATAATAATATAATAAAATATTTCTGAAGTGCAGATCATTTTGCAAACAAACTTAATTTGATAGCAGTTCATCATAAGTCAGGATGAAATGATTAAGTGACATAGAAAAAATGTTTCAAGCAGAAAATGTATGCATACATGTATGAACAAACAATCTTTTTTTTAAAGTTGAATGATGGGCCCACTGCGAGATTTCATTTTGACTGACTGTTGCAATGACATGAAAAATGACATGGTCATATTTTGCCTGACCATTTAGCTTGGAGGGCCGTCTGAAAGTAAATGGTGCAGGTGTTTAGAGATTTTCAAGCTGACTGTATTTGGTGATCTGCAATTTAGTGTGTAGAGACTACAAACAAGTGTGGCAGCAGCCTTCTGTTGTTTTTTTACTTATACATGTTCAGCCCTGTTTCTGAGGTAAAACTTGACCTTTAGGCCATTAGTCACATCTGGTAAACACACACCCTTTCACAACTGTTGTTTATCAGTTTGTTGCATGTTCCTCTCAGTGACAGCTGTGTCGTAATGGATACAGTTTCCTTATTCTTTTTAGTTTGTTACCAACACCCTATTCTTTTTAGTTTATTACCAACACCCTATTCTTTTTAGTTTGTTATTTAGTTTGTTACCAACACCCTATTTTTTTTAGTTTGTTACCGACACCAGGAGTTGCGCACTCATAAACCTGTCCTGTTGCACTTGAGTGAGCTGTTCAGGTGAGTTTGAACTGTGTTAATGTGTCCCCAAAAGTCATTGTGAAGTCCATGCGTTTGGTTGTTGGCTTGGTGAAATGCTTGCTCAGTGTCTTTTACAACTTTCACATGTATGACATTTAAGTGTTTGCAAAGAGATATATGTGATTTTGATATGTTGTGCATACTATTGTTTTCTGTAATAACTTCATCTTATTTCATTTTATTTTTTTTAAGAACAAAAGAACTCCCATGAAAAAATGTGAGTGTAACTGTAAGATCAGTGTTAGGATGCCTGACCTTTTGCCTCCTGAGGTACAAAATCTTAATGTTGTAATGAATACAGTAACTTAACACCATCATGCAAACTTCAAGTTCCTTGAGCTTTACACATTCACATATATAATCCCATTTTTATTGTTGACCCTGACTTTTATTTCAAGGTTGCAGTGTTGTTGCAAACTAGAAGAAACCAAAACTAGCAAGAAAGAAAGAAAGAAAAAGACGTGACAAGAAGACAGAACAGTGTGAAGGAAGAAGAAAGCATAAACAAAGTTTGTAACTGTAGTTTGTGAAATGGTACAGATTTATGGTGCATCCTAGTCTGCTAGTACTAGGTGTGGGGTTTCTTCTATTGTGAAAATCTGGCAGTATCTTGAGAACCCAATCAGTATTATCTGTGGTTGTGATTGTAAGTACAGTCAACAATTAAATGCTTTGATTGTCTGCACACCATCTGCTTGTCTGTTAATAGAATGGAAGCCAGGAACTGATAAACAATTCTGTGTAATTTAAACGTGCTGAGGAACCAGCCACCCATCACATTGATAACTGAAGACAAGAGAGTCAGATTGAATCCACGGTTGTATGTGGATGGGGACCATTCAGTACACTGAACCTGCTTGAAAGACTGGTGTCAGCTTCATGCACACATTCTGTGCATGGTGGTGGTTGCCTCGTTTCCAGAGCTGCAGTTGCAGTTTTGTGGTGCATGTATGCAGCTCCACACTTAAACCATCTTTGTATCAACAACTTAAATCTTTGTTGAGATGCAAAACAGGATGCAGTTTTGCTGCAGTAAATTGACTTTGCAGTGACAAAATGACTCCAGTTTCTGCAGTGACATATTAGCAGCTGCTGAAGAGGTGAGTTTGGGCAGCATTTTTAAATTTTTTTTTAGCAGTGCGCAATTGGATGCCACAGGGCACTTGCACTGTTACTGGTTTGCTATAAATTGTGTAGTTGCAAAAAATGGGAGGCAGTTTTATAATGGCAAAGGATTTTTGTTGTTGTTGTTGCTTGTCACAACAACAGGCATGTTGCACACATGCAGATATCTGTTTGTAGTTGCTGACAAACCTGCACTGACAAAAAATGTGCAGTAACCAACTCTTGAACTGGAACTGACCGTCAGTGGTGTTTCTGTCTGTTGTTGCCAGTTTTGCAGCAACATCAAACCTCTTCCATTCATAAATAATGGAAGGACTTCATTTTGGCTGCTTTAGTATCCCATGTGCTGGGTGCTTTTAAAACTAAGGAGTACCAGGGGTGGCTCCTCAGCCACCACCTCACTCACCCCAGCAAAAAAAGAGAAAAGCTACTGTGTTGAATTGCCTACTGCAGTCCACAAACAAGCCTGACAGAACTGAATTCCTATCAGTCATGGACTGATGGCTCTTGCTCATTGTCAGGTACAAAATAGGTAGTACCCGGTATTGCAGCCGTGAGGATGGTTTTTGTCCACTGGAGTGTCAGGCACAGTGTCTGACTTTGCATGGTCATGGAGCAGTAATTAGAGGGGCTGATACAGTCTATTTTGCCTCTGAATCCAACACTTGTCTACTGAGGACACAATTCAGGGTGATCTCAGTGGTCCTACTTGCTGCTAGATGTGCTTTCCCATTTGGCATGACATTTGGATGTACAGTTAGTGCTGTACCAGCAAATGCTCTATCAGCAAACACTGGATTTTGCTCTGTCATAGAGTTTGCTCTATCAGCAAACACTGGATTTAAAAAAAAATCTTCATTTATTCACATTGGGCTCAATTTGTTCTAAGGATCTAAGTTTGTTTTTCAGTGACCAAGATAATTAATCATAATTTGCATAGTTCTGTTTTATTGTTTTGCTTTGTTTTCTTGTGTGTGTGTGTGTGTGTGTGTGACATTTGTCTATTAAATCATTACCACTGAAAACCCAAGAGCAGCATCTGCAGATCTTTCAACCCTCTGTAAATGTGGATTGACAGGTGCTTTATTTGATGGACAGCCTAGACTTTTTCATGTTTTAATTCATGGATGGCTGTTGATGTGACTAGAAGCAAACAAAGCATAATATTCCATGTCCATTATAACGTTAATTATTGGTTATGTAAAAAATAAAAAGAGATTCAACAATTAATTTTGGGCAGGCATGAATAACAACAAAAAGAACAGGGGGGGGGGGGGGGGGGGGGGGGGACCATTGTTGAACTGGTTGGATGCATTGGGTATTTGCCCAGCAGACCAGTACATGATGAAGTGATGCTTAATGTCCTCGGATGTCAGTTGACATATTAGGGACAAGCTGTGACCAATGCCGAAGCATGGTTCAATAAATCTTTACGTCCATGGAAGCCAGAACACTCGTTAGGACGGCCAGCCCAGGACGGCCACCTCAACTGTCACACAGCTCCTGAACTATGACCAGTACATGTAGTTTTGTTCTGATTTTATACTAGCATGATCGTGTTGGGTATCCATGCCTCTTAAGGGCAGCCATTATGACCATTACACATTTGAACAATCTTGAAAGGATTAAATGGGCGCAATCAAACCAGTTGACCATTCTGCATGCCTCTTATACAAGTATCGGGTAAAAAGCAAGAAGTGTGTCAATTTCAGACCTGGACATTTTAGTTAAGTGAATGAATAGTTTAAAAAGCAACACATGAAAAAGGCATATTTTAAAAGGAGAGACAGAAAAAAGAAGAAGCATATTTTGAATGGAGCTTACAGTGGGTTTGAGTGGTGAAGCACAAAGTAAGGAACAAAAGCTGTGTAAGTTTTGCTGTATCCAGTGGAATACAACATAGTTGTGTGTTGAAAGATAAAGTGGCCACCATTGTGACTCAAGTACATAGTGTCCATTTGACTCCTATCTCTTCAGTTATTCTCACCCCCCCCCCCCCCCCCCCCCACCCCCACCCCGTCCCTTTCAGATGTAAAGTGCTGTGTACCAGTTGATCACACTTTTGTTTGTAATTTAATGACTTGCATATTGTCCTGGAATGACCATGGTTATTAAACACTGAGAATAAATCTGAGCCTTTGCTTGTGTGTGTGTGTGTGCGTGCGTGTGTGTGTATGGGTGTGCGCATGTGGGTGTGAATTTTGACCATGTGATGCACCTAAAGCAGTCACCATTTGTATTTCTTCGGTAGTGGTGCACATGGCTTTGTCTATTTGTATGTAGCCAAACATTGCTGAGAAAACAAATGTTCAGTTTCTTCTTTCTGGTGTTGAACTTAATCAATCACCAAAACTGGAGTGAAAATGTAAAGCTCCATGGAGGTAACCATCAACATCTGAAACATCTCACAAAGTAGTCTCAGAGCTGATGTTTTAGCTGAATGCAAAACATTTGACAGCATATTTTCTAATAAAGGGGGTTTGTATAGCACATAAGGTGGAGTTGGAGCACTTGACAATAACACTATATGTAATCATACACACACAGACACATACACAAGCTTAAGGGAGGTGGCAGGATGCGGAATAGACATGTAAAGACAGTTTAGAAATAGTTATTGAACGGGTGAGTTTTGCAGTTTTAAAAGAAGAATCAAGAGTGGCAGAGGATGTCAAACTTGCGAGAAAGTTTGTTGTGGTCACATTTATACATGAAAAAACATACAAAGGTGAAAATTGATTAAGAAGCTATGAAGAAAACACAATGTGCAATTTTACTTTTCAAACATATGACCTTGAAAAGGGTCAAGGTCATGAAATAGACATGGCTGTAAAGAGTTTAGAAATAGTTATTAACGGGTGAGTTGCGCAGTTTTAAAAGAAGAATCAAGAGTGGCAGAGAGGGGGCAAACTTGTGAGAAACAGTTTGTTGTGATCTCATTTATACATGAAAAAAACTGACACATATACAACTTTCAGTTTGCATGTGACCTCAAACTGTGGGTCTAGGTCAAAGTGGCAAGGGTGGGCAAAGCTCCGCAGGTGTGCAAGGTTTGGCATTCATTACAGTTGTAGCATCAAACAGATCACATCACAGGGTTTGCTAAGGCTGGCCAGCCTGTATTACATTGATCACTTTGTATAGTCTTTTAATGCAAATTTAAAAAAAGTGTTGAAATATGCAGCTGACATGTTCTCTTTCATCACAATGGATAAAGTGCTGTCACCGTAATGAAATGAGGTGTGCAACTGTGAAATGTTAGCCAGACTTTGATCAAAACACCTGAAAGGTTGAAAAGAATGCCAGTTTGAATTAAACAACACAAAACAATGCAAATTTTCAGTGAAAGCACCCCTTATCAAGCAACAAACTCCTATCTCCAAACAACAAATCTCCCAACACACCCTCATCCAACAAGCACAAAAGATCTGCTCTGATGCTACACACGTCCTTCACTCAGAATATCAACTGCTTGCCTCAGGTAAACGTTACAGAATCCCAAAGTGCAAACTCAGTCGCTGCAAATACTCTTTCATTCCACTCTCAAAGAATTAAATCAGCACATGTAGAGACAGTGTTCCACCCTGGGAGCATGCAGCGTGCAGCTGGACCTGCCACAGGTCTTTCATGCTGTCAGACTGTGTATGTACATGTGTGTTCATGAGTGTGTTGCTGTTCTTGTGCGTGCCCAGCAGCAGAAAAGTGGCTAGTCGCAGCTGTGCATGTGTGTCTGCATGTATACAATACAATACAACTTTTTTGTCTCTATGTAGAGAAATTTGCTTTCTGGCTCGTCATTCACATAAAAACATTCAATACAGTTAACAATAAAACATCAACAACTCAATAAAACATGGAGCTAAAAACCGCTCAAATACAAGGACTACTTAACAATAACAATGTACACACACACACATACACACACACGCATGCATGCACGCACGCATGCATGCACACACCCACCCACCTACACATTATTCTTCTGGCTCCCCAGTAACTTAAAACATTCAATAAATTGCAATAAAACAAAATTCCTTAAACAATAAAACGTTAAAATTGAAACACTCAGTCGACCACAACATATAGATTATAGTAACATATTAAATCCAGGCACACACACACACACACACACACTCACACACACATTATTCTTCTGGCTCACCAATAACTGAAAACGTTCAATAAATATTATAATAAAAGAATCATTCCTTAAGTAAACATAAAAACACTAAAATCGACCGCAACATATAATATATAAACAGCATTTATGAGGCAACATTAAATCCAGGCAATATATATAAATTTAAATTTCATACACACACACGCACGCACACACACACACACACAAGAAGAAAAAAAGAAAGAAAAAAATGATTGCACATGCACGCACACATGCACACACACGCACGCCCCCCCCCCCCCCCACACACACACACACTCACATGGCACACACTCATATGCATGCACACAAGTAAATTGTCATGGGCAATACTGCACACAATTATTATTCATCAACTCAGAATTAAAACAGTATACTAATATATTACAAACCTGAAGTATACTGGGTTATTTTGCCAGTGAATTAAAAAAGTAACTTAAACATCCATCAGATCAACACAATCACAGGGTGAATAAAGCTGAGCCTTGAAACCCACAGGGCGAACATATTAAGTAGCCCGAGAATTTAAAACAGAAATAGCACTTGGGATAAAAGATTTTTTGTACACATTCTTCCTGGCAATCGGCACTTTGTATCGTTGGCACGACCGGAGTTTCTGAAACTGAGAAAAGAGGGGGTGCTTTGCGTCGTCTAAGATCCATGCAGTTTTCTGTTCAACTGCTGTAAGGTAGAGATCGCTTAGGGAGTCTTGTTTTGCACCAACTATCTTTC
This sequence comes from Alviniconcha marisindica, assembly GCA_018857735.1. Classification (NCBI taxonomy): domain Eukaryota; kingdom Metazoa; phylum Mollusca; class Gastropoda; family Provannidae; genus Alviniconcha; species Alviniconcha marisindica. Next base: position 352,015 of record JABMCL010002105.1, on the reverse strand, counting down.
CTGCCATCCCAACAATATGTGCGAGTTTTGCCTTCCCCTTCACACCCAGGTTCCCATAACAGACAATGTTAAAAGTTAAAATGCTCTCCACTAGACTTTTGTACAGAATTTGTAACAGCTCACGACTAACATCAAAAGATCTCAGCTTTCGCAAAAGGTACAAACATTGCTGCGATTTTTTATAGATAAGATCTGAGTTGTCACTGAAACTTAGCTTATTGTCTAGCAAAGTACCTAAATACTTAAAATTTGACACCACCTCAACTGGTTCATTGTTTACCTTGACAGGAACAAATACATTTTTTTGTTTTTCTTGCATCTAGCACTAATTCTTTTGTCTTACCAACATTTATTTCCGAAAAGCTTTCTTCGCACCATTCATTCAAGAGTGAAATATGTGAAAAATATGTTGCCAGGGAGTCTTCGTTTAACAGCAATCCAACAAGTGCCATGCCATCAGCAAACTTAAAGAGGCAGGTTACAGCAGTTTGCTATTTGTATATATAGAAAACAACATGGGTGAAAGGACACACCCTTGAGGTGCCCCAGAATTCAGTACGACTTCTTCAGACAGGTATCCATTCACACAAACACGCTGCGGTCAATCTCAGAGAAAATCCCTGATCCACAGTACAAGGTTTGAGTTGACATGCAAATCAATCAGTCTTTTTAGTAGCACATATGGTTCAATTGTATTAAACGCACTAGAAAAATCAACAAATAAAATTCGAACATATGACTTAGCTTTCTCTAAGTGTTGGGTATTCAAATTCAGGAGAGTAAGGGAAGCATCTTCAACACCTCTGGAAACCTTATATGCAAACTGGAACGGATCCAACTGATCAACAACATCAAATTTCAAGTGTTTAGACGCAACCTTTTCAAAACATTTTGCTATGATGGGGGTTAGAGCACTTTCTTGGGCACAGGTATTATTGTGGAAGTTTTCCAAGCACGAGGCATAACATGTGAGTCCAAGAATAGTTGAAAAATTAAAGTAAAAATCTTGCCTAGCTGAGTCGCACAGTTTTTCAAAGTCCTACCTTTCAGTCCATCTGGGCCAGAGGCTTTGTGTGAGTTCAGTCGAGAGAAGCTGGTGACTACATCAGCCTCAGAAAGGTCGAGCTGCGCTCGCACAATAGTCTCTCACAGTGTGGCACAGTCCTCACTGAAGTCCCTAACATCAAAGCGAGCGTAAAAAGTATTCAACTCATTGGCAGTATCAACCGAGTTAGCTGAATGAGGCAAGGAGTGCTTGGTCTGTTGCTTGTCCATCATCGCCCTGAGACCGCTCCATGCCTCTCTAGCATTACCAGTTCTAAACTTTTCTTCGACCTTGTTTTTATATCGGAGTCTGGCAGCTCTAGCATTTTTTCTGAACTCTTTCTCTTTTTCTTTATATTTCTCCTTTTTACCCTTCAAAAAAGCAAGTTTCTTTTGATTCAGGTGTACCTTTAAGTCTTTGGTTACCCATGGTTTGTTGTTTGGATATACATGCACTGATTTAGTCTTGATTACAGTCTCTTTGCAAAATTTCACATACGAAGTTACCGTGTCTACAAGCTCGTCAGGATCAGTACAATTATCAGTAAATACATCCCAGTTCGTCGCTTCAAAACAGCCACGAAGTTCCTCTATACTGAGTCCATAACTGACAAGATTTTGTTTGAGTTCCTTCTGTCTTTACTTTCTGTCTGTACTTTGGCAACAAATGAACAACGTTGTGATCCGATCGTCCCAAAGGTGGTCTGCACACAGGTCTGTAGGCGCTCTCGATGTTTCCATAACACAAATCGATTGTTCTGTTTAGACGGGTTGGACAGGTGATGTACTGCTGGAGGGTGGGAAGGTGGGGGGATAGGTCACAGGAATTTAAAAAAATAAAAAAATAAAAACAGGCTGGTCAACCGACCTCGAAACTGCCTCGTTGCAACTGTTATTCTCTTGGCCACGGTTTTAAAATCAGGGCCAGGAACGTAAACAATGTGTGTATTCATGTGCATGTGTGTGGATGTGTACATGTACACAGGCATGCCACTCACTCTCTCTCTCTCTTGTGTATGTGTGTGCATGCGTGTGTGAGTGAAAGCATGTGCATGTTATTGTTTTTAGCTATTATTGTAATTTGTTTAAACACTTTTTTCTCTTTATATATATGTTCAATGTTGAATTACACATTTAATTTGAATTTTATTCATTTACATGTTACATTGATGGTATGTTTCAAAGCAAATTTCCTTTTTAGGGCAATAATTATATCTCTTCAGCTCCATTTTAGTAGGAACTCTTAACAGTTTGTGGTTACTGAAGTTAGTTGTTGTAGTCAGTAACCTGTACAATAAGAAGCTAAATTTGTCATATTTCTTCCATTTCATTGTTACTTTATGATCAGTTTGTCACTTGGAAAAGATGCTTGCATTGATAATTTGCATTGTTGCAAACTGTTTAAAATGAGTGTTCTTTTGAACTTTTTGGGTGTTCTGATCTTGTTTCAGTCATCTTTGTTTCACACTTTGTTTTTAAGCCAAACTTTATTTACCAAAGGACTACTTCATGTACAACACACAATCACACAAGTCTGTTGTTTTTTTGTTTTTGTTATTATTTATTTTTTAAATATACATTGACATTCATGCACATGTATATAAATGACACTACAAAAAATACTCATTTTGGATTAAATGCTATGTTACCATGTATGAAGTCAGTTAAGTACCAGTACATGTATATTGCACAGTTTAACAGGATTAACTTGTTAAGATTTGTTTAAGACATATTGTGACAGTAACACAAAAGAAGATGAGTTGTATGCCTGTAATTGTTTGCAGCACTAAGGAAGAAAAGGGGAGGGTTGTGTACATGCCAAGCGGGTTTGTGATTGCAAGGGGTAGGTGGGAGGAAGGGGGTGGGGGCGTGGGGGGTATCAGCTGGGGGTATGTCTGCATAAAAAAAAGGGAGGTCTAAAAAAAGGGAAGTCTAAAAAATTAGGAAAGAAAATGGATTGCCTGCAGTAAACTGAGTACAAATTACTAAGTGCCACAGCGAGGCAGCCCTCCTCTCTTGCTCTGATACTTGGGCTGATGTGTGTTCAGCTGTACACCCACCAACCAATCATAACTGAATGAGTATGCACGATACAGGTAACAGTACTTATGTAATATTCAATCAATTAAATTCATCCAACGAAAAGCCCTTGAAAAAATAATTTTTGGGTGCTGCTTTGTGGAGAAGGAAGAAGAAAAACAAAATACATGCATTCTGAACTAACATTTTTGAGGAATAAAAATAAGAGAAACTGAAAGAAAGGGAGAAGATGGTCCTTTTTTCTTTTCTTTCTTAACTCTGCTATAACTGATGTTATGTAAAGATTACTGAAACTGGTATAAACAGGGCTATAAAGCAAGATCTTTCAAATTTCGTGTGATGACAAGTGTAACAGCTTTTCATGACCCCTGTTCCGATTGGTTCCGATGACCATCACCAATTTTCTAAATTTTTCAGTTTTCAGCATCTGAAGGAAAGTGTTATACGTTCTTATCCTCTCTGGGTGAAATATTTTGTACATTTATTTTGTCCAAGACAGATATCAAAAAAATGTTTTAAAAAAGGCTGTTGGTCTGAATCCTGTGTCAAACTCCGAGACACTACAACACAAAACAAGAAGGCAAAACTACAACACAACAGAAGAAAGCCAAGGCCTTTTTATTTACAGGCAGATACTACTGACTAGAATTTAACCTGCAAGTGAAACTAATTTTTTTAAAAGAAAAAGAGCAAACATTAATACAAAAGATTTATGAATCATAACAGACAGATGGAACTCCATTCCAGTTACCAAACCAACAAATCTACAGAAGCAATTTTCCCTGAAGCAATACAAACACTGTGCTGCAGTGAAATGCCCTGAGATGTGTTAGCTAGCACTGAAGAGGCACATAAAATATCTCATGATTTCAATTAAAGGGAAACAGAAATTGAGGAAGTGAAGGGGAAAAAAAACACCACTACTTTTGAGTTCAACATTTAATTCACTTTTGAGATTCTGGACCTTGAAATTCAAATGCTTGTGGACATCTCGTGCAAAAGGCTATGTATAAAAGTTGATCAGAAAACAGTGGAAGCACATGCATAACATTCACACATAGACCCAAAACTAAAATGAATGCTTGACTGATGTGTTACAATTAGGTGCACAACAATAAATTAATAAATGCAGCTAATGTTGTGTAGACAAAGCCATACCTCTCATATGATCCATATATCAGCAAAAAGTTAAATGCAACATCAAATTAGCTTGTATGGAAAACTTAAATGAAATACATGAATAAACTTTCATTTTGTTCCGTTCAATTATTGGTCAGACAAATAGCAGCAAATACACTGACGTACATTCAAATGAATCAATGATGGCTGCATAATGAAAGGTGTTGTGAGTTGAGAAGCGACAAGGCAGCCTCTGTCCACTTGGGTTTACTTCTTTTTCTTTCCCATGGTGGAGTGTTGAGCTTCCACAGCAGCTTTACGCTGGTTGAACACATTGATTTCATCCTCCAAGCGTTTGCGGCTGTCCTCAATTTTCTTTTTCTCATCTGCATGTTGTTTCTTCAGCTGGTCAAATCGGGCATGCAACTGAAAACAAGCAATACACTGAACATTAATTTGTTGACACAGACTCAAAAAAGCAGCCCAGCTTGCCTGAAAGTCTTCACACAAAAAAGGCTGTAAAAAAGAAGAGCAAATGTTCACTTTGAGCACATTCAAAAAGCAGAAAGCATGTAACTTTCATTATATTTTTCAATTCTTTATTTCTTGCAATTAAAAGAAGCCGACTAGTGTTTTCTGGTGTACCCAACAATTTTAAATGAGGTGGCAACAATGAGACCCCTTACCTCTTTCTCAGCTTCTTTGAGTTCTCCTTCCTTTTCCTTGACACGGATGACAAAAGTTTGTCTCATCTCTTCCTCTTTCTTCTGCAGGTTGCTGATGTGCTCTTGACGCTTCAGCTCATAGGTCTCCGACAGGCTGCACCAGGATCGCAGAGCAGTTATGCACAAATACAAGTCAATAAGGACTGCACCCAAAAGTATCTGTTTATAACTTTATACACATAGACTGAAACATGTTTAGGGACATAGACTAGGACAGTCTATTATAACCTTTACTGGTGACTGAAGTAGACCTCTACATACCAGCCAGCTGCGCTCAGTCATTTTAACTTTTACTGGTTCCAAAATAAAAGAAAGAGTTTTTATTAATTTTGTTATAAATGCTCTGCATGACTGCACATGCATGGACCCAAACATATGCACAAGAGTAATTCTTGCTTCTTCACTCTACAGCGAAGGTTGAATTACTGCATTATGTTATTGTTATTGTGTCAAACATTTTTATTCATTTATGACTAATTTCTGATGTTTAATTATTTTTTTTTATTGACTAAAAGTAAGTGAAGTACATTACACTGAATGTTCTTTTAAGTAGTTCATGACTGTTGTATTGTTAAAGCTCAATCAACTCCTTTCCAGCTCAAAACACCAACCAGCAACAGATAAACAAGTCTTTCAAACAGAAACAAATCTAAAGAAGAGCTCTGTTGATGCACATTCAAAACTTAAACTTTCCCTACTACCTCGTGCTACCTTGAAAATGACTCATGGTCATTACAGCCAGTATAAACTAATAAAGCTTGATAGTGATCATCATGCAAAGTCATCACATTTACATCATCTGAGTAAAAGTCAACATTGAAAGAAAAAAAAGAAAAAAATGCCACAGGCTAAAAACATGTCAATTATCTTCAAGTTAATTCAAGCAATGTGTTCACAATCATGTCCATTACACAACAACCATGTAGTTTCAGCTTGACTGGATGAAAACTTTTTTTTTTTAAAGGCAGCGTTTACTTTCACTTTCAGGGGCTAAGATCTTGAAATCTGACGAAAGGTAACCCAAACTGGCAACAACAACAAAAAGTATTTTCCATAATTATTAAAAATACAATTTTATACCAGTTTCAGTTACCTTCATGAAAATCAAGAACTGGAAGAGAGAGAAAATGACTTTGATGAGGTTTGACTTGAAAAAAATGTTTTTGAAGGAGTAGCTTTCTGTTGTTTTCCTTCAGACTGCCCCATTATTGCAAAGTACTCAAAGAAACACCATGGACAGGCAGAGCTATATACAGCATGACGAAAGGTTTGACAGATCTTACTGTAACAGTGTTTGAGAAAAGATAATGTTATGCTTCTGGAAAAGCTTATTCTTACCCTTGAGTGGCACACTCATTAACAAAAAGTGTTATGCAAGCAGATCATAGCCCAAGCCAGCCAGCTGTCTGCCCAATGCAGACTAATTATTACAAACCAAACTAAAAACATAGTTGACTGCCAGCATTCAGAAGAAAAGATCAAAACACAGAGACGTCAGGAAAGAACACTTTTCAACTGGAAAGAATGAGCAAACATTCAGCATAAATGCCTTTATCCTTCAAATGAACAAACACTGATGACATAATATACCCAAGAACAACGAAAGGGAGGACCAAGGACATCCTCAATAGTCTTTTCTTAATGGGAATGTCACATAACGATGATGCAATTAAAAGTCTTCTACTTCTTCATTGTCTGTGTATTACTCTTGTTTGTTCACTGCCGAGACAAAGGGCATATTTGTGCTAAAAACTGTGCGCACTGTTATGTTTTGCCACGTTAAAGAGTGTTCTTTCCCAACTTTTTGTGTCTTTCAGTCATTACAAAGGCTGGGTTTTAATGCCAGTTAAGAAACCATCTGAAGGCTTTATATTTTTTAGACAAGAATATATATATTACATTTTTACAAGAGGTATTTCTCTTTATTGTACTTCTTTCTTTCTTTCTTTGCTTTATTGGTAACTTTTTTAACACAGAAAAGGCAGAAGATGAAAAAAGTGGTGCAGGAAATGTTTGTCAGCAAGTAAAAAACAACCAAACTCACCGGGAAAGAATGCTCCTTCAAAAACATTAACAAAAGTTACACTAACATATAATCAAACAGTTCAGTTATTTACTTCAGGATGTTTTCTGAAAATGTTCAGAACAAACGAACAGGTATTTTTTACATTAATAAAAAAGAAACAGGTGCATGCCAAAAACAAATGGCCGAAACTTTCCCCGTTGCTGACATAACTCACTCGCAGTGCTGCTAGTAAAGCACAAAAAGTGTTGATTGTTTTGTGATTAATTGTAAAACCTGACTTTTTGTGCTATTCAGCCTATTCCTTCTGTGTGGGTGTGTGTGTGTTCTTTTGATTGTCGGCAATAGGGTACCAAGGACGCAGGAATAAAGGTCCTCTCCACTGAGACTCTACAAGGCTTTCTTTTATTACACGTGTGGAGTGGCCATGTTACAGCTTTGGATGCTTCACCAGGAGTACTGACTTTGTCATCTTTTGCCTTAAAAGGTCCTTCAACGTCCACCCCCCAGTATAGTAAAAAATATTGTAAAACAATTACTGTTTGTTTGTTTATTGTAGCTGTGTTTGATTTAAGTAGGGTGGAAAACAAGAAACAAATATTTGAAAGAGAAGGTGTGAAACTGTGAAAAGAGTTGGACTAACCTGCGGGTGTCGGAATCAGAGAATCCCATGTCCTCCAGCTTGTGCCTGCGGTAAAGTTCATAATGACGATAGTGGGTTGTCTCTCTCAGATCCTCCATGTTAGTTCGGATCAGCATCTCACGTAGTTTGACAAAGTCACAGTGATTCTCATTCTCCACTGAAACACACCAACAACAGCATTTTATAATCAACTCCCTGGCCACAAAAAACAAAACCAAGCAAATGCTCATATAGTAATGATAATAATAACATATTCTATATTATGTGCTATTTCTCCAAATTAGAGCACATAGTCTATTACAAAGCGAAGAACCAAAACACAGCCAAAACAAACTTCTGCAAGTGTGCTTAATTAAATGCACAATTCCTCTGCCTGGTGAAAGAACCAGGGTTGAGGCCTTCAGCCCATTGCCAAGTTCCACTCAAAGATCCAGGTTTGTCTTCAGCCTGTTAAAAAATGTACTGGGGGCTGCCACGGGCAGTTGTGAACACCAAACATTTTGGCACATGCAGTCAGTAGGATAGCTTCAAGAGGCGAGATTTCAAAGATGATTTGAAAGATGTGAGTGTGTCTGATGATCTAACTTTGCAAGGGAGACTCTTCCAGACAGACGGTGCAGCATAAGAAAAAGATACCTGACCAAGTGAGTGCATGCACACAAAGGGAAGACAAAGAACGGAAGTATCAGAGGAAGAGTGTAGCTGGCAGGTCATAAATAATAACAAATAAGCAATGTCACCATTTCAAACTGTTTGGACCTTTAACTGAATCAAGACGAGTAAGAAAAATCCAACACTCTCCACAAGCGTTCTGACTGGCTGTGGTGTTGGATTCCAAACGTAAATACCTTGAACAGTGCCCCAAGGATACTGGCGTGCCTTGACCATCTTGTTGCCGATCTTCACCTCATCATTACTGCCCACCACAGCAAAGGGCAGGTGCGACTGTAACAAAAACAACTCCATTTTCACCTGTCTCAGCTTGATGGCAGGAAGCCAGACACAGCAAATGGAGGCACCCTAACTCTTAACAGCTCTGAAGTGTGTTCAGCTAGTTACCTCCAAGCAAGTTTCTTTCTGTGGAGCTGGGTGGTTCCTCAACCCCTCTCTGTCCATCTGACAGTTATGTATCTCCATAAGCCACAACCATGGCCCAAACCCACTCCAATTTGCCACAAAAAAACAACTTTACTTACGTTCATAGTGTTATTGGTATCTGCCACAGTCTCATCATCTACAGGGAAATGGTAGATCTGAACTCCATTTGCCATCAGTTCACTCATGATCTGAAAAACAAGAAAACCAGTCATATAAAGTCTGAACTTGCTCAAACACTGCCTGAGAAAATACAGTTTGCAGTTTGAACTCTGACACCCCAGTCAGTGTCACCATGCAATTCAGTCAAGGACGCCACAGCTGGCATGGGTGTCCAGCCCAATGAATGTTACCACCAAGCAAGCTTTAAAGATCTCATTCACATGGTCTCCAATAAAGTCTTTTTTCCTCTTTCTCCCCACAGTTAATATTCATCATCCAATCTTTGTTGTTGTGCAAGTCATAAATTATTGACAATTTATTTTAAAAATATCAAATCAAGGACCTGCGTTTCCCAGGTCGAACAGGACTTTCCCCCATGCAGGTCTTAGAAAGAAAAAAAACTCTAAATAAAAGCTATTAAAACACAGAAATCTAAAACCATTACTCTTTCCATGTCAGGATCTAAAAATCATCTCTAGTGTGACTGTCAGAATCTAAAACAAAACAAAAACAGTTCTGCTGGTACCAAAATCACAAACCTTTACTAGTTAACGCCCAGTCAATCATGAAAGTCATATCAAGCGCAAGGCAAAATATTCTAAAACTCTGATGTGACTTTTAAGGAGATTGTGAAGAAATGAAGCGGAATAATCTGGAGAGGCAGAAATAGGAAAAGCAGAATTCCTGACAGTGGGGAAAGCATGCAAAAGCTATAGTCTGGCCTACTCCAGGCTTGAAAGAGACAACCTTTGACAGCTCTAGACCCTCAGCAGAGGCAACCTTAATTTCTGCATCCATGGTAACCCACCAGGGCAACTATTAGTATTACTGCTACTCTGCACTGTCAGTTTACCTTAGCCTTGAACTTGTTGAGCTCCGACTTGGTGATGGTGTCAGCCTTTGCGATCACTGGTATAATGTTGACCTTGCTGTCCAGTTTCTTCATTGTCACAAGATCCAGAGCTTTCAGGCTGAAACACAAATGAAATTAATACAAACATAAACAAACCAGGCATCATTTGATGTTGGCTTGTGGAGGAGCTTTGCCATAGCAACAACTACATGACCCATGCAAATGGCGGTGGTGCACCACCTCCTTCCAACCCTCCTTGTCCTGCACTGGCCTGAAGTTGCTTTCACTGTGTTAGGATCATTTCCATTACATACATTTTTCATCAGGGGTCGCGCTGCCTTTTAGCGATTTGCGCCAACCGACGTGAAACATTACGTATTTTGCGTCAATCGCACAAAACAAACTTACAGGATGTCCTAAAATTAATGCACATACAAAGCCAAAATGATGGAGTAACCTGATTGGCTATAAAGTGAGCAGATGAAAATAATAAAAAGAAGGTCTATTCGTGCACAAAACAAGTGAAAACGTTCAGTAAATTTGTTGTTCACAAAAAGTTTGCATAGATCGGAATAGTGTACGTGGCATCATTTTCTGAGGATGAACTGCAGCAGACAATGTTGGCCGTGGAATTTAGTAATGAGATGAAGTTGAAGTCGACGCTGCCGCCATTTTCTCTCACTCGTATTCCGGTGTCGACACATGTTTTGTTTTCGGTTTCATAGTCTTCTACCTTTGAGTAAATTCTGATAATATTATACACGGACAAACTAGGCACACTGGGTTGTTCCAAATTCCATGTCTGGGATCATGTCCTCTGTTGACTAACCAGAAAATATTACTGATCAGTTTGGCACTGAAAATACGTGATTTATGGCCAGTCAGATACGGAGACCGATTTTCTTCCAGATCTATATGGGTTCATATGGATTCGGTTTCAAATTAATCATTTTCATTTTTTGGAAAAGTATGCAGACTTTATTCACAGACAGGGCGCTACCGACTATAAGGCGCATGGATCAGATTTTAGGGGGGACAAGTATCACCGTCGCCTTATCTAGACCAAAAATTACGGTAGCCTACGCGTTTATTTCATATAGATTCCACTCTTCATTGACTGGACTTGCACGGCTGAGATGACACTGAGTTTGCGGGTAGATCTAGTGCTGAGTGATGCAGCGGACACCAGTGAGCCATAACTTGTTTAATCGGTGTTGTCACTTTGCGTACGGTGATGCAGTGATGTGGCTAAAATGCGCATGGTACTCGAAAAATGAAATATTTACGCAAACTTTTGCAATGAGCGCGACCCCTGTTTATATACACATATGTAAATTTAGTAGATTTTAAAAAAAAAACAGAAAAGACAATGAACTACTTACGAGTGGCCAGTGGGAGCAACAAAGTAGAGGCAGGCATGGACTCTGCTATCATGGTAACTGTGCAACATGCGCTTGATCTTCAACTCTTCCTGGAGGAATGCGTCAAACTGGGCATCAATGTAGTCCACAATCGGCTTCCAGCTACAAGAGGAGAGTACAGAAAGATCATTAACAACAGTGAATAACTAAAGCTTTTTCCCTTCACCCATTATGACCCTGACGCATTTAACAGATGCCTTCAAATGGTGAAGCAAGTTTTCAGGCAGAACAGGATCCATTTTAAGACTGACTATAAGGCACTAAAATAGTGTGATCAGTTACTGTCATCATTGGAATGCTTTTGCACCCACCAACCAAAAATAAACAACAACAACAAGTTTCACTGTATTTTGAATTTTATATCTAAAAAGAACCTATCAAGATAAATAAAAATAAATCCCTACACTAAAGATCCTGTGCCTTCATACACAATAAGAAATAGTTTACACCTACCCACCCACCCCTACACAGATTAATGACTTACGCACACTATTTTTTTATATATATACAGTTCTCCCTTTTATGATAAACCAGCATATCAAGTTGGAAACAATAGTCTCCACAGTTAAAAAAATATATTTCAAAAGCTACTCAATTTCAGGACCTAAATTCTGACACAACATAATCTTTCTGCATGATATATATATATATATATATATATATATATATATATATATATATATATATATATATATATATATATCTACACACACACACACACACATAACACTGACTTTAGTAAAAGAAAATTCAGCAGCTGAGAAGATCTATAAAAGCTGGACAACATAAGGCCTTGACCCTTGACCTTGACTATTGCCATCCAAACTGTTACACTGTGGTTACAAATGATGTACCCACATACCCAGTTTGGTTGCAAAATGTTGTAGCAGATACATGTGCTGGACACATTTCTTTGAGGATCTGAAGCTCATGACAGCACACTGTGCTGATACTAAGACAGCAACCCAGACTTTTCACAACTCAGCGTTTGTGGTAATGATCCACCAGCATGCCAAGTTTGGGGAGAACACGCTGCATAGTTCAGAAGGTATGGGGTAGAGAGTCATTTTTAGGATTTAGACCTCATGACCTTACTACTTTGTCAGTTTAATGTGGACGACAGCAACTCAGTCTTTTGCGTGACACTCCATCCGGGGATGACACACCAGCATAATGATGCTTACCAGAAAGAGTTTACGAGTGGTTCACAATACAAAAGGTTTAGCAATTCAGAAGATGTTTCTGAGGAGCTTAAGAATCACTTTACCTTGACCCTGAAGACAGCAATCTGTCCTTTCACATGATCCTCTAGTTCTTAATGATCGCCATCATAATTCAAACCAGACTCGGTTGCCCAATTTAGTGTTAACAAAGATACTTCTTGGACACCCCCCTCACAACACAAAAATGGAAATGCAGACAAGGCATAAAGATGACAGCAGCATACCCTCCATTAAACCTGTTATGGAGGGAAGGCGGCAGGGGACAGCTATGTAAAACATAAAACATCTTTGAAAAAGATCATGAGCAGTTTTGTTTTACACCCATTGTTATGCTAAACATAAGTAAAAACAAGTAGCAGGTGCACAAAACTGAAAGTGTAAAACTGCATGGGTGGAAAAAGTGGGATGAAAACCATAGCCATCCAACGCTGCACTCTAATCCTGTTAGTACAGGAATGAAAACCCAGGGCAGCCACACATGTAGCAAGCGTACTGAATCCACACCATAGCTTCATTTCTATTTTAGAATGTGCTCTTGGATTTTACATACCAAGAGGGGCCAACCAAGCAATCTCACATTCTAACAGGTACATGCACATGACTTCTCGGAGTTTAAGGATATGATTACTTAATGAAGACCTTGGTCCAAACTATCTCATGCCTACAGTGGCTGACTGTGAAGTGTTCGGGAGGATACGTGAGGATGGTGCCATAGGGGTCAACCAGTTTCAACCTGACCAAAGTGTAAAAAACACAATTCCAATAAAAGACGGACAGCTGTGGACTGTTAACCCATGCACAGTAGTGGTGTATTTAGGGGGAGGCTGGAAGTGGGGCGGGAAGTAGCACAAGTATGGGACGGAAGATGCGGCACACACACACACTCTAAACCATGCACATCTATTTTATCCAACCCCATAATGAATACATCAGTCAAAAACAATCCTCAAACAAAGACTAGCTACTAGTACTACTACCAAACACCAAACCAAACTAGAAATCACAAGCAAAGACCCATGCATTACATGCTGACAACCTGTTTAAATACATATATATACATAATGAAATGTTACAAATTTCTTGTAGAAATAAACCACAAGAAATCAAAAGTTGACAATTACAATCCACAAATTTGCACACACACAAAAAAAGGTAAATGCTCAGGTACACCACATACATCCAACAAAGTATTTGTTATCAGATGTTTAACACCCAGCCACTTGTGGGTGTGACAAAAGACAAAATGTTAAAATGGGAAGGAATCTTTCTTTCTTTAACATATTTACATATTCTTCATGCCTATCTTTCATCATTGGGTGCTCTTCCCCACCCACCCCCGTCCCACCAGCAAAAGTGTTTGGTTTCAGATTTTTTTCCAGTTGTAAACTGGTTTGCTACGGCTATTAGTATCACTGAGCACCAGATCTAAAAAAATCTGAAACAAGAATGACTGCTAGCATTCTAAAACAAGATCCAAACACACAAAAGGTTCAAAAGATCGCTATTTATTAGGACAAATATATTGTTTTGTCCTAATAAATAGCATTCTTTTGGACCAGATCTGAAACTCTGTTATAGTTCTTAAAACAACTAATGGACATGCATACACATGTAAAACGGAGATGACTGTTCAGTTGACAGAATGTCAAAATCAAATTACTAACTTGTGAGGCAAAAATATAAAGAAAAAAGACAGCAGAGGCATTTTCCTCTGTCTCAGGGGCATTTTCCCCATTCTGTCTCTAGCAGTTTCAGGGTCCTACTGAATGAAAGCTGCACTAAAATATGCCACTATTTCCTACAGCTGATCCTTGTTTGCATTGAAGTTATGGTCAGGGATTTGTTGGGCAACTCCAAATGGCTTGTACTGTTGTAATTTCTTTTCTTTTTTCTTTTTTTAAATTATACATATATTCCAGTGATATTATTAGGACAAACAGTCCAGTGATATTACTGGGACAAACACTAAGCATTAGCAAATATTTAAATACTAAATGTAATGGTGGGGAATAGCCGCGTAGAAGGACAGGACAGGACACAGGCAGTGGAGTCAGTCAAAATGGAGACCACAGCAGGCGGCGATGGCAAACAGGCTTTATTCTACAGCAGCAGACAATTTTCTCAGCACACCCAAAATCCTCACGCGCACGCATAGATAAGAGAACTGCGCGGGCCGCAAAGAACACACGCTATCGCTACAATGCAATCAGCCCTCTGGACCACAAAATGGCTGACAATTGTGTTTCCTTGGCCCGCACAAATACAGTTTCCTCAACAATAACTAAACTAATTAAAACATGAAATACATCAAATAAAAGCTACAGTTACAACCTTTTAAACCGTATAAACAAAATGTACACACATGACTTATTTAATTTACAACAAGAGTGGGAAGCGTGGCTTGCACCTATCTATAAGCAGATTCGTACAACTAAATCACAACTAACACAATGTACAAAATATAACTGTCAATAAAACTTACATCAGAATAAAGAACACGCTCCCACGGTTAAAATGGTACATAACAATTACAATACAATGCTCTATAAGAGAAGCAAGACACACTCAAAGACTAGTACTAAAACAATCGGTGCGAACTTTCGCCTGGGGCGCGTTATTTTAGTCGCAGCAGCGCTGATAGTGATATCAAGTAGTCTATGAATATAACTTAGCTTCTACAGTACACAATACTTAATAAGTTAATTTCAACCCAAAATAAACACTAAACATGAAGTCAGCTAAGCAAAATACTATACGACAAAGCATTGATCGACACAGAATTACTTCAATCGAGTCAAAACAACGATTCACTACTATTCACTAGTACTACACAGAAAAGCGCCATGCAGACGACGGCTATAAAAAGAATGGACCCAAAGAGGCATCGGCTACTGATTAAGCTCGATCCTGCGTCTAAATAAGATCTAAATAAACATTCTAAGATGCCAAATTATATTACACATGGCTTGGTGCATAAAAAGGACTAGGTGAACAAGGAGTAGCGGGTAAACAAACAAGCGGTCAAAATATTAAGGGAGTAAACAGATTTGAAAATGGCGCGCACCGGCGGCTATTGCCAGTCAGCTGTGAGAAGGCCATGTGGCGTTACGCAACACGCAGCGCTTCAAAACAAAAGCGTCGTCTGCTCCGGTTCCCGGGTTACTAACAGTACAGTAATGAAATTGCATGGATCTGATAACCGGGGCGGGATTATTGTAAAAACGTACAAAGAGCACTTGCTCACATAAATATAACATCATACCAATCTTAATTTCATGTTTACTATTTATAATTAAATTTGCTGATGTGTTTATCTTTCTCTGTTGGTGTTTTGTAATTTGATTCCAAGGACAGGTTGCCTGACAGATGCTTGTACCTACCAAAAAGGTTCAGATAGTCAATCAGTTATCCATTTCGTAAAATTTTCTGGCCCTTAAAGCAGCAACAACAAAGCTAGCAAAGTGAAAGACCCTAGACAACCTCCTGCAAAGTCCTGAATGAGAAAGCTGGTAAGACAAAGCTGGCACAGAGATGAAACGTGCATTACTCAACCCAAGAAGCACAGCACAGTGTAGCACAGCACAGCACAACAGCATAATGGAATTTGACATGCTGCGGATGATGCAACAACACCCATCGCTCACCTATCCTCTTTGTTTATTTGATCCCCAAACCCAACTGAGTCGACCACTGTTAGTTTTAACAGAACATTCTTCTCACGCAGCTCTGCAAGTGGAAAGAGACAAAACATTCTCTAGAGCAATCAGCAACATGATGTCTAGGTACATGTATGGTTGATGTTATCAGAGCTTTAAATTCAGCCCTTGAACCTGGTAGAGGTGTGAAAGTCTGCTTGCTAATTTACCTGTCAGCCTTGTTGATCTGATCGCCAAAACCCGTGGTGTCAACCGTTGTCAACTTTAGACGAACATTCTTCTCTGTCAAGTCTGCAATTAAATTTCTAACAATCTAGACTTTACACATTGCTAAATGTTTCAAAACTAAACCTTCTAGTTCTACTAATAAATCTAGGCCTGAACAATCTTGAAGTGTTCATTACCAGTTAAGAGGTTACAGTTACCCTTTCTGAAAAAGACCAAAACACACAGATTGTTAAAAAGGATTCTTTTTTAATAAACCAGTATAAAATTGGACAGTACAAAACTCTTTTGTTTTTTGTCCTGTCCTACTAAAAACCTTTATTTTATTTTATTTTTAGTGTGTTTTGATTAATAGTTAGAAATAAAGTCATACAAATATCACATTTTTTCTCATTACTAGATTTAGAATACAGTACTCAATGCTAACTAAATAATTAATCACAAAAGTCAATGTTCCAAATCCAAAATACATGTGTAAAATTCTCTGCATAGAGTGATACACACTCCCTGTTAAAATACTCAATCATGTTAATGCTAATTAAAATTTACATCATAATTCTCATTAGAAATTGTAGAATGCTACTGCCTGTAGAAATAGTAGCCTGAAAAAAAGTGCTATGCAACTTTAAAACAGAATACAAATACTAACTGAACTAAGATGAGAAGTTGATCAAGCTAACAATAACAGTAATATATTTAACTGCAAAAGTAATACCAGTTATCATGAGAATAAACATAATGGCTGCACAAGACAAGAGGCAAGCTGCCTGCACAGACACTGAGCTGACACTGACAGTGGGACAGTACCATAGGTGTGAGCCTTAAGCTTGACGCCAGGAAGATCATGGGAGCTGGGAGTAGAGTCAAAATTGGTGTTGAACAAGGTGTCCATCATTGTTGACTTTCCAATACCTGTTTCACCTAAACACACAATCATTTCACATACACTACACAAAACATACTGCGTAACTATGACCAGAGCAAATACAACAGGGATACATTTCATTATAAATATCACATTTGTGTTTGCATTGCAGACTGTGCATGCAATATGAAATGTGGAGACTGTTTTCAAAAAACAACAACAACAAAAACATGATTCAATGCATATAATACTGAATTATTTTAAAACCCTGTAACAAAAAAATTCACATTGAAAACACGTTTGGAACAAATTAGTTTAATTATATTAATAATATATTACACAAAAAACAAGACAAGATGCTGTTCTAGAGACACTGAAAAGACTGACCAGTAATGATTTCAGATAATTTTCAATGGTGAAGACAAACCACAAACAACATTGCAATGATGCTGAGAACTGGACACTAGTTGGGTGGGTAGGTGGGTGGGGGTAAATGTACTTTTTATCCACATGTTATTCAGGTCTTTGCTGTATCCCCTGTGATGATTTTTTTAATATTGCACAAAGATGAAAGAATTCTCTGCGTGTTGATCTTTCTGGTACTCTAGGAATAGCTCTTCAGCAATAAGCACCAAATCAAGTAATGGAGTGGACCACTCTGTTTTTAACTTTTGCTTTAGTTCAACATGTGCATCTTTATTGTGCATCTGTGCTTTTACATAAAGTAAAAGTTTGTATGGATATATATATATATATATATATATATATATATATATATATATATATATATATATATATATATATAAGTTTATACCTAAACAAAACTCCTAGGCCTTGAATGGTAAAAAAATATCTTTCTGTTTCTGAATAAAACAAAAGTCAAAAATCATAAAACATGTCATTGAATTTATTTTTGTTAGTGTTGCATACCACGCCCTAACAAGCCAGAGGGACTCAGTCAGACAAGCCATGTCTGTCCTACTGCTAGGTGAGAGGGACTCAGTCAGACAAGCCATGTCTGTCCTACTGCTAGGTGAGAGGGACTCAGTCAGACAAGCCATGTCTGTCCTACTTCTAGGTGAGAGGGACTCAGTCAGACAAGCCATGTCTGTCCTACTTCTAGGTGGACTACACATTAATTAACAATAATGATAATAAAAGTATTTACTTACAAACTTTGTGTAACATTTTGTCCACAGAGACTATTCTAAGCGTATACAGACACGCACACACAGATTCTTGAGCATACTGACTATACAAAACTTGACTTATGTATACACAACTTAACATGGGCAGTAAACAGAGACTTGAGACAGAGGAAGACAGCAGCACAGAATGGAAAGCATGGCAGGTCTATAGTTTTATACAGGTCTACAAAGTACAACTGAGCAAAACAGAAGACCGTTGCACAGACCTAAATAATGTAAATTTAACAATGCCAGATAATAATAATAATAATATTAATAATGTACTTTTTTTAAATATGTTATTTCTCCTAACTGGCTGAACGTGCCAGATTGGAGATGTGAACTTTCATGCTTGTAACAATCAAGGGTAACACCAAGTATTTTGACAGTCAGACGGAAAATAAAATTTTCTAGAGCCCAAGCTAAAAATCCAAACAGGTAAATAACATTTGATTAGTCAAACTAACTGAAATATTTAATTCCTTCTTGCATTTAAACTTAAAGGAAGTAAAACAAAAAGGTGCGGAAGTTCAGTGGAAATGTAAGTGTTGTTTGTACTGACCCACACAGAGGATGTTAAAGCAGAATCCCTGAGAGACAGACTTGTTAACCAGTTGGTCTGGCAGACTGTCAAATCCAACATGGCCAGACAGTGTTAGGTTCCTCATGTTGTTCTCAACAACCTGTCAAGCACAGCCAAGCATAACAGTACTAATAAGTAATAATATATTATATAGTAATAATAATTATTAACATTAAAATGAATATACAGGCATTCATTTAATCATTACAATCTTTTTTTTAAATGTATACATGTAGCAATGAATATTCTTTCTCTTTATTTTCAGTTTATCTAGTGCTAGTATTATAATTAACTGAATTATATTTTATAACAATTCTAGAAAAGTTAGTCAGTTTGCTTGAGTCAAATCGTTTAGACATCAAATTATCATACATTCTGGGAGGTTGCATTTTTTTTTTTTTTAAAAACAGAGCATATACAATGATACATATACAAGGATACATAACTAATTAACTTATTATTATCAGATCTTAGTTGCACTTCTGTGTTCACCCCATATAATTAACTGGGCATAAAACACCAACTTACCCCATATAATTATCCTGGTTTCTTCTTTGTGCCTCTAAAAACTATGTTTAATTTAAAACAATAAGATCAAACCCATAATTTACCCATGACATCACAATACTACTGTCATTATACTATCAATATAACATAATCAAAAGATGGAACAGTTAACAATATACTGATCCCTAGACAAACCTAGGAAAAACATTGGTAAAATCCAAGGAGACGGTCAAAAATTCCTGGACCATTTTAAAAGTTATTTTGGGTAACAAATATCATCACAATCTTTAAAATGAGGTCCATATCTACTGATTACAAAAAAAAATCTGCAAAAAAAAGTGTTTTTTCTAATATAAGTGAAAAAAAGGTGTGCATGAAAAGAGGACACAGTAGGTTAAAAAAAAAGTATGAAATAAAGAAAAAAGGAAGTGGGTTTTTTAGAATGTTTACTATTTTGGGTAATCATCACTTCAAAGTGGAAGAAAACGACTTTATTAGTTTTTGAGAAAACGAGCTTTAAAAGATGAAAAGTGTATTATTGGATGTCAGGGATTGCGAACAAAAGTGCTACTGTATGGCTGGTAAATTTTTATTTTTATTCCCAACCACTTTAAACAGATTAAGGATGCCCTCAAAAGTATTTTCAAATAAATTTATTGCAGCCTGACTTCTTAAAAAAAATATTGACATGTACTGTTTGTCGCAATACCTGACATCCGACATTTAAATATTTTACCTTTTTTTTCCCGACAACAAAAAACACAAAGTTTCATCCATTCTGCCATTCAGACATTCTAGCGTGGGGTAACAGACACACTGGAAAGTCAGTTTTGGGGAAATTTTGTTTTTTTTTCTTGACATAGCCAAAAAAAACTACACAAAAGTGTCGAACATCAGATTACAGCAAATTTAGGGACAATGTCATAAATGTGACTTGACAGGTGCAATAATTATTGAAGTTTCTACTTTTCTTTTTCAACTAAAAAATGTAAAAACATATATTTAAACACAGGGCTACTTTCCAACTTATGATTGTTGGTTTTGTTTTACGGGCAGAATAAAATAAAAGGGTCGAACATCAGCTTGCGAAAATTTATAAGACTTGACAGTACAACATTAAACTTTCTCTTCAGCTAAAAAAATACACATAATGTAGTAAAAAAATATGTACTTAGATCCAGAGTACTGCAGGGCAATTTCCCTTTTTTGATAGGCATTACATACAATTGGCTTGAAATTTATAGCATTGTAACCCTGTTGAGCACTTCCGACGGGCACTATACTTCAGTTAAAACAACAACATTTAACAAAAACCACCAAAAACACCAACCACCCCACAGATAAAAAAAAAATTTTTTTTTTTCAAAAAAAACCCAAAACGGAAAGAAAAATAAAAAACTCTTACAAAGAAAAAAAATTTTGAATTTTTTAATTCACATCTCCAACTGGGGCAATCCACGGGTTTGGGCCGGGGGAAAAAAACCCTGACTGGCCCCCCTTTAACCATCAAAAACACTCCCTTTATTGGGGGGCTGGCATACCCCAAAGGTACAGTTTTTGGGAAGATGTGAAAAGAAGTCTCAAGGGTGGGAAAGCAGCCACATCCTCAGTGAGGTCTTTCCCAATCCTTGATTGCTTTTGGGAAAAAGAAGAATTTCCTGTAGTCAGATGACATTTGACAGGGGGGGCACTGGGTAAAAACAGGGAAGGGGAATGAGGGGGCTCCTGGGGATATGGGTTTAGTCACCTGTTATTCACTTGGTGTCAGTGGCTTTTTGGAGCCAGGGTGATGGGGAAAGGGTTATAAAAGTTCACCAGTCTTGTTTTCCTGCCCCTATGTTGGAGTTTATGGTCACCCTTTAGTCAGCCAATAAAGCATGTTTTTGGGACACTGGATATCCTGCAGCATCTCTGTGGTGTCCACCATGCTGCCTTTTGCTGTACAGACTCTAGGCCGTTGATCAGGTTGTTGTTTGGGGGGTTTTTTGGGTTCCCATATTCCAGGACTGGTGTGACAACTGCCTTGTAGGCCTTGCCTTTTATTAAAGAGGTGCTGATCTTCAGGGTTCTTCCCAGAACCCGGGGTTTCCTGCTTGCTTTGTTGGTGATGTTGATGTGTCTCCCGGTGGCGCCTGAGGTCAGTGGGGACACCCAAGAAGGAGTACGGGTTGATTGCTTGAGCATCTGGCCATGCAGAGCATGGTGGGTTTTCCTTTTGCTTTTAGTAACACTTAGGATGTCACATCTGTCCGGGTGGAAGCACATGTTCCATTTGCTTTCTCATTACCCATACAGAAATTGTTTAGATCATTTTGGAGTATTGCTTGATCTTCAGCTGTGGAGATGGGGCACTGACAGATGGCGTCATCTTCAAATGATCTCAGTCTGGAGGTAGGCTGTTGTGGCAGCTAGGTCACTGATGTATAGGACAAACAATTCTGGGCCAAAAAACACTGCCTTAAGGCACCCCTGGGCCCATGGGGGGCAAAGTTCGACTTCATACCATCAACATGACAGCTTTTTGATCTCTCAGGAAGCTCTTGATCCATGTGTTTGTTCTAAAACCCGGGGATCCCCTAATGGGACAACTTGTGAAGCAGGCCAAAGGTTCCAGCCCCGGCCCAAAGTCATGTGCGAGTTCACTGATTTTTTGTGATTAGGCCAAGGAGTTGGGTTTCACATTCATGAGCAACCACATCTGAAGCCATGTTGTTCAGGAGCTATGATGATGTTTTCTTAGTGCATGATGCTACTGATGACAATATGCGAGGATCTTGCACTAGTTGCAGATGACAATTGTGAAGGAAATTGGTCAAAAATTTTTTGAATGGTAGCATTCTTAAAGACAGGTGTGATAAGTGTGGTTCTCCAATCTTCAGGACAGTGCTGCTTCTGAATGAGGAGTTGATGATCAAGGTCATATTTATAGCAGGGGGAATATTGTCCTACCCTGGTCATGTAAACAGTTATTGGTCTGAAATAATAAGACAATAACAACCACCATGAGAAACATCATCAACAAAAATTCCTATTCACAAACATAATGTTCCATAAAATACAATGAATAATTCAATAAAATTAAAAGTATCAAACCTGAACTAAAACCAAACAAGCAAAATAAAAAATTAGGAGTACTTACTAAACCATCCGTAAATGACTCTTAGTAGCCTTACAAAACTTAAACAAAAAAAGGGGTCAAATGTCATCAGCACCCTTTTTTGGGGGAACCCTGACGTCCGACCGACTTAATCCTCGAATTTTTTTTAAAATTTTTTTTAATGTTATTACTGGCCGTCCCCGATTTCACAGGTTATCTTGTCAAACGAAGCGCTATGCAATGTTGGGATGGCAACTGTCATATTTCACAAATGTCTGCACTGTGCAAATGGAAGTTAGTTTTACGCCACATGGTGATCGGACGTCCAAATTACAGCAAGAGCTCATGCTGCAATATAATTCTTCATTGCGATACTAGCACAACGTCAGCCACCGCAAATTTTCCCCCTTTGCTTAAAAACGACACTTCGTCCTACTTCGCTCTAACCTGAACAAAAAAGATCATCTAAATAACTATTAACTAGCTGATTTAATAAAATAAACGGTGTAAAATTGTGATCGGACGTCAAGAATGGTTGGACGTCACCCTCACAACAATAATTGCGACGTACCTTTCAATGTTCGCAGCAGAAGATTCCTTCGACGCCATTCAAATCAAAAGTGACCGGGAAGTGTCACGTGGTACCTTCGTGTTTGTTGACAAGTGTAAACTTTTAATGTTTTGTTTTTTTGCTCACAACTTGTTTGATAGTCGGACGTCATATCTTCGACAATATTTGAGGAGCGGCAAATTTTGTTAATGTAAAAAAAGTTGTTTGGTTAAATCTTTTCAAAGCTGCTGAGTGATTGACCGCGAGTCGGGTGTGGATTTTGAGTCACTTCCGCTCATGTCAAGGGTCAGAGTTGTTTTTAGTCTGTTGTCGAAAGTTCGCGTTTCGTATTACGACACAGATGACGGCCGATCAAATAAAGTTCCATAGCTTTTTCAAAAGCATAATTTGTTGGAAGTTTTTTTTGATGCATGGATCTTGTAAAACGATCTTTCGCGAACATAACGTTTGTGATAAATATAACTTTTCCTTGTTTTCTTTAACCAAACCACGCCGACAGAGACGGGCTCTGTGCCACTGTCCGCTTTTTGTGGTTTTAAAATTTTAGCAGTAAAATCACACTTTAACGGACATATTTCCCCAAAAAACTTCAAAATTTCTGCTGCTATTATTTCAGCTATATCCTTGTTCATTTTTACACACATTCAAACCCCCACTAATTACAAAATATTTGTTTAAACATCTTTTATTCTCAGCACAACCAAGTCCCCCATTGCAGACCCCCCTTTTGGCACTTAGTCATATATATAAATTTTTTTGTCTCTGATTTTTTAAGTCAGCGTCACAGATTGCAAATGGCAAATGAAGCCGATGAGGTGCTGCTACGTAAGCGGCCTTGTTAAGAAGCTATGGCAATTAAAAACCATAGGAAAATGATTGTGATGATATTTGTGACTCCCAAGTCCAATAACTTTTAAAACCGTCTCCAATGTTTTTCCTAGGTTTGTCTAGAAACATGCAACACATTCTTACAAATCTAAACAAGTTACAAGTCTGGGTGACCGGGGAACTTCTGGGGCTAGCTCACTCGTCAGTATTTAATGTGTCTGGCTGGCTAGTGTCTGAAAATAGTAATGTACAGCCCTGTGATGATAGTATTACACACTATTAGCTATCCCCCCAAAATGAACAGATTTTCCTTCTAAAAAACTGATATAAAGAAGAAGAAAAAATAAAGACCTGCAAGTGCAATACACAACCGATCAGCCAGTTACCACAGTGCTTAGAGCGGCACAGCCACGGGCCTCTGTTCAGCGTTTGCAAAAACCTCTGCAACTGCTGAAGAGCCAAGCCCAAAGTGACTACCACCACTACCAGGAAATTTCGGACACCCTCCCTGATCAGAGTAACCCCGAACACACTGGCATCGTGAATGTTTAGAAAACACAAAACAAAGAACTACCATTACCCTTTCTACTTCAGTCGCTGTCATTTTCAGTCGTTCAACTCAAAATTCCAAAGATTCTTCAGGCGAACACAAGCATTAGTGTGTGTAAAAAACCGGAAGAGGCGATGAGTGATCAAGTCAGTGAGGAAAGGGCAAAAACAAATATTTTAAAAAAGTGTAACAAAATCGTAAGGAAGATAAAAAACATATTTTTTACTGAAGATATTTTGAGGGCACAACTAAAAAACAACAACCTACATCTAAAAAGACTAACATTTTCATTGAAGGTATTCAGCCCGGCAATACGGAAGTTGCCGTCCCTCTGTCGGCGTACCAGCACATCCTTGATGTTACGGGCCGAAGTGTCCCCTTCGCTTCTGCATGTGGTAGGAGTACTGTAAATTTGACACATTGCTCGGAGCCCGTCCCACGGCTCAGCCATGGCGATGGTTGCAGACGACAGTGGCAACGAAATCAAAACAGTTCAGGACGTACTCAAGTCAGAAGGCAATGACGAGTTGAAATTCGGGTTGCTGATCGGCTTGATCAAACTGAAGCAGGTGTCAAACAAGGATGTTGTTGACACGCTGCTGCATTTGGTAAGTGCCTCGCCGACGGATGTTGTGTGTATATATATCTGTGCATAAAGTCCAGCCATTGCCGTGTCATTCGTGGCCCAGAGATGTGTTCATACATATATACTGAAGTGCTACCTGACAACATCTAGTATCAGGCCAAGACCTACACTCTACAGAAGGCCAGTTGCGGTTATTATTGATTTCACCATGGTGCGACGTAAACGTCAGTAATTGTCAAAAGGAAATAGCCATGAACAACACTGCCTTAAAGCCTTCTTTGTCAGTTTATGCCATGGTGGTGGCAAAATCTCTTGTGAGTGATATGATATGGTACTTATGGCACGCTACTCATTATGCATAGCTTCCATCACCATCCCAAACAATACCTTAGTTATTGATTTTTTGTAGCACGCCATTCTGGGCATTCAGCAACTGAGCAAGCATTCACCAGTTGGCTCAGATTCTTACACCCCACTGGACATGTATTGTTGACCAGAGAGAGAGAGAGAGAGCTATCATTATCAAAGTTGACCTGGTTTCCCTCTTGGTAGTCTTATTTTATAAATGTATGACAGTTTATACTGTTTTGATCAAATTAAGAAATTGCCCAACAAAACATTCAGCTCAAAATTTGGTGCAATAGAATCAGCTAAGGAAAATTAATCAACAGTTTTGGCAGTCTGGTTCACACAATAATACTTTAAAAGTTTAATAGATAACTGGTTGACATTGCATTCTTTTGAAGATTGAAATTCAGTTCTGGTTGACTTTTTATTTTATTTTTGTTGTGGTTCTCTTGCTTTCCATTTCACCGAACTAGCAAATGGATCAGCTTTCATTGTCACTGTCAGAGATTATGTCAAATGGAAATAATTTCTGTCTGAGACAAAACTGAAAATTAAACATCAAAATCTGAAAGATGTACATCACACTCACCAATGAATGTTACTTGTTAGACAATAATTGT
Organism: Alviniconcha marisindica; assembly: GCA_018857735.1. Taxonomy (NCBI): domain Eukaryota; kingdom Metazoa; phylum Mollusca; class Gastropoda; family Provannidae; genus Alviniconcha; species Alviniconcha marisindica. The sequence continues at coordinate 326,044 of JABMCL010002105.1, read as the reverse complement.
TACCACTACCAGTGATTACATGTACACATACCACCAGCAGTTAAGCTTTTCTTTAATAATGACTCAGTGTAAAACTGTAACTTACTGTCTTACTCGCCCACTCACTTAAGACCATAAAAGGTGAAACATCAGGGTAAGGTATGGATAAATGTTTATTACACCTGTATGATCAGTAAGCACTGGCAACCAGAAGCTAGTTAAAAATGGAACATGATGGAAGATGTTGGTAAACCCTGTAAGTGTAACATACTATAATACATATATATATATATATATATATATATAAAACAATAGGAAGTAACTGTCATATTAGCCACTATGGAACTAGCTAACAGCTGATATATATCCAATTTATTATAACCATGTACTAAATGCTGATGATAGACTGGTCTCAGTGCTGGCTTTTCTGTGTCACAGTGTGGCATTTGAACATGGTGGCTGGACCATCCTACCTTGTTAGAAATGTTACAGAGGCTAGAGACCACTTTTGGCATTTCTGACATGGTGCTTCACTGGTTTACATCCTACTTATAGGGTTCCAAACAGTCTGTAATACTGATAGTTGACAACGTCTTGTCCTCTCCCAACCCCTTCAGTTCTGTGTTCTGCAGGGTTCTGTTCTTGGGCCAATCCTGTTCACATTGTACTCCCAGCACCCCTCTGACTTGATATGTCATCATGAGTGTGATTATCACAAATACGCAGGTGACACCCTGTTGTCAAAGGGAGCTCCTGATCAATTCCAGTCTCTTCTCTCTGATATCCACACCTGTGTTGAGAGTCTTGCAGGCTGGATGTACAGCAACAAGCTCAAATTATTATGCAGAAACGACTGAAGTTCTTCCCATTGCCTATACCCTACCTCCCACCTTTGTTCAGTCAACAGAGAGAGTGCAGACATAGGTTGAAAGTGCATACCTTTCAAACCTTCAGTTAGGAACCTAGTAGTAGTAGTCCATCTTGATCAGACCCTATGCAACAACACATCACATCAGCAGTGTATGCCAAAGGACTGCTTCAGAAAGAGACCTAACTGGTCAATGGTTGCAAGACCTAACTTCGAAGGAAGCTGTAAATTGATGTCAAGTTCCTTTCCTTGTTAAGTGGGATGGTTCAAAAGCTACACTTGTGGTATACAATATGGTTGACACAAAAAATGCCATTGTTGCATAACATATTTTTCAAAGTCGGAAGAACTTTCGGAGTTGGTGATACCAGGATTGTTAAAGCAACATTTTGACTGTACGAATCTGTTTGTTTGGTAGTACTAGTAGAATACCTGTTGATCTGTTTGAAATGTCTCAAACACGCAGACTGTTGACTTGTCCATTTTGGGGCTGTCAAATTTTGATGTTTACGAAACATTTACAAAACAGAAGCTTTTTCTTTCTTTTTTAAATTCATAACTTTTCTTTTATTTCCACTGTATCTGCAACATGTTCTGAACACACTCCAGTTATTTTGTAAGCATTGGTGATTTCAAAAAGCAAATACTTGCAGTTCATTCAGTGATTCACATCACCCACTTGCTCACCTTTTGGCACAAAGTCATATTTATGATTTGTGAAACACATCGTACTCGTGGTAGTTGATGTGCTGTTCAGACCTGCTTTATTATGATTACATAATATTTATTTTATATGCACACATCTCAAGAGGAGCTATAACAGCACTTTACATTGGCGACTATATGTTATAATGCTATTCTCTGCTTCAGAGCAGACACATTGCACTTCAGTCATGCGATGTAATGGTAATCACCACTGTTCTTTAGTTTGCATAAAGCTGAGGTGGGGCGTTTGCCACCAGTTTCCAGATTAAGGATGGTCTGCACACTTCAGTTACATATGTGCATATTTTGTATTACATGCATACAAAGCCACAAAGCCTTGCTTTTGCTGGTTTACATTAGATCATCTGAGTTAGTCAGAACTGTGTTGTTTAGATGTGATGGCCACTTAGTCAACAGTTGCAGAGAGCAAGACACTTTAGACAGTGTTCAAATGTTGACAACATCTGTAGTACTGTATGTCATGTATACAAACATACATATTTTTACAGTATGTTGGTTATAATGTACATTATTTTTCTTATTAATATTATAATAAATTAATGTTATTAATTATGTAATATTAGTATGGAAGTATGCTATTGGATGTTTTATCATGCTTCAAAATGTTCATTGTGTTGTGTTAATCTAATGTCTGATATTAGTAATAATGGTCTCTTGTCACTAAAGTTGTCATCTGTTAAGTGTTACTGGTCCCCCAAAGGGAGGCTGGGGATGTCTGATGCAACACTCCCATCTGGAATTTCAGGGTTGTCATTTGATTCCCCTTTCCTATCTCCTCTCTTGTTTTTCTGCCTATTTCTCTTGCTCTTTCTGTCTTGTCATTTTTCTGCTAATGTTGTAATGAATAATGATTGTTTTTCCACAAAATTCCAGTGCATTTTTCTCAAACATTTTTCATTAACAGTTTAAGAATTAGGCTTTTTTTATATGGCTCTTGCTGAGCAGTTAGGAGATGATAGTTGGTATGGTATACATGTGCAGCTTGCTGCAATATGGCACTGGTACTTGCCATTATTCATTTATATAACATTTAAAAAAAATATTATGTTAGTTTTTGTTCATTTTTTATATATATATATATATGTATAATATGTATATTTACTCTTTTTTTCACATCTGGTATCAATAAATTAGAAGGAATGGTTGACGATACCATCATATCCTAGCTGTATGTGCCCTTTTAACGGGGGCAATATTAAAGGGGCTGACTCTTTAAAAAATTGTGTTTGATGTTTCTGTGTATATGTTTTGTTTTATGTTTGTGTAGGGATTTTGTTTTGTGGATTGACTTGAGAAAGGGTTTATACATTATAATTTAAGAGAATTTTAAAATGTGCATTTGCTTATAACAGAGTTTCATTGTTTCATTGATCCTGTGTGGTTGACAATATGTTAAAATCCAATAACTAATCAACTAACAGTTATCAGTTTACCCTGATCCTGGTCCTGAGATACTGATACTGTAGTTATTCTAGACCTTGTCCTTGGCCTGGAAGTTGGGGATGGTGGAACTAGAAGTGTAATTATATTAATAATATAAAATGTAATCATAATAATCATAATGAATAACCCTTAGACAGTTATAGGGCGCAAATCATTTTGCAAGAAAAAGAAAAGAACAAAGAAACAAAAGAAAAATTGACTGTGCTGCTGCTAGCACATAGACATACAATGATACATATAATCCATGGCTATGCCTATGGTCTACCTAGGTTTGTGAAATACTGAAAAGGCCTGTTTAAAGAGGACAGTTTTGAGCTGGGTTTTGATCAAGGCAGAGTGGGTAGATTTTGCAGACTGGCAGGCAGTGCATTCCAGTGCATACCTTTGATGAAACCAAATGATTTGAGATTGCATTTTGGAATTTTTAAAAGCTTTTCGCTTGAGAATCGGAAGGTGCATGATGTTTGATATTTGCAGAGCTGTTGAAGTATGCAAAAGTTTCTATCTTGTATTCGCTGCTAAATTTTAGAGGAAGCCAGTGCAGTTTATTTGACAGTGGTGTCATTTGTTCTGGCTTATGTTTCTTCAGAACAAGCCATGCTGCACTGTTGTGGTAGTAGTATGTCACATTGCTCAGTCAGACCAACTAGCTTGTCCAATGCCAAGACAAAGTTTAACTGTAATAAAACATATATATATTATAAAAAGGTACCGTACATAAGCTTCTCATTGAGGATGTACCTCTGGTGGAGTTTATGTACCTTGTATTTACACGCATGCCAGGTGAGAGTTACTGTAGGTGACTCAGGTCTTTGATGTTGCACTTACTACTTGTGTTACATATTTTGAGTGCTAATTAACTCCCTTGTGTGTTGGTTCTGCATGAGCACTCTGGGCCTTGTTCTGTTTCAGATTTATTACTATTAGTGCAATCCTAAAAATAAAAAATAAAGTACCAGTCTAATACTAGTAATAGACACTGTGCAGGTAATTCTTCATCTTGGAGAACCTCACAGTACTGACCACAGACTGAATTAAGCAGCTACAAGAAATGTGATCCTTCTTGCTTGATTGGAATGGTACTGATTACATTGATAATAGTAACTTGAGTAAGTAGGCTGAGAGCTTTGTCCTTGTTCAGTTTTTGGCTGATACATGTGACGAAAACAGCCAGTGTTTATACTGTTGTTGTGTTAATATTAATTATTAAAGGACCATTGTCTGGCTTTGTCAGATGTGTCCATAGACTGCAAATTTTGTGAAACATCTGATTACTGTCTAAAACTAGCATTGACTGTTCCAGTTTCATTTGACCCTGACGTTATTTGTGAATTTCTTTTCCTGTGAAGCTTACAGAAAATATAACATTAAGAAAATGAAAATAGGATAGCACAGTTTTGAGTTTAGTAGCTGCTTGAATTTGGCCGATTCAGAAAGAATGTAGCACACCCACATCCAGTTGACAGTTACCCTTTGTGGATCACCAGTAGCACCTCATTGTAGGATCTCCCACCAGTTTGGCATTTTTGGTTACAGCCCCTGTTTATCTGTCTGATTTTCTTTGTGTGTACTTTCCATCAACATCACTCGACTTCTCCTCTGACTCAAGAAACTCTACACATTTCACACATTGAGACCAAAACATTTGGACAGTGTTCTTTTTGCTATGCTGCTTCTTCTGCTTTTAAAACCGCACAGAAGACCCATCTTCTTGAATCCTACTACTGCTAGCAATTCTCCCTCACATAATCCCTTCCAGCTTGCTCTTTAGTTATTTTAGTTGACTGATCTGCTGTGTGTGTGTGTGTGTAATGCAGGTTTGCTGTTAAGCTTCTTGGGATTGGATTTGCTTGTACTGCTTGTGGTGTCTCAGCATGGATGTAGTTTATACCTGAATGCTGTACAGCACACCAAACTCTATTTTTATATATTAGAAGTTTGTGTTTTGCAAATATTTGATTGATATTATTATTAAGTTTGGTTATATAAGCCTACTGCAGAGTGCATTGTGTTTTGGTTATTCAGTAATTATGGTATTTGTGTGTGTGTTGTGTGTGTGTGTGTGTGTGTGTGTGTGTGTGTGTGTGTGTGTGTGTGTGTGTTTATACAGTTGGTAGGTGCAGAGTTTGACATCGAGAACAGCTTCATCATTCAGAATCCTGCAAACATTCTGCACATGCTGAAACTACTGGATGACTGTCCTCGCACATTACAGGTGGTGTAACAGTTTATGTGGACATGCATGTTTGTACACCTTTGTTGTTTTTCATTATATTAGATTTCATATTACATATTTGACTTGCATTCTGAACAGACAGTGAATCACATGAGTGTGTAAATTTTAATGGACCAAATGATCAGTGTTTTCTGTAAGCTTAGTCAGCAGTTTTCTGGCCACATGTACGTAGCTGTCAACCCCTGTTGGGAGTAAACCTTAGTCCAAAGTCTGTGAACCTGTATTTCCCTTATGCAGGCTGGGTCTTTTGTTTTTTCACTGGTACCAGCAGCATTTTGAATTCCAATCGACACTGGATCACATGTATACAAGCCAATCATTAAAACAAAACAAAAACAGCAACAAGAGGCACAATTACATGCAAAGACTTTCTAACTTGCACTTCATTTTTTACATTTCAGTTGATTCAAAGTTCATTAACAAATGGTTTTCTTGTCTGGAACTAGTGGAAGTAAAGAAGGCCAAATAGGCAGATATATTATTTACCCTGTTTCTGAAAGCAAAGGCATATTGATTTGGGATAATTGGCACTCAGTGCATATATATATATTTATTATTCATTGTGTGATGGTGAATATGGTCTATTTTCTTAGCTATCAAGCAAAATTAAGATCCAAGAAAGATCAAAGTAACTTAACCCCCTGTTTATGCTTAATCAAAGATTGTGATCCCCAAAACCAGACACCCCCTCTCCCACCCCCACCCCACCAACTTTACACACACAGTTGGAACATCCAGTAAGTCAAGTGAAATGCAAAAAATCTGCGGATGTTCACTTTGCAAAGAAGAAGCATCGGTGTTCAAGCCATTTGTTCTTACTCAATGATCTTGATGCCAAATTCAGTTTTGTATGCTCCCCTTGTTGTAATATGGAATTTATTTTTTGCTCTTTTAGTGATCAGAATTTCTTAATTTTGTTTATTTGATGTTTATGTTTGAACCTTTGACTTTGTTTAATTATTAATGTTCGTGTCTGAACCTGTGTTTATTTGTTAGCAGTATGTTAAATTGATAATAATCTGTTTTTGTTATATCTTAATGTACATGTGTGTTCTGTCAGAATATTTTTCAGCAATGTTTTTTGGTAGTCTGGGCTGTTCCAGTTTTAATCAGTCAGGTTCACTGTATTGAACACTAATCGCTAAATTTGCAAGCTGCCTGGCTGTAGCAGTTTCTCAAACATTGTTTAAGCAACAGCATTTTGGGGTGATACATAATGTCAGCTGTAATGAGCAGTACCCTTGCAAGTTTAGGGTCAGTGTTGCTTTGCTGTATGTGCGCAGGCAGAGATATGGAGTGTGTTCACTGCAATGCTGAAGAAGAGCCGCAGGAACCTTGCAGCCTGCACAGATGTGGGACTGATCGGCTTGGCTCTCAATTTGCTAAGCAAAGCTGAGGATATGTCAGCAGGTATGAAGTAATGAACTGTACACCCAGCTCCCAAAATGTACATACTAGAAAAGTAGAACTAGAACTTGTAGAAGTGCACAAAGTGCTCACATGTATGTATACAGAGCTGGTCTTGGACTTCCCATTTTGATTGTCATTTCATGGATATTTTGGGGGCTGTGTTAGATTATTCACTGTGATGCCCACTGACTGAACATGACATGTGCAGCATTAGTACACTATTAGGAGTGAGACCTGATCAAGCAGGTCAAAAGGCAAACAATAACAACACAAGCCAAAACTATTTAAAACAGAGTCCAACATTTTATTTTAAAAAGTCTTGCTGAAATCTTAATTTTCTAATCCTGTAGCAGGGTCTGATTTCTGTTTTGAAAATTGTAAAGCAAGCAAAGAACACAAATGTGACAAAATAACCCGTCAGAAGACTTGTTTTTGTTTTGTCAGAAATAGAAGCAAAAGCTCCAGGGAAAATGCTGTCTTTGGGAACAGCTGTCACCAGAGTCAGTGTTCAACAATAACCTGGTCAGCAGATATTACATATTGCCAGTGCTAACAATAAAATTAAAAAGCCTCTGTACAATTATCAATGGGCACAGTGGCCAAGATTGATTCTCAGATTTTCAAGGAAAATTATTTTCTTCTGGAAGTCATTTGGTAGAGTTATAGTTGTCACACTTTCATTCAGCACTCAAATGTTTTTGAGACATTTCTGTTGCATGTACTGCTTAAGCTTATAACTAAGAAATGTGACTGCTGGTGCAGCTTTAATCAGTTTGATACTTACAATTCCAATTCTTTGAAAGTGTGTCTGTGTGGTAGCCATGGGTACATTAACAAATTGTTACACAAGTTGACAGTTTGCTTACTTGCACTCTTGTTTGTTTGCAGTGTAATGTAACAATCTTCTTTTAACTGCAGACATGCAATAATGTGCAGTAGTCTTCAAGCATTTTTTTTAACTGCTTGTAAAAACAGTCTTGAATATTGTATGTTGTTAAAAAAAAAAACCCAAAAAAACGTTTAATTTAATAACATATTTCTATATAAATGTTTTATATTTTTGTTTTTGTTGGCACAATAATGCAATGATTTTTTTCAATTCTTGTGCACATGTTCGGTGTATTTGATGTTGTATTCACTCTCTCTTCCTTCTAAAGCTAATGCAGATGAAACGAAAAACATTGACGGTAAACCCAGTAATAGTCTGTTTTTTTATTTTTTTTAATATTGTGTTTTGGGGTCTTATTTGGTGCTGGGTAGCACATTGGTCACCTTGTTGTTCTACACATTCTGTCTGGTTCTGTTATCTGTTCGACCTTTTCATCTCAAGATCTTGTCTGCACTCTCATGGCAAAACACAGTACTTGCAGGAACTCACCTTTGGAAGAAAAAAACTTTTTTTATTTTATATTTTATTTTATTTTATAAAACAGAGAGCTCTCAAAACCTTTTGAACAGGATACTGCACTAGGTGATTGTGTTTTACAATACCGTCATTTTCATGAATCAGAAACTAGGCGTCACCACTTAGAGTTGGAGAATTCTACAGGTTTTTTTCCCAGTTATGCAGTGAAATGTGCATTTCTGCAAAATATTCTGGAAAATTTAAATATATATATTTTTTTTCTTTCCAAATTAGTTACTGTGTTTTTTCATGAAAGGACACTGTGCCTTGCAAGTTGCTTCCTTCTTCAAAGGAGATTGACCTTTGTGTGTGGCATGCTTCCCATGAGGTTCTAGTACATCAGTGTTTATTAAGCCAAAAACTATGCAGGTTCTTGTGGTTGAGAAAGGCTGCTTTTCCTTTTCTTTGTTGTTTTTGTTTTGGAAAGGACTTTTAAAGATGAAACAAAAACATATCTTTTTATGCCAATAATGGTCTGCTGACTTAGATTTGGTCAGTTCTGAAAAAAATACTGCAACAGTGCATTTTGCAGAGAAAAACGTAAATATGACAAAATATATATCTATATATTTTTGTATTGTTGTAATTGTTGAATTTAAAATAACTAAAGCATTTGCTTAAATGATCTTGTGGAAAATATGCCAGTGTCCAACCCCAGTTGGCTGTGAAAGGGTTAAAGTAACTAGCATGATTGTGTCTGATTGTGTCTGACTGTCCAGATTTGATTATGGCTGGTGGTTTGCAGAAAACCAGGCTTACAATTTTTGTTCCATTCCCACACCATCCATGCATTGTCCACAGTACTACAGGGTCCCTGGCTTCTGTCCCTGTCCCAGGATCTCATTGCCCTCCCTCACTCTTTCCACACACTGACCTCCTTTCATTTAAGATCTGCCCTAGACTACTGTCCTGTTTGGATGTTTGATGGTTTACTTGTTTTGACTGGTTGCTACTTTTAGTGTCTGTTAAAAATCGCATTTCTTTGCAATGTGTCCTGGTCTGCTGGTTGTTGATGTCAATTATCTGTTGGTTCTGATTGCATGGTTCCTTTGTATTTTGAGTTGGCAAAACATCAGGCACCTGACTCGTAAGCTGGCAGCTTAGTATTTACTATTGTCAGGTTGCTGTTTTGGTTCAGATCCTGGCTTCATCTTAGCAACCTTGGGAATGTGTTCTTAACTTTTGATTTGTATACTCTGTGTTCTTTTGACTGTCCACCATAATTAGCAAATCAGCTAAATGGCTCTCATCTGCTGATCATAATCACCATGGACATGGTAATGACATTACCAAGTTAAAAAGTGACTGGCTATATAGGTGGAGTTTAGTGGCCCAAACAAACAGTTTAAAAAAATCTTGTCAAACCACAATCCAAAGTGTAATTGAAGAATGCTCACCTAGTTCATACAGAGATAGCAAGATAAAGATTTTTGTGTGAAATATGGCATGCTTGAGTTTGTTGAAACTACGGTAAAGATTCTCCTGTGGAAGGTTTTTTGTTTGTTTTGTTTTTCATTTGTTTTTTTCTCTCTCTTTCAATCTTTATACACTCCAGCTTTGAGGACACAACAGTGTCAGTCTCTGCAGAAACTGCCTAAATCTTCCCTTTCACAGCTACTACAAGTACTAAGTACTGTGCAATTTGACCTTTTTTTGCTGGTGTCATAAGTTTGCTAACATTATGCTAGAGAGCAGAACCCGACAGGCACAGGTTGGAAGACAATGATATTGCATCACTACTGCTTCTAATTGGCACTATGCACTGTCCTTCTAACCTTCCCATTTTTGGGGTTCTACCCCCCCCCCCCCCTCCCCCCCTTCCCCTGGCTGACTGACTGTATGATCATGCACTTTCAGACATGGAATCAAACTTAAATTTGTGAAAGACAAATAGACGAGCAGACACTGATCTGGCATTTCTATAATAATAGTGTTGTTTATGTGCACATGCATATTATATAGGTGGCATATGTTATTTGTTGCATCAGGTGCTTTGTACCTTTTACCTGTGACAGTGGTTTGGGACTGATACAGCAGAGCTACAAGGGTGTTGTACTTGTAGAGTTTCCCAATTGAAGATCTATGATGTTATGCAGATATGGCTTTGTGTCTAGCAATCTGTTACTGTCAGCACTGACATGCATTGTCTAAGGGGGTCATTTTATTTGTTCATTATTTTTGTATTTGATTCTTGGTAGAGAGTGTTCTACGAGTAGACATTCTGTTTAGAATGCATTCTGACATACATAAATGACTGCACAAGAACATACTTACAGCTTCACTGAAACAATGTAGTAACACCCTTCATCTCTATTTTCTTAAAATGGCCACACCGCTATAGTATATATTTAATATTATACCTGTTTCTTTGAGAGGCCACAATTAAAAAAACCAACAACAAACAAACCAGGCACTACAACGTCAATGGTCTCAACTTGATCGCTCCTGTCTGCTGGACTGAACTGAAAATTTACAAGCCAACCTACCAGCCATGCTTCTGATACTTCAATTCTCTGTCTTCCCTCTGTATGCACACATTTGCTTGGTCAGACTAAGAGGTTTTTAGCTGACACATTACCATCTGTCTGGAAGACTCTCCTTTGCAAAGTCAGGTCATCTAGCACCCTTTTATCCTTGAAATAATTCCCTCACAGCTTGTTTTCAAGCTGTCCTACTGATGTGTGGTGTTGGTGTTGCTATTGGTCTGTTTCTCCATGCAAAAGTTGTTTTGTGTGTGACTGTGTGTGTGTGTGTGTGTGTGTGTGTGTGTGTGTGTGTGTGTGTGTGTGTGTGTGTGTGTGTGTGATTATATTGTTCCTTGTTTTGCTTTTGTGTACTTAGGCTATGTGCTCCATTTGGAGGAATAGCACAAACAAATATTACTATATCAAATTCAATTTGAAGAATACATTACTTTTGTATCAGTTTAAAGTTAGTTGAGTGCACTTTCTATTGTGCACTTTCACTTTCTATAACTCTGTAGTAACACTTTGTTCTTTTCCTGTCAGATTGGGTAGCGTACATTATTGTAAAAATATAAACTGCCCAGACTGTTTAAAGGAACTAGTCTTGTCACAAAGTGTTTTGCCCAGAAGTTAGATTTTATATGAATTTTGGAAAAGTACGGTCTCCTCAGTGCACTTCGTGACCCCATGCTGGGTAAAAAACAACAACTTATAAAGGCCAAACTTTTAAAACAAGATCCTTTATTTGAAAATTCTGACCCCTTCTTTTATGGACAATTAAGTCACATCTTTTGAAAAGGCTGTTCCCTTTAACTGTAAATGGACAAATTTCAGTCTTGGCTTTGTGGCTTGTGACTTTCCAGGAGCATCCTTGCAACCAAGTGGTCTAGGCTAACTCAGTAGCTGTATAAAACTTGCTAGTCTTTGATTACACAGCTACCTGATATGCTTAAAAGTTAATTTTTTTAAAAGAAGCCACGGAATACATGCTGCTGTTATTGTTGGTATCCATTGCTATATTATATAAGCTGTTCTTGGTGAGAAGCATTTGTATATATTTATAAGTATTCATTATGAGGGAAGTAGGACTTTATTCCCCCCCCCCCCCCTCCTCCACACACACACACACACATTTTTTTCTTTTCTTTTCTTTCTTTCTCCAGATTCACTCTGGAACAAGAACAAGCACCTTAGATGTGGTGCCTTGACAATCAATTACTAGTTGTTGTTTTTCTACACCTTGAACCCAAAGCAGAATTAATCTGTAGACTTCAAGCTGACATGCAGTCAAACAGTGGTGGAAGTACAGTCACAGTGGAAGCTGTTAATGTTATTTATCACTGTTATTGTTTACAACCACCAATACTTGGCAGCACCATCAGTAAGGAGTACAAGCTGCAGCCACAGCAACTAGATCATGTCATGTCCAGCTGTTCTGTCCCACACATGCAGTGGTATCAGGAGGAATAATAGCGATGAAAAATTATGTATATTATTGAGTCCTTGCTAAGGGGCATCCCTGTATGGTCAGATAAACGTATTAACATTTAAAAAACCCACTAATTGATGATATTTGCTGTAATGTAAACATGTGATAAATTGCTTTACTTTTGTGTTTGCCTTAGAACTGTCTTTACTGTCCATTTTTTTTGCACTGTGGAAACAAAGACTGCCATTCAGTCATTTGTAAGGATCCATTTTTGTTTGGTTGGTGTGGTGGTTTAAAAAACAAAACAATCAACAACAACAACAAAAACTGCTTTTAGTGTGTGAATGTTATTGTAAAAATCAGTCCATATTTTTCCTTCTCTCTAAAGTCTGTTCCAGTTGAAGGATTCATGAAGTTGTGAAGATTTTGTGAAAGTTATAAACAAACTAATAATTTGAGTGTGCTCTCATCTTCAATCAGAGCAACACAGTATTTGCATGCAAAATTTATATATATATATATAAAAATAGTCATATTACTTTGTTTTGTGTTTGTGTGATTTTACTTTTCTTTTTCATCTAATTGCCTAAATGATATTGCAGTGTGCTTTTGTACATGTGAATGTAGATGTCTGTGAGTGTGGTTAGAAAGAAAAGGAGAGAGATTATGTCTGAGATAATGTCCTGATGTAACACTAGCAGCGAAAGAACCATGATTAATGTCTGCCCCTATATAATATCCATGTTATGAACAGGCAGAGAGTGTGGTTAGAAAGAGAAGGAGAGAGATTATGTTTGAGATAATGTCCTGATGTAACACTAGCAGCGAAAGAACCATGATTAATGTCTGCCCCTATATAATATCCATGTTATAAACATGCAGTTTCCAGAATGTTTCACATCGTGATCATGTTAAATAATCAACATTATTATACCATCAGTCATCTCCCATTTGATTCCCAACAAAGTTGTTGCAGGAGAGGAGAATATATAAATTATAATCTATATCAGATTCATCTTGTCCACCTGTGTCTATGGGCTTTTATTTGTCTGGACAGTATCTTGTGAACTGTTTTTTTGCAGCCAGTCTTGGTATGATGGTACACCATCAGAGCCAGAGTGACATGCATAAAGATTTGATTGCTGTGGCCAATGTCACAATGTTCAAATTACCATGGTGATGATGATTTTGTCTTCATGTTAGTCCTCTTGTGGTTCACAAGTCCAACTTCAGATGTGCATGTCCATACATATTACATAGTTAGGGCAGGGAAGCTCCTCAGATGGTTCACTTTCTGTGTCAGCCTTCCACCTCTCACAAGCATCCCTCAGGTGGATGCGATGATTCTCCAAGTTGACAGCTGCTGGTTGATGAAAGCGTACTGCTTGATCAGAGCTGGGTTTGAGAATCATGGCTTATGTGCTGCTTTCCGGGACTTCCATGTTGCTTTTCCTGTCTTCCCAGCAGATGGTAGGGACTGACCACATACAGGAACTGCTCCAGTTGCTTCAAGTGTTCTCTGTAGGGTGCCTGGGTGACAGATCCCTAAAACAGGATGACCAGAACAGTCACCTTGTGGATTGCCAGATGTGTTGATTCAACACATGAGCATTCAGGCACACAGGGATGGCTGGCTTTTCAGATTCTGGTTTGGATTTCCTCACTGAGGTAGCCATCACTGAATACTTTTGAATCACTTGAAATCACCCACTGTCTTCAGCTCTGTTCCCTGAACTGAGACTAAATGAGTAAGAGCAGTAGAGCCAGGAGCAGACTGAAACAGGACTCCTTTCAGTCTTGCCTAGGTCCGGCCACGGGGATGAACCTGATGGTGAACTGGTGTCTTGGCCTTGGCATTAACATGAGTTAGACAGTGCAGGTCACTTTTTCTTGGTGTTAAGATGACACGGGTCAAAGAGTGATCTGTTGAGCCAGTACTCCAATACCCTTTTTGATCAGGGTCCCTGACTACCTGCACCAAACAAGTGGTATCTGTTGTCGTCAGCATTGGAGGATCTTAATAGACCAATGCAAGCAGGTCCAAATTAAGAGAGATGGAAATGTTGTTTTTGAGTACTATGAAAAGCCACACAATTTTTGACATGATAGAAGTATAATCCCGTGGGTAAATAGGGGGCTTTCCCCCCTGCATCTCCCCAGTGGGCCGCTGTTGGCCCTGACCCAAGTATAGACTTCAGTATATACCTACCCCCTCATGTACACCAGTAGCAGATGCTGGCTGGCATTTAATGTCTTTATTCATAAATGCAGTACTCTGTGCTTGGAGTGTGCCAGGAACCCCAGCCTTTTTAGTATGTCTATTTCAATCACCCTCACTGCAGGTACTTGCAAGGACAACACTGTCACACACACACACACACACACACACACACACACACACACACACACACACACACACACACACACACACACACACACACACAGAGGCACATGCAAGGACAACACTGTGTCTCTCACACACAAACTCTCTCTCTCTCTCTCTCTCTCTCTCTCTCTCTCTCTTCTCTCTCTCTCTCCTCTCCCTCTCCCTCCCTCCCTCCCTCCCTCCCTCTCAGTTTCATGTTGGAGAAAGGTAAGTTTAAGGTGTTGATTTTAAATGATTCAGGGTCTCTTGCTGCACTGGGGAGTTGAACCTGCATGAGCAGCATTGCCCTTGGTTTTCTGTTTTAGTCCAAATCTCTCCCAGCTGAGCAACTCCCTCCCCCCAGTGTTATCTGTTTGTTTGCTTCAGTATCCCTGGTATATTTTATAGTGAAAAAGCAACACCTCCAATCATTTTCTTGTTCGTGGTGGATTTCAAGTTCCGATGACAATCCTGGATTATGCATGGCAACATTCCTTCCTAATTAATGTTTTCAATCAAACCTTGGCATGGACGTCCATTGAATTTGACCAGGAGTCTCTCTTCTAGTCTGTTGTCTTTTCGGTTATGTCTGTTTAAGTCTAATATTTTCTGTTTGTCATTTTTGAATTGTTCAGTTTTGTATTGCTAGAGCTGTGTATGGTATCATTCCCTTGGGTCATTACTTTTTTAAAGTTCAACTCAAACAATGTCTTTGGGCATTATCATGCAAGTGTCTTTTGACAGTAAATGTTTGCATGTGTGTTTTCTCTGGTCTGTGGAGTTATGGAGTTATATTTTAACAATAAGCACATTCTGGGTGGAGACTTGTCACTGAGTGACATTGTGTGTAATGTATGTTTGTGTGGGTGAGAGAGAGAGAGAGAAGGTCACTGCCTATTAAAGGAGCAAACTGGGTCTAACTGCCAGTGAACAGTATATACTCTTTTTGTTGAGCTAGATCCTGGTTGTGGTTTAGACTCTTTACATGTATCAGGTAGTGTGGTGTGTATATGTGTGTGCATGCATGCGTTATGCCACAGTTTGCTCAGAGTCCTTTCTCCAGATCCTGCGATTGGGTACCAAATGGATGCAGTGGAGGATAAGGTTTCCACTGCAGAGAACCCTAGCTGTCATATGTTGTCTCTTTAAGGCCTGAAGTAGATCAGAATATAGCTTATTTTGCTTTGTATGCTTCTGCTTCCAAGAACATAGGTACTTTTCTAAGTTTTACCACCCTGCGCCATTCAGCTTCTTTATTCTACTTTTTTGTTGTTAAAAATCCTCATCAGACATTGAACAGTTCATGTCAGAAGAGTAAAATGAACTTTTGTTGGTGGTCTAATAAATAGCGTGTCAGCTTGATATTACCTTGTGTGTGACTGGGTATTTAAATATCAAGTTACTTACTCACTAACCTGCCTCAGCTGTGGAATCTTGCTGTGCTAAGTGACAGACCTGTTCAGATCAGTCAGATGGTGCACACAAGTGCCAGACCCCCGAGACAAGTTCATGCTTAATACCTGACAGTGGGGTTCTAACTAAATCTGGGGATTACTTCCAGTAAGTAATGATGAAGCTCTAATATGTAGTATTGATTACCTCAGGTATTTAATTATACTCTTCATACATTTGATTAGTGAAGGTCTGATAATTGATTTATGAAGCAAGCATTATCCACTGAGCTACCCATTGAGGAGTCAGCAAACAAAGGAGGTAGGTAAGTAAGTTGGTATTTAACACCCAGTCAACCATGTCATTTAGAAATATCAAGGGGTCAAAAAAAGGGAGTTAGTAGAGTTAAACTGATGCTGTGTATGAGAAGAGACACAACAACAAAGATCTGAACTGGCTACAGTAGCTATCACAAAATCATTGAAGTCTACATCCTCAAACTAGGATCGCCAGTGGCATAATATATATATATATATATATATATATATATATCTTCCTATTTCATACAGACACTGGTCCACACAGGTCAGGTGAATGCAACATAATCCATTTTTAATCAAGATCAAACATAATCCATTTGATTGATCTGGAAACTGGCTCGTCATCTAAACTAGTACACATATCTGCTGCTTAGCAAATTATTGTAAACTGAAACAGAATTATGCCTAGAGTGTGCACATCAATAATCAAAGGGGAACTTATAATAGTTTGCCCTTCGGTGACTTGACAGCACTGTATAACAAGGAACACCTGATAACTCTAACAGAGACCTGAATTGTGTACGGTACTTACCACCTGGCATGGAAGTAACTGCAAGTTAGATAAAATACACAAAAGTTACTGCCTCAGAAGGGGAAAAAAGAAAGGAACTGTTTCCAGGTTGGTTTTGTTCGTTAGGCTTGTTTACGGTCAAGTTGTCTCTGGAGACATACAAGTGGCAGATCCTCCAGTTTTGGGTAGTACACATGGCTATGAAAATGTGCAACATCATACAACAGATTTTACTTTTAATTAAGATCAAACATGGTGTCCCTTTGGTCATTTGCTTGTTAGCTTGTTAGCTTCTTGTAATCTGAAACAAGATGAGGCCAAAATCACTTGAGTCAGTTTAAAACAGCAGCACTTGACTAGTGTTACATGTATTACAACAATTCAGATATCTTGCATGCTGACATGAATGTGTACATTATATGTATTAATCTGTTATATGCAAATTATACATGTATGTGTGTTTGGATATATGTTGAACCAGTTCCATAATATAAAATTAATCAAAGGATTGATTGTCCTGAGGTGATCGAGTGTGGCTGACAGGACATCAGAATCTAATTACTTACTGTCTGGCCTTGAATAATGCTGGTTTTTGTTGTATGGTACACACCTGGGGCACCAGGTATGCCAGAAATAGAGGAAAAAATGTTTCTGAAGGATGCGGTCTTGGTGGATTTACTGACCTCGTTACAGCCTGCAGTGCCAGTTCTCTGTTACCTTATACATGAAGTCATTGACATGCAGGTGCTTTTAGCTGACCCTATGCTGAGTACAAAAGTGCTTTAGGCTTCATCTTGTTTCAGATTACATGTTAGCATTATGTGTATAATACAGAATGACTTAATATTACTGTTGATTCTCTTTTCTCTGATGATTTGTGTTTGACAGACCTGATTGTGGAGATGCTTGGAGTCCTAGCCAGCTACAGCATCACTGTGAAGGAGTTGCGATCTCTCTTTGCCTTTCTCAAAGCCAAGGAAGGACAGTGGGTCAGTATAGTTATTTAGTTCTTGGAGTACATTTTCTGGGGTTATGATTCCCTGATAATGTGATCTGTTAATTATACCTCCCCCTAATACCAATGTTTTGCTGAAAAATGGGGTGAAAAGGGGACGTCTTGTTACTAATTGCAATACGGACCATTCCCATTTGTCAAGTTCAGATCAGAGTAGTTTCCTAATAAGAATGTACATGTGCACTTGTTTTTCTAATTATGGGGTGCAAACCCCACTTCTTTTTTCGTTGTTGTTGAACTGTTTAATATAGCACACTGTCACTGTCAGCATTGCTAGGCAAGATATTGTCACACATGTTTGAACTCTTAACCAATAAGTGAACAACATCAGTACCAGTAGTCAGCGTGTAGTGTGCTGCAGCAGCTAACTGACTGATCCTGGAAGTCCATTAACCAGAAGCTGTGATCAGTCATGGCTTTGTGGGTCTGTTGCCTGCTTTTGCAGTACACAGTTCACCATGGCAGATCTGTTCAAATGGTAGATGGAGTTTATTAACCACAAGGCTCTGATTGCTAGAATGAATGTAGTTTGATTCTTTGAAAAGTGATTGACCACAGCGCAGTTTGTGCTGTGACTAGTGTCAGGTTACTGCTGGCTGTGGTCTAGGACAGGCTGCCAGTGGTAGTTGTGTCCTCCAGACGCTAATATAGTAATAATGGTTGACCTATAGGTTTTTCAATACTGTATTCTGGAAGAATTTTAAAAAAAAACACGCACCTGAACTTGCACAGTTGCACACACACACACACACACTTGCATACACATGCACATGCATACACACAAACTCATGCAAGCCAGCCCCACCACCGCCACCACACTCTGTCTCTCTCTCTCTTTGTTTTACTCATTCATGCACTCACTCTCTCTTGACTGTTGTATATATTATGACAGATGAACAAATGGAGTTGTTAACATGGATTATACTGGAACCAAACGACAAAATTGTAATGCCAAGTTTAATGGTGTCTTTTCAGCCCCGCCACTCAGTGAAGCTGATCAGTGTACTACGGCAGATGCCACAGCGTTCAGGACCTGATGAGTTTTTCAGCTTTCCTGGCAAGAAGGGTTCAGTAAGTAAGCTTTTGTCTGCAGGCTAAAGCTCTCAAATTGTGCAGCCACACTGAAAATTGCTCCTTGCCAATCAGAAAATAATCACCTTCAAAAAATATTCAATTTTGGCTGCCCACACAAGCTTGGGGGGGGGGGGGGGGGGGGCGCCTTGGCAAGGGAATAGGGTTAGCAGAATATAAAGGGGAATATTATGTGAATTTTTTTATCCATGGTTTCAGCTCTCTTCTTTTTGTGGTCTTTTTTTGTTTTGTTTTGTTTTCTAGTGTGAAATAAAACAGTTTTTTTTTTTGGGGGGGGGGGGGGGGTACTGGAAGAGAGGGGGTTCAAATTTTCAATAGCTGCAGGTATTGATTAGTGTTGTTGTCACAAATGTGTTTGTTAGATGAGGGTTATGTGTTCCATACACATAAAAAGGAGAGAAAGACAGAGAATCTGAAGGAGACAGAAAGAAGGGTGGCATCACTCACATAATGATATCATTTGGTGTCACAAAACCTTGTGATAAATATGTATGTGAAGAAAGCAAAACAATACATACACATGAATAGTTTGATCAGAGCAAGTTGTGATTGTCAATGGGTTTAGGATTATAATTTGGTTCTGTATCTTCCCTATTCCAGCAGTGTTTGATACTTGAAGATTTTTACATCAGTGACTTGAAACAACACCAAAAGTGCTGTCTCTATTTAGATTGTTAAAAAGAAACAGTAGTAGGTGCTTTTGTAATGTCTCAGATTTGTTCCCATGCCTCTTTGGAAATTGTCAGTTTGAGTCTTTGAACACTTTTGTATGTTTAGAATTTGAACTTGTTGATCTGTTTACACATGCATATTTAAGAATTGCAACTGTGAGCATTAGAGTTTAGACCAATGGTTTTCAAGACTGAGATAACTGAGTTCTTATCACTGTGGAAATGACTGTTCTTACTATGAAATTGTAAAACTTTCAGGAAGGATTTTGTACTTATTGA
The DNA here is from genome assembly GCA_018857735.1 of Alviniconcha marisindica. Classification (NCBI taxonomy): domain Eukaryota; kingdom Metazoa; phylum Mollusca; class Gastropoda; family Provannidae; genus Alviniconcha; species Alviniconcha marisindica. Next base: position 306,438 of record JABMCL010002105.1, on the reverse strand, counting down.
TCATTTTAGCGGTAGTCTGCTGATTGCAGTGACTGATTTGTTGGGTGGTTGCTGGACTGGCTGACTGAATGAGTGTGTTAACAAGATTTAGCATCTTAAAAAACCCAGTACTACGATGATGGACATGCATCGCCCAGTGTTTCCCTGAGTGTCAGTGGTGATTGAATGGCATGGAGTCTGAATTATAGCTTCTTATTTGTATAGTATTGTTTTAAAGTACAGCTGCATGAGGGTGAGATCAGTGTAGTTTGACTGGTGTGGACTCGTGTGCAGCACATCGCATTACCCCCCATCAAGACGTGGCCATCACAGAATGGCTGGACCTTCTCCTGCTGGCTCAGGCTGGACCCGGTGACTGGCGCCAACGTGGAGCGAGAAAAGCCCTACATCTACTGGTCAGTGCCACCACAACCCCTTTCAGCCTACACTCACCACTGCTGGGGTGGCCTCAGCTTGCCACTGTGAAGTCACAACAGACAGGCTGTTATTCCTCGTTTTATCTCTTAATGTCTTGGGAATGTTTGAGACAACTTTTAGAAAATGCTATTTCATTGTATTTGTGTTTTTGCTTTTTGTTTTTATCTTTTGCTAAGAAGCAAATATAACAGGTAAATGACAAATGTTTACAACAGTGCAAACAACAACAGCAGCAAAGTAAATAAAATCAGACTTGATCTGAAATAGCTGTGCATTTTGTAGTAAATCGTAATTGTGTGTTGCCAGCTGGCTGTAGTTTCTAAACATTAATTTTTGCAGATTGAGAATGCTTCCCTTCTTGGGTAATTGTGAACTTGTGATGTTTGCAGTTTCCGGACTAGCAAAGGCATTGGCTACTCAGCTCACTTTGTGGGTGAAGCCCTTGTCATCACAGCAATGAAGGTGAAGGGCAAAGGATTCCAACACTGCGTCAAGTACGAATTTCTACCACGCAAGGTAGGCCCAACACCGCATGTGTGTGGAGGGAGGCCCTGATGTTGGGCTGTTAGTGTTAGCGTCATTTGACTGTCACTGATGTAGAGCTAGAGGTGAAGGACATGCAAAGTAGTCAGTCTTTGTTGTGCATGTACACAACCAAGTCAAGCTAATCCAGTCATAATTATGACTACTGTTGAATAAAGAAATATGTGTCGCTGATAGTGTTTGAAAAAAGGAAAAAAAGAAAGACCACTTCCAAGTGTATTTTGTGCAGCATTTAAGAGGGAATCAATATACCCCTCCCTCCTCTCATTTGATTTTGTCTCTTAGTATGACAACTTCAGACCTTGTCAAAGCTGGGTTGGCATTCCTCTTCTTTTTCTCCCGGTCACCAAACTGCAGGATTTTGCTTAATTGTTGAAAAGTCTGCGTGGGAGAGCAACAATCCCTCTGACCCCCTTGCCCCACCCCCGTCATGGTACTTCCTCTCTGTTTGGGCTTTTCTTTCCAAAGTGAAGGAATTCTGCAAATGTGTTTTCATATTTTCTGGTTTTAGGTGTGTGTGTATGTGTGCATAACTGCATGCATGTTACTACCATTGTAGTCCTAGTGAACATCTAGTATAGTCAGCTATTTCACATGTGTTTCAGTGGTACATGGTGACACTGGTGCATGTCTACAACCGTTGGACTCGGTCAGAGATCCGGGCCTATGTTGATGGCGAGCTTGTGTCCTCAACAGACATGTCCTGGCTTGTGTCTGCCAGTGATGTGAGTGTGTGTCTTGGTGTGATTGGAGGTGGGGTTGTGTTTGGTATTTGCTTGGTATTTGTGCTTGCACAAGGCACATATTCTGTATCAGTGTGCACATAATGTGTTTACGGTTGACACAACGGTTAACGCTGTTGTAAAATTTGAAGCTGAATGTATTTTGGTAAATTCATATCTGATCCAAGATACGAACACGTAAAAGGTTGAAAAGTGTGCTTATTTAATATGAAAATAGACAACATGCAATTTTTGGGGGGTTAAGCCCCTTTTCAAGCAAGAAAACAAGAGTTAACCAACTTTGCCCTAGACCACCCATCACTGCCCACTCTTTTTTTCTTACTGCACGACCCCAGACTGCCCGATAGCAGCTGGTTAGTAGACACTTCATATTCACATCCCAGCTTATGCAAATAGGAATGGGATTCTTGCGTGACATGTAGCCTCATTTTCACTATTGTTCACTCCTTCCAGCAATATCCTTTGTTCGAAGTTCGTTGGAGTTTGAGATACACTGTGAATTTTCAAAGTTGTGAGATGGACACATGATAAATGCATGAAAATAAACAAACACCCTACTGTTAGCAATGGCGTCAGAGCTTTATCCTTTGAGATTTGAACTGTAAATTTGGCTCAGTTGCTTACTCTCAGCACCCTAACAAACTAACAGAGCTTCATCTTTGGAGATTCAAACTGGAAATTTTGCAAAGTTAGTTACCCTGTACGGCTGTAGGCACCCTAAAACCTGACATTCAGATATGGACATTCCTGATTTGGAAGAGAGAGAAAATTCTGCTTTTATTTTTGAGTGAAAAAAATCAAAACCTGTTGGATATACAAGAACAATGTATTTGCAAACTGGGGAAAATATGGTTGCTAAATGCATTATACCCAACACCACAAAGTGCTTTCACAAGTGAAATGCATATTTAAAGCTGAATGTTCTGAGGGGTTCCTGCAGTGAGCCGGTTTGGCCTAGCGGTAATACGTTAGGCTGGTAAGCAGAGGGACCTCGGTTTGAATCTGCTTTGGCTCTCCTTTCTCTTCACAAGTTGTGGTCTGTGGACACTGTCTTGTGACTTTGTCCCTCACAATTATGAAACATTAAAATGGCTCTCATCGCTGCCCACCTTAATGCAGAAGTCATTCTGGTGGTGACAGTGTAGTGTTAGGTATATAATCTCCCTCTCTCCCCACCTCCATACCCACTTCCCCCCTTCTCCCCATCCCTAATAAGCCTTATGGTTTCTGTGGATGTTAAGCACCATGTTCCTCCATCCACCCATAACACCACATTGTCAACTGTCCCGTTAATTTGTCTCTGTTAGCTGTGCAGACAGGGGCACTGTGCAAACACTGTGGGCAGATACTGACAGTAACATTGTGACTTTGGTAGCACTAAGTACCCAACAGGGATATTTTGTTGTCAGATGACTAACCTTGATGACTGAGTGTTACCATTTATAGTACTTCCTTGATTGTGTTGGTTTTTACATTCCTGTTGACCTGACCTAGACAATGTGCTGTTCCATTTGATTGTAATATATCAAACATTTGTTATGATAAGCTGCTGTTCCATTTGATTGTAATATATCAAACATTTGTTACGATAAGCTGCTGTTCCATTTGATTGTAATATATCAAACATTTGTTACGATAAGCTGCTGTTTGTAATATATCAAACATTTGTTACGATAAGCTGCTGTTTGTTTGTACAGGTGTTTGACAAGTGCTACCTTGGGTCCAGTATGGACGGTGATGCGGAGAACATGTTTTGTGGCCAGATGTCCACAGTCTACCTCTTCAGTGAGGCCTTGTTGCCACAACAGATACAAGCTGCCTACCATCTTGGCCCTGGCTACAAGGTACTGAGGGCTGTTGGATCTTGTGTACAAACAGTATGAACATTGAACATACTTGTCAGAGTTCTTCTGACATCGCTCTAGGCTTGTTCACTACAAGAAAGGGTTGCAATTTTATGCAACATGTACAGACATTTTAGAAAGGGGGATGTTTTAATACTGTGTGCAGATTTTATTTTATTCTCAGAATGTACATTGCAGTAGAATGAACAGAAACTTCAGACCAAGATGGTCACAGATAGATTTTTTTGTTTTGTTTTTTAAATCTTTGGAAAATTCCATTTAACATTGGTTGGAAATTTAGTCTTTTTTTTTATGATGAAGAATATTAATCTGTAGGAGTGAATCCATAAAAGAAATTCAAAGAAACGCATGAGATCCTGCTCTTGCCTGCCTTTGTACATTGCACAACATCAGTTAGTGATGAAAGCCAGGGTGCTGTTTGCTCAGCCTAAGGCATAGCACATGACTCACAGCATCCATTTTGAAAGCAGTTGCATTGTCTTTCACCTGCAGAGCCAGTTTAGGTTTGACAATGAGAGTGTTGCTACACTGGGAGAACCAGCAGCAAGGGTAAACCAGTGTCACTGTTTTTATTTATTAATATGGTTGTGGAATGCATTTTGGGATGGATTGCACTTTTGTAGTGGTTTCGTTGTAGTCTGTGTGCTGTGTAGCATCTAGATAGATGTGGTGTATTTTTGACTACCTCACAAAAAGTGGGCAGTAATCGGTTTTAGGTTCTTGGGTCAGCTGGGACTAATTCTTAACTTTGGCATTTCTCATACACCCTTTTAGTTGTACCTGCCCACACCATTTTTGATAATGCTGGCCAGCTTTCATGGCCACTTCTGCGATTGTGAAACCAAGCACTGTGTTTTCTGGTATGTTCGTCTCTAACTGAGTTCAAACTTATACGATTGTTACCTATATAGACATGATCATGTGTGTTGTGCTTTTAGAGACTAAAATGTGGCTCTTGGAGTTCTGACTTGTTTCTAATTTTCACTGAAAAAAACATTGACATTCTTCAGACGTGGTTGTATGCTCTCTGTCTGCTGATAGCACCTGTTGCTATCACTGTTGGTAACTCGGCTTGAACCCCTTGTTGAGGCCCAAGTACCTGTTGAGCTTTGCACAGTCCTATCACTGTTGGTAACTCAGCTTGAACCCCTTGTTGAGGCCCAAGTTCCTGTTGAGCTTTGCACAGTCCTATCACTGTTGGTAACTCAACTTGAACCCCTTATACAGGAGTCAGAAAGTAAAGATGAATAGTTCAGTTTTTGATTTTAAATGTTAGTGGACTGGGCATTTGCTCCTTTTGTTTTATGTCTTTTTCTTCTTCTTTTTCCTTTTTTTTTCATCCTTTTTATTTGTTTTTTGTTTGTTTTTGTATTGCTTGCCTGTTCTGTCTCCTGTAATTCTGTATTAAACTGCATGAATAATATATAATTACACTAACCAAAACTAAAAAACGTAATTTTGGAATATAGACTATCTTTAGTATTACTGCATTCCTTGTTCTTTGTTTTTTAGTTTTTTTATTCACAGAGAAAAAAGATTTATTCCAGAAACTGTTTAAGTGAGATCTTTTAGCCTGCATGAAAATAACTATTTATACTGATCGAGAAAGTAAGCTGTTTTATTTCAAAGTCACAGGAACATCTCAAATGTGAAACTAAAAAACAAGAATTATCAAGTTTAAGCTTTGCATTATATTGCTGCATTTCTACATATATAAGGTCACACACAAAGTACCTTTTGTGAGTGGAATTTGTTACGGAGATAATTTATGTGTTTCCTGACTCTTAGGAGGGTTTTTATAACATTGGCTCTTTCTTTATGCTCAGAGTGGCACCCCCTTGCACAGCAGAGTACTTGTGCACCTGCTGCTAGAACTAATTCTATTTAGGTAATGTGTGCAGGTCAGTGCACATGCACCAATGTGTACATGTAGGTGGGTGGGGGTATGGATTTTTTTCTCTCTCCTTTTTTTGGTGGTAATCTTCCTAAGTTTATGTTTTACTTTATGCATTTATACATGACATGAAGTTGTGACTTTGTAAATGTTGAATGTTATCACAGTGTTATTTTATGGTTAATTATTTTATGTAAAATGGAACCTATGTTTGACATGATGTGAAATGACGTCTGCCCATGTTCAGACTTTCCATCTCATACTCTGTTTATAATGTGTTTTAAACTCTGCCTATTTATAGTATGTCTGGTGATCTTTGGTGTATGTCAGGGTTATTGGAATGTGGGAAGTGTAAAACTGGTAGTTGTATTTTCACAAGTTTTAATGTCTCTGAAATGTTTAACTGCAAGTTGTAGTTTTGTGATAAGTTCCCAACTGATCTGGGTTAAACTTTGTACAGTTGTCATAAACATGAACAGAATCATGCACAATATGCTTTTTGTGGTGTTCATTCAAGAATACAAATTGATGTGTTTCCAGACTCTTCACAAACTTTGAAGTTTGTTCTTTCTTGGGACTTTTTAAGTAAGATCTTTTAAACTTCACTTGATGGTAACAGCTCCTGAGCTTTACAAAAATTACACTTATACACCAGTTTTGGTGACCTTTATTGAATATCACACACTGCAGAAAAACAACAACTGAAAGTCATTATTTTTTAATGTAATGTTTTAAAGAAAGAACAGATGCTTCAGGGGATTTTTACATTATTTTTCCTTGGTTTAGGAGTTTGTGTGTTATACATGTTTGAGAGCATTTTTTGGGGTGTTTTTTTGCAGATGCAACCTTGTGGCAGAATATTTTGTGATTGCTACATTAGAAGGAAAGAAAAGACTGAAAATCTGAGTTAACAAAACTGCCACAAAATGAAAATAATGTTTTTGGTTGATTAAGAATGGGTCATGTTACCTTTGCTATGTTATGGCCCTGTGTGTTTTGTTATGTGCCTAAGTTCAGCACCAACATTTAATGTGTGAAGTTTTATAAAAACAATAGTTTAATATTTTAAGTAATTTTAAATGTGTAGCTCTTCCAGTGTACACCCTGATGTTCATGAAGTCTTGAAATGGGCCTGTATTTAGAGTGTTTTTGAATAAACTTATTGGTTCGGTATTTCTAGTCAGTAAGGAACTATCAGCAAGCAAAGTGATAATTTCCTGAAAGGGATTAATAAGTACAGTGGTAATGTTCATCTTGAATATCATGTATTTTCATGTTGATTGATGAGTTAATATATATTTATTAATCACAATTAATATGGATAAAATAAAATCCTGAATCTGAGATATGGTTAAGATTTCTTTTGTCCCCCTCAGAACTTGATTTAGTTGCAGTAGCACAAAGTAAAGACGGTGCCACGTTTTACGCCTCTTCAATGTTGGCAGTGAGACAGCCACATGCAGGATGGAGTTGGTTTTGTCAGCATTGATACTGTAAGCCCAAGTTCACACAGAGCTTTCAGCATTCCATTTGCAGTCATTTTCCTACTCACTTTCATTCTTCAGTGTTTACTGGTATGAATACAAAAGAGAAGCAGGTTTACTCTTATCAACACATACGTGAATATTTTAATTATTTGCGGTTGACAGTTTTTTTCTTCTGGTCTTCATCATGCTTGTTTGATTGTTTTTGCAGATACTGTACGATGGAAGACTGACAGGTTCCATAGTGTTCATGTACAACCCCATTGCCTGTGACAGTCAGCTGTGTCTAGAGTCATCACCCAAAGGAAATCCATCCTACTTTGTACATACCCCCCATGCCATGATGTGTCAGGTACACATACAACACCATTGCCTGACTCAGCTGAGTCTAGTTGTTCTACATTGTACATACCTCCCATGCCATAATGTGTCGGGTACACGTACATTTATCAGTGCAGTCATGACACAAGGGAAATCTGTTCTGCTTTGTACAATACTTGTGCCACGATGTGTCAGGAATAAAAAACAGGTTGTTTGAAGCAGCTGACTGGTGTCAAAGGAAACCTGTCCTGCATTCTGCACTCGTGTACTGTCATTGGCAGGCTGCAAGGAGCTTTTGTTTACAAGGCACCCCCCTCTCCTACTTAATTTTACCCCCTAAAACAAACCTACAGAGAAGGTGCTCCTCAATATGTGGCACATCAAAGCTGGTGTCCTAAAAGCAAAATGAAAACTAATGAACACAATGTAAACGGAAAGGAAAGAGATGTGATGCAGAAAGTGAAAATATACAGTGGAGTTGTTGAAACCAGAGTTTGAACTGGTCAGAGCACATTGTGCAGCACCATTGTCTGGAGATGAATAGTTAGATTAGTCTCTGCTGGATATGAGTCAAAGAAGGTGTTACATGTGCTGGATAAGTTCTTGTCCATGGGACGTGACAAGACTGTAGATGAAGTTGAAGTAGAGGTTGCGGTCATTTTCTATTTCGTTGATCATTACTTGCTTTTTGTTTGGTTTCAAAATATTCCACAAAAACACTGCAGTATGATTTCATTCAAAATCCCATTTCTGTAATCATGTTGTCTGTTGACTCTTTCAGTAGAGATCAGTTTTGCCAAGGCATACATTTAAAAAAAAATTTTGACTGGCACCAGTCTTTGGAAAAGCACGCTGGCCAAGTTTAGTCGCAGATTGTGTGCTACATTTACTGACCATGAGGCACAGATGTCAAATTTGGGTGAAAATCATCAGCTTGAATCTAGCTTCCTTGCCTGTTATGAAGGACATGTGAACTATAATGTGTGCCATGATGTTTCAGATCTGTACAAGCTGGTTGGCTGGCAGTGGCACAGCTCAGTGTATACAATGATTGTACAAGTACTGTTCACAGAATGATTGTACATGTGCTGTTCATAGAATGATTGTACATGTGCTGTTCACAGTGTGTGGCATGTCACTTCAGTGGGATTCCCTGCTAGTATATGCATTTTCCAGTGTTGTTTTTGCACATTGAAAATCACTGGGTTGTGAATTGTGATGCATTTGCTTTCTTCTACAGGAGGTGAAGGCTGTGATAACTCACTCCATACACAGTGTTTTGCATTCCCTTGGGGGGGTCCAGGTAAGGGAGAGAGGGAGTTTGTGTGTGTGTGTGTGTGTGTGTGCATGCATGCATGTGTGTGCGCGCGCGCGCATGTGTGTGTTCAGGACAGGAATAACGTATTTCTAAAAACTCGGGAGATAAAAGGGAAAAATGAAGAAAGAGGCTGCAATTGAAAGAAACGGACTAAAAGAGCTGAAGCCAACACTGTAATAACACTTTTGATACTCTCTGACTTGTGTCCTGCTGTGATGGTTCCTTTGAATGGATCAGGTTGATGGTTTTCTCACCTGTTGCAGATCCTGTTTCCATTGTTTGGTCAGCTGGACCTTCCTGTGGACCAGGGTCCTGACAAAGACAGCCAGGTCGACTACACCATCTGGTCAGTTGCTTGTCTCTGCTTTTGACAAACACGTGTACATGGAGCTTTTGTCAAATAGTCATTTGACCACCTTCTCTTCTCGGTCAGAAGGTGGTGTTTGATGTGATAGATACAACCAACTGCTGAACTGTTTAAGCAAAGTTTATGTATTCATTTCACTGCTCTTATGCTCTTTTGGTCGTATCTGGGTTGGAGAAAGGTTGTTTCTGTTCTGGGTTGTGAATCAGAACCATCCTCTTTGTTGTATGGGCATTCCTCAAGGCTCAATACTTGGCCCACTTCTCTTCATTCTATACACACAGACACAGTCTGATATAGTTGAACATCACTCTGTCCTACATCATGTTTGCTTGTGACACTGAGTTGTACAATTCAAATCATTGCTCTGGCACTGACTCTTTTCTGCAACATGGAAAACTGTGTGAGTCTTGAAAAGAAGTGGACCATCCACATCAATCTTCAGCTGAACAGAGATAAGACTGAAGCACTGCTCTTCAACCTTGCCTCATGTTTTAAGATTTAGCCAGAGTTATGTATGTTTTTGTAATTCTGCCCATAATCTAGGTGTCATGTTTGACAGTGGGCTCTCCATGAAGCAAGAGGTAGGCAGAATTTGCAAGAGCCACTCTCTGAGATCAGGAGGATTGGATCAGTTCATCAATTCCTTGCTACTGATGTCACAACAACTCTTGTGGGGACTCTTCTACTCTCTCATTTAGATTATTGTAATTCCCTGTTACAAGTACTGAATACAAGCACTGCTGTGTGATTTTCAGCTCCAACCTGATGGGACTGTTGTGTGACTTGCTCAAAAGCTCTTCCGCCATACAGCAACAGCTGCTGCAGAGCAAAGGCTTTCTGGTCATCGCTTACCTCCTGGAAAAGGTGAAGAAATCCTGTGGTCAGGTTGAGTTCAGTGTACAAATTTCACATGTAATCTTCATTTGATTTTGTTTGTTTTTAAACTTATGAGCAGTTGTTTTAGCGCCTTACACTTTTTCAAAAGGACATTTGTTGAGAATGCACAGCCATTGTGCCAGCTTCATCAGAACTGCTTTGAAACACTGGAATCTGTATACAACATTCTGAGCTTCCTTTTAATTTATCATTGTCAAACTGATGTGTGTCGATACTTCCACGCTGTCAGTCATCTGAGCAGCTTCAGCCATTGAGACTGTCACAGATTCTCAGCCTGCTGCTAAAGCCCAAAGAGTGACTGCAGACTCTCAACAAAATCTGTTAAAAAAGTAAAGGTGAACATTCACAGGTTGTGAGACCTACCAGATGCAACCAGAGAAAGCAAATCACATTCCTGTGCGAACTCAAACAGCTGAGAGATAATGTGTAAAATGGTATGTGGAAAGCTTACATGAAGGCTTGTGATCAGCCTGTCTGTCGATCTGATGTCATGACTCCTTGACTGTCACACCCGACTTGTACACTACAGTCAGTCACTGCTGTAGATTTGGATGTTGTTCAAAAAGCCAGAGGAATCCTGGTTCAAACATCAATTAACAACTTTTTCAGCCATGTAATCATGATCATTTAGATGAAAACACTGTTTGTGTTAGGCATAAGACCCAAAAGAATTTGCATTCCACAGGCATAAGACCTAAAAGAATTTGCATTCCACCAATCAAGATGGTGCAGCATGGCGGTAAAGGCTTCCAGCCTGTGGGACTCGGCAACAGTCACTGCTGGGGGTGGGACCTACAGCTCAGCCTGGAACTGTGTGTGGTGTTAGCATGGTGGTTGGTCTTCTGTGTTGCAGTCTTCAAAAGACCATGTGACACCAACAGTTCTAGAAGCTTTCCTGGAGCTGACCCAGTACTTAGTGAAGCTGCCAACGGGTGGTGTTCTTCTGAAACACCTCTTTGACTACATCCTCTTCAACCCTCAGCTGTGGGTGCACACCTCTGTGGAGGTAAGGCTGTGAGGAAGGAGGGTGGGGTGTCTGCAGGCTGGGTGCACACCTGTGTGGAGGTAAGACCAGGAGGGGAAGGGGGGGGGGGCTGAGGCTGGGTGCACACCTGTGTGGAGGTAAGGCCAGGAGGGGAAGGTGAGGGGGGCTGCAGTCTGGGTGCACACCTCTGTGGAGGTAAAGGGGGAGCGGCTGCAGGCTGGGTGCACACCTGTGTGGAGGTAAGGCCAGGAGGGGAAGGTGGGGGGGGGGGCGGCTGCAGGCTGGGTGCACACCTGTGTGGAGGTAAGGCCAGGAGGGGAAGGTGGGGGGGGGGGGGGGGGGGAGTGGCTGCAGGCTGGGTGCACACCTCTGTGGAGGTAAGGCCAGGAGGGGAAGGTGGGGGGAGGGGGTGTCTGCAGGCTGGGTGCACACCTCTGTGGAGGTAAGGCCAGGAGGGGAAGGTGGGGGGGAGCGGCTGCAGGCTGGGTGCACACCTGTGTGGAGGTAAGGCCAGGAGGGGAAGGGGGTGGGGGGGGGGGGGGGACTGCAGGCTGGGTGCACACCTGTGTGGAGGTAAGGCCAGGAGGGGAAGGTGAGGGGGGCTGCAGTCTGGGTGCACACCTCTGTGGAGGTAAAGGGGGAGTGGCTGCAGGCTGGGTGCACACCTGTGTGGAGGAAGGCCAGGTGGGGGGGGGGGGGGGGAGGTGTCTGCAGGCTGGGTGCACACCTGTGTGAGGTACAGGCAAGGGTGGGGTGGGGGGGGGGGTCTGCAGGCTGGGTGCACACCTGTGTGGAGGTAAAGCCAGGAGGGGAAGGGTGGGTCTGCAGGCTGGGTGCACACTCTCTGCACACCTCACCCTAACCAATCAGTTCTGGCAATACTAGTTTGCCCTAATTTCACTTTTTGCAGATGTTTGAGGGCCTGGTGGATAGGAATACAGTTTGAAGTTGTGCATTTTGTGTGACAGGTGCAGACCAAGCTCTACTGTTACCTGGCAACCGAGTTTATCAATGACGCTCAAATCTACACCAACATCCGTCGTGTGTCGGCCATTCTGCAGACCATGCACTCCCTGAAGTACTACTACTGGGTGGTCAGTCCACAGGACCGAAGTGGCATCATTCCCAAGGGGATGGGTGAGCAGGGATTTGCTTGTGGCCTTTGCCCAACAAGTCTGCATGTCAGTGATTTCTCTCATGAGATAATAAAGTAATCTTGAATCTGGAATTGCACTGCCACTTCATGAACAAAACAAAGACATACGAACAGAGCTATGAACTGTCTTTGCTGTCAGCTACGTTTTGACTTGCATGATAGTGTGTGTAATGATCAGTGTTTGTTGGGCTGTCCAGGGTTCATATCCTGAAAAATGATTCTTTTTGAACTGTTGAACCTTTCTGAACTTGATATATTGATGTATCAACCATAAGTGCAACAGGCTCATAAATTGTTACATGGTATAGCACTATGTAACAGTTATTCTTATTATCATTACATAGAACTTGGTGTATTGATATATCAACCATCATCACAGAAAACTTGGTGTATTGATGTATCAGCCATCATCACAGAGAACTTGGGATATTGATGTATCAGTCATCATCACAGAAAACTTGGTATATTGATGTATCAACCATCATCACAGAGAACTTGGTATATTGATGTATCAACCATCATCACAGAGAGCTTGGTATATTGATGTATCAACCATCATCACAGAGAGCTTGGTATATTGATGTATCAACCATCATCACAGAGAACTTGGTATATTGATGTATCAACCATCATCACAGAGAACTTGGTATATTGATGTATCAACCATCATCACAGAGAACTTGATATATTGATGTATCAACCATCATCACAGAGAACTTGATATATTGATGTATCAACCATCAATGTACCAAGTTCTCTATGATGATGGCTGATACAACCAAACTGTTATGTCAGTGCAGCATTACCTGGTGGGATGTTATGTGAAGTGTTAGGATTAGGCAGTCATCTTTTTTTCTTTCTTTTTTTAATGCTTCAAGGTCATGGTTGCATGGAGGGTCTAAACCATTGCATAATGTTTGTGGGCCTGGTATCTTATGACTTCTCAACTTTTTACGAGTCACATTTTATGCATTGTTACCGGACAACTGCACATAAAAAAGTGAGCATGTAAGTGATAGTGGGGAGAAGTAGTGTCTTGCTGTTCAAGGTGACACCTGCCCTCTTTCTGTTCCAGATGGACCTCGCCCTACCCGTGATGAGATTGTCAAGCTGCGTTCCTTCATGCTGCTGTACCTGCGGGAACTGATTGTCAAAGGGCAGGGAATCCTGGAGGATGAACTGCAGAGCATGCTGAATTATCTTACCACACTGCACGAGGTACAGCTGGTTTTCCTTACTTGGTCACATAAAGTGGTAGCAGCTCCTCTTTGTATTCTCAAGCCTTCTTTGTTGAAAAGTGTTGTACAGAAAGCTGCTCTAAGTTCAGTGGATACTTCCTGCTGAAGACACTTGCATGTATTTGAGTGTGATCTTTGTCAAGCGGCTGACCCAGACACAACAGATTGGAGCTACGAGAGCAAAAGTGCAGCTAGCGCTGATGAAGAAACTGACCAGGAGCAGACGCTGGAACACTCAGGAGAATGTACACAGGAAGAATCAAACAAGTCCTTCAGTATGAAGTGACTGTTTTGGGTACAGTGGCCAAGGACACTTTTCATAAGGTCAAGAGGGTGCAGAAGCAGACACCTAGAATCATTGCTGAAGCTCTGATTCAGGGTCCAAACACATCAAAGGTTCAGAAGAGTGCTGTATATTAGGACACAAAAGAATGCTATATATTGGGACAAAATACAACGTGAATTTTTGGGGTAATCCCCTTTATCAAGACATGTTGGTGCTGTTGTTGATGTTGTTGAATGTGATGCAGGATGACAACATACAGGACGTGTTGGCGCTGTTGTTGATGTTGTTGTCTGTGATGCAGGATGACAACATACAGGACGTGTTGGTGCTGCTGGTGGAGCTGATGGCCCAGCACCCAGCTTCCATGGTGCCAGCCTTTGACCGGAAGAATGGTGTCAGCACTGTCTTCAAGCTGCTCGCCTCACAGAAAGAAGACATCCGCCTCCTAGCCCTCAGACTTCTCGGATTCTTCCTGATGCGAAGCACTTACAGGTAATGTTGCAATAGGGGGGTGGGTGGGTTGGCAGGGGTGGGGGGGTTAGTAGGACATATTCCAGTGCCCTGTGTGCACAGCTTTGTTAATTTCTACATTGTTGCGTGCATCAGGACTGAGATAGAATCAAGAGAAGACATGTCTTCTTGGACTCGCTGTTTTTTGACATTTGCTGAAAATGTGTTCCTGGGTTGGCATGTGTATTTGGAGGGTTGAGAAGAAAATGTAGCAGAGGAGTTGGACATTTTGGCAGTGTGAGTGGACTACTTCTCTGGGTGGGTTCTACATTTACAAGTGGAAATGATGGAAGAGAACAGGTCCTCACCATCTCTGGTCTAACATTTGACTCTTGTATTTTCATGTGCAGAAAACATTTTGTTGCATTACAGTTAGATTCATTAACTAGTCCAAGAAGGAAAGTCTGAAGAAAGGCTTGCATTGTGTGCAGACGCAAGCAGGATGCCATGAGTCCCCACAACCTGTTCAGCTTGCTGGCTGAGCGCCTCATGCTTCACTCCAGTACCATCACCATCAACACCTACAATGTCCTCTTTGAGGTGAGTGCTGTCACAGGCGGTCCTGTTTAAAGGCAAGTTTCCTGCCTTCAGGTGCCAGCCAAACTCTGGTGATGCTTCTGCATGTTACTGAGCACAACCCTATGTGTGTGCATACTCTGGATGCCCAAGCTGAGAATTTATTAGATGTTTCTGAGGCACTTGGCCCCTGCTTATTTGAGTCTGTGCTATATAATCCTAAGAATGAGGTAAATCTAAAACAGAAATAACTGCCAGTGTTCTGAATAGCAGCACAAAACAAACCCACAGAGTTACCGTAATGCTTTAGTTTGGACAGTTGCACATTTTCAGCTTTCAGCTTAATGCAAGCTGCATGAAAGTACTTCTTGCAAACGGAAGCGTAAACGATTTGTCCAGAGTGCCCTTGCTTTGTGGTGGTGACCGACTATAGGGAGCAAGTGCATGGGTTCTTCAAGCTGAAGCTTGTCTCCTGTGTTTTGCTGTAGATGATAACCATGGAGACTTGCCAGCATAACACTTGGGTTTCGGCTGCTCTTAAAAAATTAAAGCAATGCATGTTCAGTATTTTTTCCATCAGTATTGTTCTCATGCTCAAGCTGTGTGTGATGTGAATGTTTCAGATCATGTCAGAGAGAATGAGTCTGGAAAAACCCAGAGGTCTTGAGCCAGAGTCCACCCACCGGATAGAAAACTCAGGTAAACACTGCAGCTTATGGCTGGAACATCATCAGGTGTTCAGTGTGAGCACTTCAGGTATCATGAATGAACTGCTACATGTGAGACAGACAAGGACTGGCTTTCCTTTTGATTGTGAAAAAGTTTGGTTCACTGATTGAATGTCTCATTGCTTTTTAAATGCTTTGAGTTGGTGTTTTGGTGTTGAGCTGTTGAATATTGCCTAACATGTTTGAATTATTCTAGCTTGAAGTTGAAATTCACCCCTTTTCTAGGATGAATAGGCATGGTATATGATTACACTGGTTCGTAAAGAGCCATGAATGGAGAGTGTCCATGGGAAAGAAAATTATTTCTTTTTATTTAATTTATAATTGAATGAGTGAGCCTTTTTTCAATAGCATACACTGATATTAGTGTTTACTGTATTTGTGTATGTGACAGTAATTATACACTGATATTAGTGTTTGCTGTATTTTGTATGTGACAGCAATCATGTGTGAGTTGCAGTGATCTGAAGAATTGTGTGTGTTTGACAGTGGTCTGATGGAGTTTCCTCTGTTTGTGTGTGTGAAACTGATCTTGTGGAGTTTATTGTGTGCATATATGTGACAGCAATTCTGAAGGTGGTGGCAACAATGATCCGACAATCCAAACCCACAGCAGAGGTTTTGGAAGTGAAGAAGAGGTTTCTGTCGGACCTGACCATCCTGTGCAACAACAACAAGGACAACAGGAGGTCAGTGGCCCCATGTACACTGCAGCAGTCCGCACCAGGTCCACAGCCAGTGTCTTGCTTCCATGGTCCATGGGTTCCTCTACAGGCTGACAAGTGTCATGCAACAGTCGAATGCCCAACCCAGCCTGCCATCAGACTGGTTGAGAAACCTAAAGCAACAGTGTGTTGCTTAGATCTTTATGTATTGTTTGAAGTTGTTTTTTGTTCAAAAGAAGCAAAATTGGATGACAAAATAAAGATTGGGTCATATGTAGGACCAGCTTTTGGCACACTCTGATTGGTTATACTCAACACAAGCTGCTGATAGATCAGTTCACGCAACCAACATGAAATTTACAGCTAGAAATTGTAAAATATTTACAGCTGAAAATTGTAACCATGATTGTGAACTTTGTGCTCTTTGAAGTACTTGGCTTGCATCTAAAGTAAAGGAAAGTTATCCTCAGATCTAAGAGCTATCCACTCTAGACCCAGGTGCCAGTCTGTGTGTGTGTGAAATGGTGGTGACCAGCACACAGACATGGGACCCCTGAGGCGAGAACACCACTCTTTTAAGACCACTGTTTCTGTAACCTTTCCAACACAGAAATTAGGTCCCCTCTGTTAAGAACCCACATCTGACAAATGTTCTGCCTTTAAAGCCTGGAGTAGGTCAGAATGTAGCCACGCAAGCTTTGCCCACAGCCAGGAATGTTTTCCTTGTCCTAATTTCTACCTTCCAGTCCATTCACCTTGATTTTTTCCAGATCCTCTCCTTACTTTTTAACTGTAGTGTTAGTTTTGGCTAACACAGTTTCCCATGTGGGCCCACGGAATAAAATAGGTCACCTTGCTCAGTCTCAAGAGATTTAAGCAAGTTCCTGTGGTGAGTGTCTGTGGGTTATCAGTAGGTTCCAAAACATGTGTCATTGTGCAGTGACTGATGGTTGGCTGGTTTTTAACATTGTAACAGTGAACTGGACAGACTTGTGTGTTTCCCTTCCCTTTTTTTTCTTCTTCTCTTTTTGTGAATCTGTCATCAAGACCCTCACATCTTTTGGGACTATTTTTGTTTGATTTATTTTTTTGTAGTCTTGAAGGAAGAGTTCCACTGTATGTGAAACATGCAGCAACCGATCCAAGGGGTCAGGATGCATGCATACTGGAGTGGGTGGGGCTTAGCTAACTAAAAATAAAGTGCTGCATGTGGTTATGAAGAGGAAAAACACAACAAAAACAAAAAACACAAGTTGCAAACGTTCAACAGAATTAAATTTCCATCACCAATGACTATGTCAGTCCAAGCTATACTGTCATAATGTATGCTGGAAATATTTTGCCATAAAGTTCATTATGCTGTTCACATGCTTCATAACTGACGTGAATACACTTGTAATTGTATTTGTTTGTAATAAAAATTATGATTGTGGATTAAGAACATTCTTACACCGTCCCCTCTAGGGAACTGGGCTTTCCCACCATTTGTTTATCGAACTTTTGCCCTCTTCACGACCCAGTAGGAAGGTATGTTTATGTTGCTAGGGGCTTTATAACTTCAGAAACGTCCACCTGAATGTCACTGCAGAGTGGTGGTGCCAAAATATACCAGCTTCCTCCCCTTTGGGATGGACCAATTCATTATGATTTTATCCTGGGGCCCTGTAGAGGCTTAGTCTGAGGAACAAAAATGCCACCAGAGCTGAGAAAGCAACCAAATGGTTCCCCAAACAAAAATCATAGCATGAGGACTGGCCTACATCCCATTGCATGAGATACATTTCAAACACAATTGTTTTCCCTCCACTGTTGAGATGCCAGCACGATGCTATTCTGGGGGAAAGGACAGACTGACTCTGACTTTGTTTTGGCTTGACTGAGCAAGAAGCAGCGATAAAAGAACTGTTTGAAGCATGTGGATGGGATGATGTTCATGAAATTTCTCTTCCTTTCCTGAATTTTGAGGAGACATTTCTTGCCAGGAAGTTTTGCCCAGCCATTTTTCGCCACAAACGATACCACTGTAGTGAGTGTTGATCCAGAGACCGAAAGGCAGGGTGATAGGTGTGCCAGTGGTGCCATCAATGTAACTGCAGTGTGCCAGCGGTGCCATCAATGTAACTGCAGGTGTTGGTGTGGGCCATTCAGGTCAAGGAAACCAGGCCTCTGAACTGGATGGTGACAGACAGGAATGCGTCTTTTGTTTTTGTTCCCCGTGTGTAACCTGCGTTAGGCTGCAGTGGTTGGGCCATGGGCAGGATGCTCACAAGAGAAATTCTGGGATCAGGAAGAAACTGTATAGGAAATTTTGGTCTATGATGAACATGCATGGAGCATGGCAGCATCCTTTATGTGTTCGTAAAAAGGAGACTGTGATGTGTCGAGACCATTTTGATGGAACTGTTGCACATGTGCTTAGAGAGAGCATGCCACAGTGTGTACTAAAATTAGTTAGAGGGGTCTGTTTGAATCCACCTGACACTCCATACCTTGGACACAAGTGGTAGTAAAGGTAGACGACATTTTCTTTTCTGCTTCAGTTATTGCGTGTCTGCATCTTTTGCACATACACTGAGCATGCATGTCTTGATGAACACATGTGTTGCTACTTATACATAACTGGCGTGCAGCAGCTCTGCCCTTTTTCTCTTCCATTCAAATCTATTTTTCTTATTTTGCATGTAACATCATTGTCTTGTTGTCTATTGGATACCATGTTCATTAGATGTGGTAGTAAGTTACTTCAGTACCAGATTTTGGACTTTGTTATGCCCTCTGTCTGAAGATAATTGAGTTCAAAGTGGACCGACAGGATGTTCCATACCTCTCTAATGTTTGAAACGCACTGGTTGTCTAATGGCTTTGCTCCTTATATACCCTGTTGCCTCTTGAGGGCTGAAGTACAATGGATAAACTACGAGTTACTGTTGTGCAACATGTAGGGGCTCTTGTTGATGCAAGAGAGCATGCCCCACTTTGCAGGAGCTGTAGCGTGAGTGTCTGTTTTCAGGACAGTGCTGCAGATGTCGGTGTGGCAGGACTGGCTGTTCACCATGGCCTACATCTACCCCCACAACTCTGAACAGCAGAAGATCACTGACATGGTCATGTCTCTCTTCCGCATGCTTCTCCATCACGCCATCAAGTATGAGTTTGGGGGCTGGCGGGTTTGGATCGACACGCTCGCCATACTGCATTCCAAGGTAGGTCAAGGCATTGACATTTTGGAACTTTGGAGGAACTGAAATAAGAACAATTGTACTCACTTTGTCAGTGCTTCGTGTGACTAGCTTTAAGATGTGTAGAAACAAATAGTGTGAGCATCCAAGGAGGTGACTAGGGGTGGGGGGTGTTTGAGAAGGGGGTAATGAGTATGTTTATACTAAGTTTTATTGTCATCGTTAATGGTGTCTGTTTGCACAGCAGTGGGTGGTGGTTGCACCCCTTAGGCTATGACATGGTCTCCGGCACCCACGATCACAAACTTTTAAGTGCCCTTTAGGCCAAACATTCAGAGGAATTTCCATCCTCCAGCTAAGTATTATTAACTGTTCAGTGAACGCAGGCCTGGTTTCTTCAGTGGCAAGAGCACTTTGCCAGTCATGTTATTTGTTTACTTACCGACCATCAGAAGAAAATTACCAGTAATTCAGACACCATGAGCTCAGAACTGAAGAGACCTTTCACACATTAAACAATTCGCTGATTGGTTTCACTCTGTTCACTCCACGCATGGCCTCTCCTGGTTTCACTCTGATCACTCCACGCTTAGCCTCTCCTGGTTTCACTCTGTTCACTCCACGCATGGCCTCTCCTGGTTTCACTCTGTTCACTCCACGCATGGCCTCTCCTGGTTTCACTCTGTTCACTCCACGCATGGCCTCTCCTGGTTTCACTCTGTTCACTCCACGCATGGCCTCTCCTGGTTTCACTCTGTTCACTCCACGCATGGCCTCTCCTGGTTTCACTCTGTTCACTCCACATGGCCTCTCCGCCCTTTTCCCCTCTGTCTCTGACTGTTCCCTGCTAGATGGGAAATGTTCACTTGAAGCTTTGCTTTACTTTGTTCATGATCAGCACCAGCTCATGCCCTGGGGGACAAACAGTTTGTCTTTAAGCATGTCTTCTGGCCATGTAACTTTGTTGCTGCCTTTTGTGACATGTGGGAGCATGTTGCTGTGATTGTGCCTTAGCTTAGTATTGTACCCTGAGATGTTTGGGACTTGGAAACTGCAAGGGTTCTGACAAAGTAAGTACAAGGGATGACCTGGGTCTGAACTGTGTCCTGCATGAAACGTGAAAAGCATGGGCTATATCACATGGCTAGTCTGGCTTTTTGTGTGTCATAAGTTGTGGCTTCAAGTTCAGTGAGTAAGGAAGCATCATGACGTACCTTTTGTTTTTGATTAGTGCTATCGTCTGTCAGTGTCACATATCTTCTCCACAAAAAATTATTACTTTCAGGTAACTAAATATAGCCTCTAAAAGCGGGGCCATTATTGTTGGGGAGACTATTTGCGAATTTAGAATATAATGATGCCATTATTAGTTGCTGGACCTACACTGTGAAGATATGTGCACATTCAGTGTGGTTGGACACAGCAAAACACAAAAAGCTTTCATTGATCACCGTATCTAAACACCATTTGACTGGTTAGACTTGGTGGCTACCTTGTGCAGGTTGCATTTGAAGACTTCAACCTGCACATGTCCAAGATGTACCACCAGTATGAGCAGCAGCGCACTGATGACGTTGTGGACCCCAGGGAGCGCCAGCAGCGGCCCATCAGTACCATCTCTGGTATCAACAATGAGGAGAAACCTGTCCCTAAGTCGTCTGTGCAGATTTCTGAGATCAGTGAAGATGAAGCTGCAGCCTTGCAGAAAGCAGGTATTAAAGCGTTCTCACCTTGTGTGTTCTTCTTTGTTGTAACATCATTTGGGAGAAATTGCTGTGCTGTTTGGGAATAGTTGACTGAATTTGTTGTCATGGTCAACTTTTGATGGTCATCTGCTTCTAAGAGTGTTTTTAGTTGTTTATTCTGTACATTATTAGGGGTTTCATGGGCAGCACCATGTATCAGAGTGACTACTTAAAAAGGCAAGTGGTCAGGGGTTTGATTTGATTGTTTAAAGTATCCCTCCCTCCCAGCAATGGCCTTGCAGATCCTTTGAAGCTGTTGTTGTAGACAGCACAAAATGAAGACAGTCACATTTTCAGACTACTCAGTATTGATGTTGAGATCAGTGAACACATGAAAGTCAAGTCCAGGTAGGCTGTCAGTTGTTGGATCGAAACTAGGACCATCCATTGTGGATACCCATACATGGGTACACTTAACTGTCATCCAACCTCTCCAAAAAATTCAAAACTTTGCTGCAAGACTTGTTCTGTTGGCACCCCGCCACTTAACACGTCCAGGGTATGACAATAACTTTTTCACTTGCCCTATAGGGCAAGTAACTGCCAAATTTTTAAAATCAACCTTTTTAATTAAAACTGGCGATGCGTTTGTCAAATGGACTATGAAGGGTAGAAACTACTAAAAAAAAAAAATGTGATAAAAGTACTAAGTAGACTGGCAGTTTTGTCTGCCCTCTGGAAAAGGATGCCATTTTTATTTTTTATTTTTTATGATTTTTTAATAGGTCAGTTACATTTACCAGAGTGTCACACACACACACACACACACACACACACACACACACACACACACACTCACACACTTCCCCACAAAGCTACATAAATTTGCAACATTAGTAATTGCCAGGTCCATGCTTGAAAGAGATAAAATCTGGTAAACTACTCAAGCATGTAATAATCTTTTTCTATGTTGGTACCTGTCTCAGTACTAATGGTATGAGCAGTTAATCATTATTGCAGTACAGAATGTGACTGAGCATAACTCTGCCTCATTCTGTCTTGTGTGATGACTTCTGAGAAGGCCAACAGGCAGTTACTGTTCATTTCATTGTAACACTGTAACAGTGCTAATTTCAGAATTTTAATTATTATAAATATTAATGATCCAAACTGCCCCAAGTCCTGACCCAACCTACCCTGGGCATGGAGTATCATGGATCACATGGTTGTGATTTTAAACACAAGTAACTGTGCCAAACCTGCCCCAGATACATTTGCTTACTTTCTATGTTATTAAGGGATTCAAATGTATGCTAGTTTATTCCTGCCTTCATTATCTGTTATTTAAGAACGATAATCTTTTAACATATTTTTTATATTTAAAGGCCCAGTGTTTCCCCTATTTCCATGATAAACAAGGTTGGGAGTAGTGTCCCCTTGCTGTACAGAAACTCCTGATCAGAACATCATTATTAATTTAATCCATTTAGTGGCCACAATCAGGTCATTTAAAATGCTCATTGACCCCACATTTGGAATTCAGTCCCAAAAGACCTTAGACACTGCTCAGCCCTGTCATCTTTTAAAGCCAAACTGAAAACCTTCCTCTTCTCACAGTATTTCTGCCCCAACTAATATCAGTACCCAGTTTCTGCTACAGTCAGTGTGTATGTGTGCATGTGTGCGTGCGTGTGTGTGCATGCACACTTGTGCATACAGATCAGTGTCATACATGTTTCAATTTGTTGCATTTTGTGTGTGTGTGTGTGCATTTCCATTATATACCTTATGTAATTGTTTTGGTAGGACTGTGGTCTACATGTGTATAGAATATCATATTTAGGTTAATATGTATCATGTGAGCACTCAAGGTGTTGATGAGCGCATAATAAATGTATATTATTATTATAGATATATCAAGAGCATGAAAGTTTGTAATATGATGAGAATATTATTCTTAAGGAATGATGGCTCAAATTCCTGTTCTGGTTGACTAGTGAGTAGTGTGTCATGATTGAAAAGGACTAGTTCATGAAATTGTTATCCTAAAATATAGATAATCAGTGTGAGATTTAAGGTATGTAAAAGAAGACACCCCTTTTGTCAGCCCTTGTGTTTCCCTGGTTCTCTGAAATGCAGCGAAACACTGCCACTTTCCTGCATGAAAAGGCATGTGACTTTAAAAATCACACCCAGGCCCAGCCATTTGTTGAAGACTTTGCAATGGTCTTGCTGCAGATGCTGAGAAGGACGAAGACCAGTCAGATCACGGAAAAGAAGGAGACCAGAAGGCAGAGAGTGAGGAGCAGTCTGGTGCTGCAGCAGCAGCTGAACAGGAAGAGGCCATGGCGAAAGAAGAAGACTCAACAAGTGATGCTGCAAAGGAATCCAGCCATGAGGCCGAGGAAGGAAAAAGTGAAGAAAGAGGAAGTGAGGAAAGACAAACAGGAAAGCATGCTGATGAAGACAGTGAGGCAACAGGCAGCTCTGAACCAGAACAGCCAGCTGCGTCCCCATCAGCAGACGAAACGACCAAGCAACCTTCAAAATCTGCAAAACATAAATATTCTGAGCGTGAAGACTCATCCCCTGAAACTGCCAATCGCAATCAGAATCGAAATGCCACAGTACATCGCCACTCGTCAAGTGCCAGCCGTGCTGGAGAAGATCGCCAAGGAAGAGCTATTTTTAGCCCTGGCCCCCGAGCACCGCCGTTCAGAATACCAGAGTTCCGGTGGTCCTATCTGCACCAGAAGCTGCTGTCAGACTTGCTGTTTGCTGTGGAGACTGATGTACAGGTGTGGAAAAGGTAGGTCAACTTTTCTGAGTGAGTGACTTTGTGTGTGGTTGAGCCATGTGGCATTGGCCTTGGGTGTTTGGGTGGCTGGGCAGAGCCGTGTGGCATTGGCCTTGGGTGGATGGGCAGAGCCATGTGGCATTGACCTTGGGTGTTCAGGTGGCTGGGCGGAGCCGTGTGGTATTGACCTTGGGTGTTTGGGTGGCTGGGCAGAGCCGCGTGGAATTGACCTTGGGTGTTTGGTTGGATGGGCAGAGCCATGTGGAATTGACCATGGATGTTTGGGTGGATGGGCAGAGCTGCATGGAATTGACCTTGGATGTTTGGATGGATGGGCAGAGCCATGTGGAATTGACCTTGGATGTTTGGGTGGATGGGCAGAGCCATGTGGAATTGACCTTGGATGTTTGGGTGGATGGGCAGAGTTGCGTGGAATTGACCTTGGATGTTTGGGTGGATGGGCAGAGTTGCGTGGAATTGACCTTGGATGTTTGGTTGGATGGGCAGAGCCATGTGGAATTGACCTTGGATGTTTTGGTGGATGGGCAGAGCTGAATGGAATTGACCTTGGGTGTTTGGGTGGATGGGCAGAGCTGGGTGGAATTGACTAAAGTGAATGCTGATTTAACAGTTGTTCTGCCTCCTTGCCGAATCAGGTACCTTTGCTCTCAGTGGCCTTTATGGGATGTTGGCCAGGATATGCCAGGCATTTGCAAGCTTGTCACCAGTTTATTACTGCAAAGTGTAAACCAAAGTTGCATCTCCTCTGTCAGTGGTATTCGCCTGCTTAGACTGATGTTTGCCATCTTTCAGCCACAGCACAAAGAACGTGATTGACTTTGTGAATGCCAGTGAGAATCACATCTACGTGGTGAATGTGACCCACATGATTTCCCAGCTGGCTGATAACCTCATCACTTCCTGCGGAGGTCTTCTGCCTCTGCTGGCTGCTGCTACCTCGCCCAATGTAAGTGGAAAGCACGGCTTGAAGGGAGTCTTTCAGTACAAGTCTAGTGCATTTGGGGCATTTGTTACTTCATCTTCAACAACCACAAACAACATCAGATCGACTGAAACTGCTTTTCCTCCTCTCACTCTCTCTTTCTTTGTCTCCCTCTCTCTCACTTGCAGTCTGTACTTTAACACAGTTTTGGTTATTATCAGTTAAAATCATTTGCTTGGCCCACTTATCACAGGTGGTTTTTAATTTATCATGTACTGCCATTTGCTGTGAGGGTAGACCGACCTTTTGCAGTGTGCAATGTGTATCAGTGATGTTGATTATGGCTGTGTTGATTGGTCACTGTCAGGGTGAGATTGACATCTTAGAGCCTAACCAAGGCCTCAGCATCGAGCAAGCTGTGTCCATCCTCCAGCGCATCATGGCCATGACAGACATCCTGGTCTTTGCTTCTTCCACCAACTTTGCTGAACTGGAGCAGGAGAAGAACATGCCTTCTGGTGGCATCCTGCGACAGTGTCTCAGACTCGGTGAGTCTGTGTGTGCCTTGAACTTTGACTGTTCAAAATATGATTAATGTGTCCATTCAGGTGCCATTTTTAGGCCCTGGTGTGGTCAGAGGTTAGGTCTCCAGTGAGTGCAGTTTTGCTTTGAATTAAACCTGAAGTTAAATCACTTTATAAGTCAGATTGTACTGAGTGCTGCTTCTCAGTCCATGGCCCTCATGTTACGTGCTTTCCATGGTTAGCGAATGTATGAATGGTGCTTGTGTTGTTTGCAGTGTGCACGGCGGCTGTGCGCAATTGCCTCGAGTGCAGACACCGATATTCACGTTCCCCATCAGAGCCCCCCTCGCCAGGCGGCAGTGCCTCCGGTGCTGTTGGCGGCAAAGCGGTCAATGGCGTTGACCCCATACAGTCGCTGATTGGGGGGTCACACCCCTCAACCAAGGTGAGAATGCGTGGTGGCTGCACACAAAAGGTGAGACTTCTCTGGCCTGCAGTGCTTTAACTAGAGGATGGGGCGGCCAGTTGGAGGGAAACCCATTAATAGTGTGGACCACTGACTGGTTGGTAGCAGCCACTGGGTAGGGGCGGAACATATTATTTATGGACACTAGAATAGTTGTGTCAGCTCTAGAATGACAACATTGTTATTTATTGTGATTTTCACACATTGTGAAAGCAAGTACCGGTAGTCATTTGTGACAGCTCTTTTGTTATGATTGTCACTGTGCACAGCCTTTTCTTGAGGGAAGCAAAATATGTCTATTCCTGGGTTTTCCTTTGGGTTTTCTCAGTACCTTTTCTTCCCCTCTACCGGGCTGATTTGGTTGTTTTTACTGTTACAGGTTTGGGAAAACATTAGCTGAAATGGAATTGTTACAGTATTCTCCCCAACTCCTCTTGTGAAAACTATGAGTTGTAAGTCTTTCTATCAGTAAAAAAACAAAACAAAGAAACAAAGGCAAAAGCATCTAAACACAGTTGAGTGCTAGTGTTCAGAAAAGGGTTGAAACATGCAAGAAGTTAGGACTGATTGATTTCTAACAGGACAAGATCATATGTGTGTGAGAGCTAACCCCAGGAGTATTTGAAAATACGGAGATAGTTGTGACTGTTGTGTGCGTGCATGTGTGCTTCTTCTTTGTTTAGTTCGCGTGGTGTAGATGTGATTTGGTGAGTGTGTGTGTGCTGCAGAACATTGTGGAGAACCTGGCTGGCCAGGTGGCCCCCATCAAGGACCCGGAAAAGCTGCTGCAGGACATGGACATCAACCGGCTGAGGGCGGTGGTCTACCGAGATGTGGTAAGGCTGCATGGTGCCCAGGGCCCATCACATGCTGATGGTTAAGTGGTCTACCGAGATGTGGTAAGGCTGCATGGTGCCCAGGGCCCATCACATGCTGATGATTAAGTGGTCTACCGAGATGTGGTAAGGCTGCATGGTGCCCAGGGCCCATCACATGCTGATGGTTAAGTGGTCTACCGAGATGTGGTAAGGCTGCATGGTGCCCAGGGCCCATCACATGCTGATGGTGAAGTGGTCTACCGAGATGTGGTAAGGCTGCATGGTGCCCAGGGCCCATCACATGCTGATGGTGAAGTGGTCTACCGAGATGTGGTAAGGCTGCATGGTGCCCAGGGCCCATCACATGCTGATGGTTAAGTGGTCTACCGAGATGTGGTAAGGCTGCATGGTGCCCAGGGCCCATCACATGCTGATGGTTAAGTGCAGGCATCACGCTCATTGTCAGATGTGATTGTTCAGGCACCTTTCAGACACCTCATTTATTGTGCATGTAAATTCGTTTAGTTTCAGTGTATTTTATGCAGCCTCATTAGCTGTTTTACAGCAAAAATCTGAAACAAGAGTGACTGCTAGCATTTTACAGCTGGGCGATGCACTTTGTCCAGTGGAACCCCTGTTGACCCCCAGTCCCCACAAGCGACTGCCCCTTTTTGATGGCTTGTTTTTCAGCCATGAAAACTTTTTTTTCTTTTCATCAACGATAGCCCATGTGCCAGCCTGGCATGGCAAAAACAGAATGTTGTCATTTTCTTGTTCACTGAAAATGTCAGACTTCATGATGGCAAAGTACATTCATATTTATATGGACGTTCATAAAATTGAAATCTGCATTTGTGTGTGTGTGTGTATTTATTTTTAAACACTGTAACAGTATTACCAAAACAGCACAACAACCACAAAATTTCATTCACAAAAATGTCTTCATGTTTAAATATACTTTTTCCAGTTAACATGCCTTGCCTGGTTGCATGCCTTTTCTGAAGTGAATTTTTTTATAGCACTTCCTAGCAGATACTAAACCAGATCATTTTGATTCCTGCCCAAGGGGCAAACAGGTCTGGCAGGAGATATGAAGCTACTGACTGCAGAAAACTGACCATTTCTTGCTGTGACTGGAACAATTACAGAATGCTTTCAATTTGAAAATGTTCAGTTTTTGCTTTGTGTTGCAGATGCATATGTCAGTGTTGAACTGTCCAAGGCCACAGCATGGCCTCATTATTTCTGCAGATGCAGTGATTCACTGTCACATGGCTTTTGACCTGCTGACCTGCTGAGTCATCATCTGCAGAGAGGCGGTGATGGAAGTGACTCATTCTTGACTTTGTGTGATCACTTTGACTGACAGGAGGAGACGAAGCAGGCACAGTTCCTGGCCCTGGCCATTGTCTACTTCACGTCTGTCTTGATGGTGTCTAAATACCGCGACATCCTGGAACCACCCACACCCACCACAGCCACCCCATCTTCTGGGTCTGCACGAGCCAGCCGTAGAGACAGCACTGGTGAGTGGGGGCTTTGCTACAAACACCCAGTTACTGGTGGAGGTGTTCTTTGGGTGGAGGCTTTGCTACAAACACCCAGTTACTGAGAGGGTTTTTTGGGTGGAGGCTTTGCTACAAACACCCAGTTACTGAGGGGGGTCTTTGGGTGGAAGCTTTGCTACAAACACCCATTTACTGAGGGGGGGTCTTTTGGTGGAAGCTTTGCTACAAAAACCCAGTTACTGAGAGGGGTCTTTGGGTGGAAGCTTTGCTACAAACACCCAGTTACTGAGGGGGGGTCTTTTGGTGGAAGCATTGCTGCAAACACCCAGTTACTGGTGGAGGGGGTGTTCTTTTGGTGGAAGCTTTGCTACAAACACCCAGTAACTGAGGGGGGTCTTTGGGTGGAAGCTTTGCTACAAACACCCAGTTACTGAGGGGGGGTCTTTGGGTGGAGGCTTTGTTACAAACATCCAGTAACTGAGGGGGGTCTTTGGGTGGAAGCTTTGCTACAAACACCCAGTTACTGAGGGGGGGTCTTTGGGTGGAGGCTTTGTTACAAACACCCAGTAACTGAGGGGGTCTTTGGGTGGAGGCTTTGCTACAAACACCCAGTTACTGAGGGGGGGGGTCTTTGGGTGGAGGCTTTGTTACAAACACCCAGTAACTGAGGAGGTCTTTGGGTGGAGGCTTTGCTACAAACACCTAGTTACTGGTGGAGGGGGTGTTCTTTTGGTGGAGGCTCTGCTACTAACACCCAGTTATTTGTGGAAGGGATGTTGTTTCGTGTGCCAATAAGAGGGACAGTATTGGTGAATGGAGGCCATGTTGGTGGTGGTGATAGTTTTGTGTGTGTGTGTATGGTGATACTTTATCACAGTCTTACTCTTCGTGGTTGTGACGCCGTATTAAGGCCTTACCAATGGTAGTTTTCATAGTTTATCACTTGATTAGTATGAATCTTTTGAGGACTACTTTATTTCAAGTTCACAGGGTTATTAACAGGTAAAACTGTATGTTGTATTTGGAAAGCTCTTATTCAGTCATTGTTAAACTTTGTATGATTGTTATATCAATGGACAAGCATGCATTTAAGGGATTGTTGATCTTTTTTTGATTCAGTAATAATAAATGTTGGCTCTCTTTTTGAGCTTGTTTGAGTATGATCTTTCAAAGTTTGCATGATTTTAAACTCCACTGAGCTGAAAACACTTTTGATAGTAGTTTTGATCAATTTATTTTATTTTATTTTTATATACCATCAACACTGTGATGCCAGTTTTGATGACCTTGATTAAATTTCAGAATCACAGCACACCAGGAAGATTAAATAGAAATTTGCATTGTGTCTGTATGTCTTTTCCTGATCTTTTTCTTTTCCTTGCATTAATGTGGCATGCAGACAAAAAATGATGGAGAATGTATCATACAACACAGCTTTATTATCTGTTGGCCCACAGAAACATTCCCTTTGGGTCATCGGCCACGTGATATGTGCAGTAAACCTTGCAATAAGAACCTGACACAAACCAGCACAAATGTAATAGATGTTTTTGTTGTTATTGTTATTCACTCGAAATGTCTACACACAACAGAGTGAGAGGGAGAGAGAGAACAGCCACTGATGCCCTTAAAGGACAGGGAGGAAGTTAGTGTGTTTCAGTGTCATTGTTGATACTTGTGGCCTGGTCTCAGTGTGAGAGGTCTGTGTATACACCGAATACTGAAAGTAGTCTGCAGCAACTATCCAAAAAACTCAAATCACTTTGTAAGTGATGTAACTTTTGGGGGTACTTAATCTGAGAAGAAGAAAAAGTATTGTAAAGTGTCTCAACTGTACAAGGTAGAGGAACTGTACCCTCATGGCAGATTGGTCTTCAATGCATGTGAAGCATTCAGGGGTTGAGTGACCAGCACTGCTGAGGTCGACACCTTTATGACTGCTTCCCAGTTTTTGTCCTGTGAATGTGAGCCCATTGAGCATGGGGTCTTCTTGTTAAGAATATGTGCTTAACTGTACATTGCTGACTAACCCCTCAGTAGAACAATGCTTCACATCCAAAGTACAAACTGCATTTGTTGATAATGAGAGGGAAACTGACCAGCCCTGCTGACAAAGAAAATGTATTCAGTCAGCCCCCCTTTTCCCTCCTTCCATGACATAAATTACACATCAGCATCATCCACGTCTCTTTCTCTGTGACTTTCTCTGCCTCTGTCTCTACCTCCCTTTCTTGCATGATGCATTTTGAAGACTGTTGAGAGTGCAGCTGAGCACCATGCTGCCTGGTGAATGTTCTGATTTGAATTGTCTCCCTTTGTGTCCTTGCCTGCCGGGTTCTGTGCCTGCAGCGTGGCAAAAGCTGAGCACGTCGGCCATGCCTCTGCTGCCGGACACTGGCTCCTCACCCTCTCTCACCTCGACTGGAACCACCCAGAAGAATGGTGACAGTGGCGACAAAAAGTGTCCAGAAACCTGTACTGTTGCGAAGAAGGGGGATGACAAAAAGAGCAGTACTGAGGGCAAGAAGCGTGAGGAAGTTGAAGAGCATGGTGACAAAAAGGAGGAGGACCAAAGAAACAATGGTGACAAAAAGAGCGATGTCGGAAAAGAGAGCGGTGATGAGAAAAACAATGATGTTGACAAAAAGAGCGATGTTGGAAAAGAGAGCGGTGATGAGAAAAATGATGATGTTGACAAAAAGAGCGATGTTGGAAAAGAGAGCGGTTATGAGAAAAATGATGATGTTGACAAAAAGAGCGATGTTGGAAAAGAGAGCAGTGATGAGAAAAACGATGATGTCGACAAAAATAATGATGTTGGAAAAGAGAGCGGTGATGAGAAAAACAATGATGTTGACAAAAAGAGTGATGTTGGAAAAGAGAGCAGTGATGAGAAAAACGATAATGTTGACAAAAAGAGTGATGTTGGAAAAGAGAGCGGTGATGAGAAAAATGATAATGTTGACAAAAAGAGTGGTGGTGAGAAAAACAATGATGTTGACAAAAAGGATAACAGTGACAAAGAAAAAGGTGATGACAAAAATGAAGATGAGAGTAGTGCTTCAAACACTGATAGTGTGTGTAGTGGTGAGAAAAAGAAAGATGTCAGTGAGGCTTGTTTCAGACATGGGGTTGAGGACAAAAGTGACCATTTTAGTGAAAGTGGAGAAGAAACTTCTGGAAAGGCAGTGACTGAACAGATGGATGCTCACGAGGAAGAGACTGAAACTCAAAGAAGTGAAAGAGACCAGGCAAATGTGGTAGACAAAGAGAAAGCTGATTCTGATCAAGACCAGAAAAATTCTGATGATTCCAGCAAGAGAAATGAAACAATGGCAGAGAACACAGATGGTACCCAGAAAACTGCAAATGATGAAGAAAGGAAGGAGGAGGAGACAAGTTTCGATGATAAAATCACAGATGTGAAAAAGGGTGAGGGAATCTCTGTCACTGGTGTCAAGTGTAACACTGTCGCTCCCGCACCTTCTTCTTCCACTACTGTGTGTAACACGTTGGTTGGCGATGACAACACCTATGGCAGTATTCTGGGGCGAATGGCTGCCAGCAGCTTTGAGTTGCTTCACCATGTCGTTGTGGCAGGTTGTCTGCTCATTTGGCTATAGCATGAAGCTGTCATGTCACCTGTTGCATGCTTTTCTCCCTGTGCCCCTCGCCAGCATGTAATCTCTCCCACTCTTTTCCTCTCTTTTTCTTCTTCATGTTTAGTGGGTGTGTTTTTCCATGACTGTTTAGCAGTACCTGTTGTGATCTGTGTATAGTCCTGGTTTCGATAAGAAGAAAACTGCTTTAAAAAATATTCTTTGTAATAGTCAGTCATGCTAGCAAGCCTAAAGAATCCCTAAAGCTGCTAGAATTCTACCTTTCTTGTTCTTTTTGCTAGAAAATTATTGTATCTGCTCATGGTCATGGTGTGCGCAGAACTTAGGAAGATGTGTGTTTTACCCCATGTGAAGGGCTAGCCAGGATTGACAGGGTTCCTTGCTACCCACAGTGGGATCTCGTGTAGCAATGACCAGTCTCTCATTGCGGGACGTGCACCTCTTGGTCACACCACTGCATCTGTCTCTTGACACTTTGCTGCTAGGGTTTGTGTTCTGGTGAACATGCAAACCGCTGTACATATACTGAGAATGGCTATAGAAATCTTTTGCCTGTGTTGTACTTATAATGCTAATGAATAGATCAAATGTATGTGTGTTGCAGTGAAAAAAACTGAATGATTGTGTGCAGCAAACCAGAACAATACAGGATTTGTTTTACTCCCAGAATTAATTGCTGTACATTTAAAGCTACTTTTTATTTCTTCTTTTAAAAAAATCTTTGGATCATGTTGGCTGGGTTTATTGTTGTATACATTTTTGCTATTAGGTGGTTCAGGCAGGGTTGTTAACTCCCTTGACTTTTGCCTGGCATCGCTTAAGTCCCTTGGCTGTTTTTACTTCCGGTGTGTACTTTCTTCACAATGGAAGGTGGTGACAATAAATTTGCAAAGTTTACATAAAGGCATTTTTGAAGGTCCTTAGTCAAAATGTGTCTGGTAACAAGCAGTAACTTGTTGCTTGTGCTATAGGATGGCAAAAAACTTTTTTTTTCTCCACGAACTCGTGATCTTCTGGTTAGCCGAAAAGCGATGTAAAGACACTTTTTTTTTCATTTCCATCACCTTTCCACTGTAATTTTTGCAAATGCAACAATAATAGCATTTTTACAGCTTCGCAATTCTACGTTCAACTTCCATTGTTGCAACACCTCCTCAGAAATTGGCCCAGAAGTGACGCTGTGACCTCTCACGACTTCTTGCGCAAAAGATTACTAAGGGCATTCATAGTGCAAACCAGCTTCACTGAACTGCCCAATAGAATGTTCATGTTTTAGCCTGTCTTTTTTTCTTTAGATGTTCTTTCGGTGTGCGAAATAAGTTGTTTATGTTTAGAATCTGGCAAGATAGACTGTGTTGATTTCTTCTGGTTACTGTTGTTATGTATTGTTGTTGTGGCATTTCTGTGCATCGTTAAACTTTTTTTTTTTTATTAACTTAGCTTGTACACTGCAGCTGATTTTCATTGTTGTTGTTTTTTGTTAATTATTTTTTCTTTGGGTCTACTGTGATCTCTCTTTGTCAATGATTTATAATTTAGCACAAGGTCAGTTGTGTGTGTGTGTGTACTTATGTATGTGTGTGTGTTTTGGAAGCCTTTTATGAATTCTGTGATAGTGAATGCTAAAATACATGATCCATTTATATTGGAAAATACCTCTTATTGAAATTGTTTCTCAGACCATCACTTGATAACTTATAAGAAGTAATATTTCGGCAGTTTCCATAACACAGCTGTCTGGCAATGGCTATCACACTGTATTTTGTAGGGATGGAAAAGGGGAAAAAAAGAGAAAAAACACACAACTTGTCAGCAAGTAAACAAATCTAATTCAGGATGTGGCAACGTATTGTGATCAGAAGTTTGGGTGTATTAATGATGTTTTAAAAATACCTTGTAGTACCAGCAGCATAAGACTGTAAAGCTTACTGTGAGTGTAAGAAGACGATGATGACCTTTTTGTTTCCTGCTTGTGACATATGTAGAACATTTTGGAAAAAATGGCCACTGATGACTGTTTTGTTATTTCCTGTGGTATACAATATCTTTATGCTTATTCTTCAGTTTCACTGTCTCTCTCCCTTGTTTATGGAGAAAAGATTGCATCCTTCACAGAATCAGTAAGAAGAAATTGTGTAACAGCTTCCATTTCTGTGTGCCTCCAGTTTCATATTTTCCTTTCAAGCCAGTGTACTATGCTGGTGAGAACATGATGATTACATGATATGAGAAGGCTGCTGAATAGTGGTACTAGTATTATCAATCCAGATACAGAATCAGTATTGAAAACTGTACTGCTATGTTGACCATGAAGAATATTGGTTATAGTGTTTTTTTGTTTTATTTTTGTTTGCTTTCTCTTTGTGTTTACTGTGGCCCTGGGCATTACGTGTGTTTGCATTTTCTGTGGAGCAGAAGAGGTGGAGGAGGAAGACGGTGGAAAGAGAAGGGGGCAGAAAATGGAGAGAATGACACCACAGCAGCACCACCAGAAAATGGGGCTGCCACCACCAGCGAAGGTGGGTCTGTCTTTCATTCTCAGGTCAACTTTGAAAAATCTGTTGAAAGTGGGAAATTTTGGGATGATTGATTTTGAATGCATGCTACAAGATGGCCATGAAAAAAAGATGTCTCTCAAATGGAAGAAAAAATATAGTCTCAACTTCCATTGTTATCCATTGTCTCCATTGCTCTCCCTTTTGTGCCA
This sequence comes from Alviniconcha marisindica, assembly GCA_018857735.1. Lineage (NCBI taxonomy): Eukaryota > Metazoa > Mollusca > Gastropoda > Provannidae > Alviniconcha > Alviniconcha marisindica. Next base: position 272,258 of record JABMCL010002105.1, on the reverse strand, counting down.
GAGGGTGCTGTGCCTCCTGCTGTTATGCCCCTTTGGGCGGGGATAGCTCAGTGGTTAGAGCTCTGGACTCGTGATTGAAAGGTCGCAGGTTCGAATCCCTGCAGGAGCGGCGGGAGAATTTTCTTCTCCAGGGTCGACTTTCTGTGCTGACTCTTATTTCGGTATCCGTTCCACCCCTGTGTTACCGCAGTAGCACGTAAAAGATCCCAGTCATTCTGCCAAAAGTGCAGGTGGCAGGTTACAGCTAAACACGCATACACCTTAGTATGTGGCTTTGCATGAAGTGACATGGAGCATGGTTGTATGGTGTACACAGAACTTGCGCCGAGATGGCAGCAGTTTCATGTGGCACCAGCCATGCCAGCGCTGTAACTACACCACTTCGGTAGATATTCAAAAAAGCGTGCTATAAAAAGCTAGTCACTCATGTAGAATTACATGCGAGCGCAGTGAGTTTGCTCAAGAGAGCGGAAAATAGCACTATATAAGCAATCATCAATCAATCAATCAATCTTTGCCAGTATTTTATTATCAATAATATTTTTGAAAAATTAAATATAAAACAATCTGTGAAGCAAGGTTGTTTTGTTGTTTTGTTTTCTTACTTTATAAATCTTGTAACCACTGTGCTAGACAGTAACAATTTATTTGCTGCTGTCTGACGACCATGTGCTGTACACACTTTTTAGCAGTAAGATTTACAAAGTAATATTTACAATACAAGTAAGTGGCCTTGACTGAAGTGTGGTATGTATGCAGCTGCCCCTCCAGCTGGGGTAGACAGCAGTGATGCAGCACACAAGGAGCAAGCCTCAGCCAATGGAGACCCCTCAGCTGACAGCACTGCTGATGCCAAGACAGAGGCTGCTGGCACTGAAGCAGATGGCAGCGACTCCAAGACAGATGCTGATGAGGCCAAGACAGATGCTGGTGATGCCGAGACAGACCAGGCAGGAAGCCAAAAAGAATCAACAGATGGTGAGATATCGGCTTGTTCAGTTGTAATTTATAGCTTACAGTTTACTTGGAAGATTTGAGACAGTGATTGATCAGTATCAGATATTTAATGCCCAGGAACCATGACTGCAGGATTTAAGTTGAGCAAGACCAGTGAGCACAGCTTTACGTCGCTAGTGCTAAACTGCCAGTGATCTTTCTAAGAGTAAGACCAGTTACCCTCCCTCTTCATGGATTGCCACACCTGTGTAAAGTCATGTTTCAAACTCATTATTTCTACACAGTATTGTAAAACCACTTTTTATGTTTTCGGCACAGGAATCAGCATAGCTGGTCATTTAAGTTCACTTTACCAAAGCAGTTGTTGCATCTCATTCTTCCTCAGCAGATGCAGCCAAAACAGAAAATGGTGCATCGGAAGCAGAAAGTACACAAGGCTCTACAACAACCGCAGAATCCAAAGAGCAGTCCAAAGAAGCAGCATCAGAAGTGGCTGCCAAAGCAGTGAGTGAGGAGGGCCCAGCAAAAGGGGCAGCAGAAGATGAAGCAGCGGAGCGGAAGAGTGAGAAATCAGAGGAACCAGCAGAAGAGAGCACCAGCGTCAAGGAGAGACTGGAGGAGAGAGAGGAAGCAGAGGGCAGCAGCAACCAGCCCATCGCTTCCATCTCCGTCAGTCAGAAAGCGGCTGAGGGTGGTGCCCGCTCCGAAGCACCCAAGCCCAGTCGCTTGGATTTGACGCACCCGGACATCCCCGAGCACTTGCACACGCTGCCTGTCGATGGAGGCTCACTCACGCAGCGCCTTGAGAGGGCGCTGGGGTCTGTGGCGCCACTGCTGCGGGAAGTCTTTGTGGACTTTGCTCCCTTCCTCTCCAAGACTCTCATCGGGTCACATGGGCAGGAGCTGCTGATTGGGGGTGAGTGCACCTTTTGTTTATTGGTTGATGTGGTTCGTTCTTGTGAGAAGTGTTGAAGGGACCATTATCGGAATGAATAAAATGAATGAACTTGATTTCACGAGGGCAGTGGAGTAAACACAGTTTTTTTTACATCCAGCCCTTGCCCATGAGGGACTAATTCTGAGACAGAATTAGGATTAGAGCGCTTTTGTAGAATTAATATCACCAAGGGGAAATGGGTTTATAATAATAATGTTCTCTTTTATGTGCTATTTCTCAAAATTGGAGCACATAGCCCATTATAAAGCAAAAACCAAAACGCAGTCAGAACAAACTTCTATGAGCACACAGCACACCCCCCACCCTTTGTACCTTGTTCAACGGTCATGTTGTTGCTAACATTTCAGATGGTTGGCAGTGTTGTTGGGGTGTTTTCAGGTCTGGTGACGCTGAAGCAGAGCACATCAGTGGTGGAGCTGGTGATGCTGCTGTGTTCCCAGGAATGGCAGAACTCCCTGCAGAAGCATGCTGGCCTGGCCTTCATTGAACTGGTTAATGAGGGCAGGTAGGAACAACCGTTTCCTCCTTCCTTCCGCTTTCCCTTTTTTTTCTCCGTCTTGATGAGCTGGCAGGTTTTTCTTTTTCTTTCTGCTGCTTGAACTGGTGATGTAAGGGCCTGATATCATTATATGTGCATGTGTGTGTGTATGTGATGTGTGTGTATGTGAGCATATTAGGGAGGTTGGGGGGGGGGGGGGGGTGAGGGCATGGATGTGGATGTGTGCATGCTTGTATGCTGTTGCAAATCTTATTTCGAAAAGATATCCAATTTCACATGACTTTTTTAAAATTTAATTAACATATATATATATGTAGAGTTTCTGCCTGCACATCTGAAACAAAATTTTGATTAAGTTGATTCTGTTACTGCAGGGATTGCACCATTTGTGTTGATAACTTAGTTTGGGTTGCCCGGCTCCATTCTAACATGGCATTTTGGATGAGATCAAGTCATCAGTCTGGTTTTCAAAGGCTTGTGGCACAATTTACAAAACTGTGATTTTCACATAACTCACATAATACAACAGATACCTGAAAAGTAAAACAAAATGAGCAGTAAAATATGTATCAGTCTGAAGATAACACTGAATAAAAACTAGCTGGTTTGGATTGAAGTGTGAATGGCATAATTTTGCTGTTTATCTTTCCATCTTGTGTTAGTGATTCTAGACATGAAAATGTTTTTATGAAAACTGAGTGAACGGGGAAGAAGAAATAAGGTCTTAGAATTGTTTGCTTGCTGTGATGTACACAAGCTCAAACAGTTGTGTTATAATTTCAGACTGTTGGCCCATGCATCAAGGGACCATGTTGTGTAATGTTACACAAGTTCAGACAATCATGTTATAATTTCAGACTGTTGGCCCATGCATCAAGGGACCATGTTGTGTAATGTTACACAAGTTCAGACAATCATGTTATAATTTCAGACTGTTGGCCCATGCATCAAGGGACCATGTTGTGTAATGTTACACAAGCTCAGACAATCATGTTATAATTTTATACTGTTGGCCCATGCCACAAGAGACCATATTGTATAATGTTACCCAAGCTCAAACAGTCACGTTATAATTTCAGACTGTTGGCCCATGCTACAAGAGACCATATTGTGCGAGTGGCCAATGAGGCAGAATTCATTCTGAACAGAATGCGTGCTGAGGATGTACAGAAACATGCTGACTTTGAGGTATGCACACTGTCTGTCTGTCTGCTTTTTGCACACTTCCTGTCTTCCTGTTTGCCTCTGTTCTTGTATGTCTTCCTTAGTTCCTGTTTGACCTCCCTGGTTATTAGCTACCAAGGATCTGACATGACTGTGATAGTCATGGTCAGTAACATATAAGTACTATATTGACTGTAACCATCTCAGGATGCATTTTGGTACTCATACATTTTCTGGCTTCACAAAAACTTAGATACTGAGATTTGGTTTAAATCCTGTGTGAGACATTTCAGACTTTGCACAGTAATAACTTCAACAGGGCTTTACCTGTTCATGCTATTTCTTTGGTGACTGGCCCACCATTTTCTATTTTCCGAGTTGTACAAGACTTAGAAGTTACAACAGAGAGTGGTATTTAGTGTTAGTCATCCGAGCCTTTAGCCTTGTCTCAGCCTTAACTAATGCTGCCACTTGTTTGAGTGTGGAGGACAGAGGGGGCTGTGCAGTTAGTCACCTCATCAGGTTGACTTCACTTGATGTCTTGGGCTGGGTGGAGAACACCAAGTTACTTACTTAGGTCTTCGTTGTTGTTTCAGTCGCTGTCAGCACAGTTGATGTTAGAGAGACGGGAAGAGGAGAAGCTGTGTGATCACCTGATCAAATCGGCCAAGCGACGGGATCACTCGGTGGCCTACAAACTGAAAGAGAAGGTCATCAACATCCTGACCAACAAGCATGGTGCATGGGGTCAGTGTTCAAAGAGGTGAGTGCTTCTCTGTTCAAATGCTTGTCTACATCCAGACTCCAGAGACAGCAATGTATCTCGACAGTGACCAGTTGAACAAATCAGTTCACCAGTGACTGACATGTGCATCTATAAAAGACGGTGCTTTTTTTTTCTCATTGCATAACGTTTACCAGAACATTGGATCTACAAATGTTCCAGCTGAGCAGGAGCTGGTTTGAGGGAACCAAGGAATGGGAAAGGCAGTCAAACTGATTCTGGCATCTTTCTGTGAGAAAGGCAGTCAAACTGATTCTGGCATCTTTCTGTCTGAAAACTTAAGAAGACATTGTTGAGAATGGTGAGCAGACAAGGCAGATTCCAAGATCAAGCTTCTTATTTTGGGAAACCATGGAAACACAGGTGGCTCTGTCATGAAAGACCAGTCAGGATGGGGCTTCACTGTAAAACAAGATGCAACTGCCATCCTTAAAGTCTCAGTGCCCAGTTTAACAGTGGAAATGGAAGAAGTGGCATATGCTGCCCTGTTGCATTGCCCTATGAAGCAAGAGCTGGACTGCACATGCAACTGTTCTCTTGCTACAGGTGGTGGGAGGAGGGGGCGACACTAAGCCCTCATTCACTCCATGAGGGACATAGTCTGCGTGTTTAAAGACAGATTTTAACCTTACAGTTTCTGAACTGGAAAAACTGAAAAGTGTCGCATCCTAGAAAATTGCAATCATTTCATGTTCATCCATGTGATGGCCTCACTGATAGAAGAGGTGGTGTTCCTGTTTGTGAGGCTGATGATAGATAAATCATTGATTTGAAAACCTGATCAACCATGATGCTTATGTGCCTGGGTGATATGGAGGCAGATGAGCAAGTAGCAGGAGCAGGATGGGGTTGGAGGGTAGAGGAAGGAGGAGATTATTGACCCGCCGCAAGTTGCTTTTATCTGTGCATGCCACACACTGGTTGGGACTGGGGTGAGATAGCACCATCTACTGTCTGCCAACAGACCCATGCTGGCTGCCTTTACAATGTCTTCTGTGATGTTGATTAGGGATTCCTTAACGTAGCCCCGCACTTTCACTGCAGATGATTATGGAGTGCAGATGACTAAGTTAGGAGAGGGTCAAAAGCTTCATGCTAAGTCAGTACCGGGAGGGTCAGTACTAGTTTCATTTGATATATTTCCAGCACTGAAAATGAGTTCTGGAAGTTGGATGTATGGGAAGATGACTCCAGGAGACGGAGACGACTGGTGCGAAATCACCTTGGAACCACACATCCCCAGGCGACATTGAAAGCTGCCATTGAACATGGTACTGTGTGTGTGTGTGTGTGTGTGTGTGTGTGTGTGTGTGTGTGTGTGTGTGTGTGTGTGTGTGTGTGATCATGCCCACAACTGAACAGTGTGATGGGTGACTCCATTTTAAATCACAGTGTACCCATAGCCTCTTTGACTCCTAAAAATCTGTGATTAATGATGTTTCCTGAAATTGTGTTTTCTGGGGTTGTGGTAGGAGTTGTGGCACAATGTGATGCTCAGCCTGCACAATTTGTCAATGTGCGAATACCCTTGGTGCATGATTTGTGTGCTGTGCACATTAGACTGTGTGATCTTTTATTTAGTAATGGCCATGACATTCAGAGTTTATAGAAAACAGAATTGGTCATGCACATGGAAGGACTGTTGGGAGTGTCCACAATGAGAAAAGGTCAGAGAGATAGGCAAGGCATGAGTCAGAGAAGAGGTTGTGACAGATAGTTGACAGTTTGTAGTGTATTCTGTCTTGGATCAGTAACTAATGAAGAGCTTGAAGGAGAGGTTGCACATAATCACATTTGTGTGCTTTGAAAACCAGATCCCCTGCAGAGTTCTGAACTCTGTGTAGTCTACTGAGAAAATCAAGTGGGCAGCCAGATAGAAGAGAGTTACAGTAGCCTAACTTCGAGAGAACAATACAGGTCCCATGATCTGTGATGGCCCATACTTATACGCTCAACACTGGAACATTCACACTCAGCTACACAATCCTTACATTATGGGCCTGTGTTGTGTAACAAATCAAGCATCAAATCCTTTCAGTGTGAGTCATCTGAGCATTTGTGCTCTCAGTTGTAACAGCGGTAATACTTGTCATTGTCTTTATTTTCACTCAGGTGCAACAGAGGACGCAATCAACCAGGCACGGGAAGCTTTCCATGCCCACTTGACGAACGTACGCAAGGTACAGAAGGAAACAACTGACTATACTGATGAAGAACTCATGATGGAAGAGAAAGACATGGAACCAGAATTCTCTGGTAAGGCTTTTATTTTGCTTCTGTTAATCAGAAATTAAAACTTAGTGATTCTTTTCTTTCTGTTAAATATTTTTAGATTTTTTTAGTCAAGAACTTTAACTCCTAGATGGCACACATAGACTTTTAGAATGAAGTTAGAAATTTTCAGGTACTTGATCTCCTTAGAAAGTAATTCAAAAGTCCAGAGAGGATGGTGTGCATTGGTGCTTTTGTCTTTTTGTCTCTTTGCTGTACCAGCCACAACAGCAGAGAAATTTGTCTCATGACACAATAAAGTATTCAGTATCATCTGTATTGTTTTAGAGGTGGTTTTGTTGTTGTTTTGGTGCCTCCCTGGCAGCTTGAACAGTCTCACTACTGATGTCATGTTTGCCCCAAGCAACCAAGATCTGACTGTGAAACCCCCCTCTTTCAAAAGAAGTGACAGTTCAGTTTTTACATACACATCCAGTGATTGATGGGACCTCAGAAATGCCAGCATCTATGCAAAAATGAGTGTGCCCATTGTACCAAGAGATGTGACCTTTAATCCTGTGAAAGAACATTCCAGTCTTTTAGTTCTACAGTCTTGACATCCAGTAGCTTAGCAATTTGCGCAAAAAGCAACAACCAAAAACTGCTTGATTATTAAATAACTCTGGATGGGTTATTAAATAACTTTTAATGAGGGTGGTTGGAATTGATAAGATCATTGCTTTTAGCTACATGTTAGGTTGCATCTTTTGGTAATGTAAAGTCAAAGTAATGAAGCACTGCTGGCATGAGATATTCACTGTCAGCTGTATTTCCACCAAGCTGTCTGTCCAGAAAGTCACCAACACCAAGCCCCCTCCTTATATGTTGATAACACAAGGATGTTGTACTTAGCAAATTAAGTAGTCGGGTAAAACCACAATGGGTCAATGTCAAAATTACAGTCACTACTGTACAGTTTCCATTATGCTTAAGGCTACAATATCCAGTGTGTGTGACATAAACTAAGCTTAGTTTTAGAGGCCAGTATAGTCACTGATGGTTGATCTGCATAAAACAGCTGTCTTGACCAAACATTAAAATTGGTAAGAAAAATTTAAAAATGAAATGCATCACTGTCACAAATTTTCAGCAATGGAAAAAGGACTAAAGGGCAAATGAGGTCAAAGGTGAAAAACTATAAGCTAAATCAAGGGTGGTAACTGCTACAGGCCAATCACCCCTGAGCTCAAACAAGCGTATTATAGGCACACACATGTCCCCATGGCAACCCTGTCAGCGCACAAGAAGTACAGGTTACAGAAGAGCTGTGTCATCACTTCCCTGAAAACGCTGGGGGAAAGGATGGCATTGCTGATGGTGTAACCTGTGCATTGTGTGCTGGCAGTGTGGCCGGTGGGGATTATGGGAGACTGCTGCTTGGTCAGCAAAGTGTGCACTGTAGCAGTTGCGGCCCTTGCCACCACTAATTGAAGTAAACAGTTATCTGTACAAAAACAAAACAAAATATATACAAACAGGAAAATGAAATTTAAAGTCAAACCTGGTGCATTCAGTGAATATCTTCACTTTTCACTGAGGTGTACTGTGCCAGTTGCCCACTTTCTGTCACAGAATTTTCAGTTTTGACAACTAAGAGTGATTGTAAACAGTGTTTACCACCAAGAGCATGTTACTTTCTTGTCAGACAATATTAATCATTTGGATAGAAAGAAGGAGAAAAAATGCTTGTCTGCAATAAAAGTATGATATCAAATGATATATAATATAAACCAGGAGTAATGTAAAAATAAAACTATAAAAATATAAAATCTTACACAAGGATGACTGCTAGTATTCTAAATACAGATCCAAACACATTGAAAGCAAAAGCTAGTTTGATATGACAATACAAAACAGCAGGACTGAAACATGGCAGAAACAGTAGTCACCTGCCAGCACCTGCATCTAAGTTTTCATCAAAGTTACAAATCAATTACGTAACAATCATTGCTGTGGATATCACTTATCCACACACTCACATGTACATCCCCTCCCCTCTCCTGGGTAAACCCTGATCTCAGTTAAACTGCGGTTGGTTTTCTTTCTTTCTAAGTAATGTATTATGAGAGTATTAATGCTGCAAGCTTAATTATGCTCCTTGTATTCATCATGTTGTTAAATAAACGAAAGAGGTTGTGGCTGAGTGCTGGGTTTAGCTACAGGACAGCAGCTGGCATTGTGCCCTTGGTTTTTCAGGCCCTGTGGCCCTGTCTACAACCTGCAAGCTGATCGCACCTGGCATTGCTGTGAAGGGAACCATGTCCATCACCAAGTCGGAACTCTACTTTGAAATGGATGACGAGGATGCAGAAAACAGAAAGATCGACTCCAATGTAAGTCTGCATTTTATTCCCACATGCATGCAATTTTGAGTTTGCCCTGTTCTTCCTTTTTCAGCGTACAGTGCAATATACTAAACCTGAACATAAATAACTTCAAAGACTGACTAGCATGTGCTGCCACCAATTGTACCTTTTTATGATTATGTGATAATATATGTTACAGGAAAGACAATTTCCAGTGTCTAACTTTTTTTTTTTTTAGGTCAAAAGGAAAATGGGATCCTTGAATACTTTAGCATGCACAACAAATATGCATACATAAGGACTTGGTTCTCACATGCACATTAGCAGCAGACCAGCGTGAAGAAAACAATGCATTCCCAGTTGTTACACTTGAAAGGTGAGGGTAAAAAAATCAACAACAACAAAACTACTCAACACAAAAGTGTGTGAAATGTCTGTTTATGTCTTGAGGCTGCTTCAGAATGCTAGCATACCTGTGTTGCTGAGAGTACCTTGAATGGAAGGTACTGGGGAAGCATCCTCTTTGAGGATGTGATTTTGCTGGTGTTGATGTACCTTGCTGTTCGACTGTCATGTGTTCTTACAGGACTTCTGCAGTGTCTGTGGTACTGCACCTATACATTTCAGTGTTTGTGCAGATTTTAGTGATGTAGGTCTTGGTGAATGAGGACTAATAAACTGCTTTGAATGTTTTCTTTGGATGTTCATGAAGGCCACAATATGGTTATGACTGACCTTATTTGTTCTTGGGTCCTTATTTTGTCCACTGTTGTTGATTACATCAAGCACAAGTTTACTTGCAGCTGTGCACATTATGGTACGAACAGATGACAGTCTTTTTTCTTTTTTTTAATATTTAAAAAAAGGAAGAGGAACGGCTATAAACATGTCTTGTCAGTTTTTCTTGGCGCACTTGTGTGGAATGCAGGGAGCTGGTGATCACTGCACATACCAAGGCTGTGCAGTTTTCTTCTGAGTTTGCTTAAGACACGTCCATGTCAATCTCCGACAGGAGAATGAGGTGTTTTTTTTGTTGTAATTGTGGTCTTTGTATTCCTGTTTGATTTCACGATACACTTGTGGGATGTAAAAAATAATAAATGTTTTAGCATTAGTAGTATCAGTGCTAACTGTTGGCTAGGTGAGGTGGTGAAACTCCAGGATTGAAAATGCCAGGAGGTGAATTGAAGCATTATTTGAGCGTCTGCCCATCAGTCAGTTACCAGTTGTGTTCACTGGGACAGTAAGGCAGGGGTGTAAGTTGTATTGGCCAAAGCAGCTTGCATCAGTGAAAGTGACCCCGTATTTTTCATTTACGTCTTGTCTAAAAACACCCCTGTTCGAAAAGTAAACGGAAATCGTTCTGTGTTCAGTTTAGTGTACACACTTTGTTCCTGAAGCTTTGGGAGCTGTATGTGCTTTTACTGGGTGGCTGTGTGAACTGACCGTGTGCTGTAAATGTGGATTGCCTGTGGATGTGTTTGATGAAATGACTGCTGTGGCTGGACGGGGCTGAGTGTACACAGGGACTGACTGTGGGTGTGATAGTGCCGTGGTGGGGGGGGGGGGGGGGGGGGGTTGTTCGTTTTTGTCATAATGTAACATTGTACAGCGCCTCGTGCAGTTTCTAACAGGATGCGTCCTGATTCAGTAACTGTTATTTATTCCATAGGACAAACTTTAGAGATAAGGTGAAACAGGCATTATGTGTGTTCTGGAAAATAATAAGATCATGAACATCAGCTTCAGTTCCTGGGTACTTATAAACTGCATTGCTGTTACCTTCCCGTGGAAGACTGCATATGTGCATATAGAGCCGAGCGACTTGAGTGGTGCTCAGTAAAGCCTGTTCGGATTCAGCTTCCACACGACAGACTACGTGTCTCACACACTGTGCGTCTGCTGTTGAGCGCAGTAGCGGTGTGCGACGTTGAAGGGTTTGACCGGCAGTGTCCCGAGCAAGGACGGACTGAGGCAGGGACACGAGGCAGGAACATGAGGCAGAAACACTGGGGCTGATCGCACGGGGAACAGGGCCGCGTCAGCTGAGACACTTTTCTGACTGCAATGATGGATGAGGATGATGCCTGGGAAATCTATTTTGGGTTGGGACTGCTTGACGGGGCCGCTGACCACGCTTACTGTCATAGCCGTGCCGGTGTTAACCGGGCCCCTTCCCTAATAAACCGTACGATTTCCGTGGACGTAAAGCGCCGTTGAATCAAAGCCCGGCCCGGCCCGTCGTTGAATCAAAGCCCTGCCCGGCCCGTCGTTGAATCAAAGCCATGACGTGTAGGACGAGGAACACCTGCAAAGCTACACCTGTGAGACGGCTGAAGCTGGGCCGTGTCATCCCGACCTTCCCACTGGGCCCACGGCACTCCTGCCGGCACGGGCAACAGGAGCCGGTGATTGGCGAAAAGCCACACATGACTGACTGGACCCGTTTCTCGCCGATCCGCGCTGGGAAGTGTGAAGCCCGCTACACGGCAACCCGTTCCACTCTCTTCTTCACTCACATTAGTCTGATCCAGTCATTTTTTATTTATTTTTTTAAATATGCCATGTTTATTCTCTACCCCCCCCCCCCCCCCCCCCCACACCACACGACCCACTTTCACGGCTCTCGCGCGCGGGCGCGCACTTCGCTTCCCCTCCCACCCTCCCCGCCTCTCCTCTGAATATGTAGTTGTATTTGATGTCGGGGGGGCAACCTGTGGATTTTGTGAAAGAAGCTAATATTATTACAGACGTAGTTTAAAGGTGGGTATCTTCCTCAATGTATGAGGTAGATGATTGATTGTGGCCCTAATAAATCAGAGCGCGGATTGCCATGATGTGTTTTAACGTTGCCTTGACTTTTAGCAAGCCCATGGCCGGGAGGCCTACACCGCTCTATATCTGCCGTTTATCGACGGCGTCATCATCCAGTCTTTTTTTTCTTTTTCCCCCCACTCCACTGCCGGTGGAAACAGCCACAAGCCTGCCGCCTTTCTGTTCCCAGGGAGGTCAGTCACCCACAAGTGGGGGCCATTCAGATTTAATCTCTTCCCGCATTGCATAGGTTAGTAAGCTAGGGCATATATGCATGCTTACGTCTTTGGGTGATCTGTCCTCCCACAAGAAACTGGTTTCTTTGGGGGGGTGGGGAGAGGGGGGGGGGGGGAGAGGGGGGGGGTGGCGGAGGGGGTATGGATGTCACCTGTCATCGTTAACATCAGTTTTTGGCCGGCATACCGAAAAGACTGCTGGTGTAAAAGCGCAGTCCCCACCGCCGCTTCTCTCCGAGTTCAGGAGCTGTGTGAGAGTCGAGGTGGCCGTCCTGGGCTGTCCGTCCTAACGAGCCTTCTGGTTTCCGTGGACGTAAAGCTATATTGAAACATGCTCACACATTGGTCTCAGCTTGTCCCTAACATGTCAACCGACATCCGAGGACATTAAGCAACACGACAGCAGCAACCGCTTGTCTTCAGAGCTAGGAGCTGTGTGAAAGTGGAGGTGGCCTTCCTGGGCTCCCCGTCCCTAACAGTCTTTGTGGTGTCTGTGGACGTGAAGCAGCATTGAACCCCTTGCCTCGCCCAGACCTTTGTCGGTGTTGGCCAGTCGTTGTAGCAGTGTGCACCCTTTCTCCAGTATCGCAGATAGAACATTGTTGGCTAGGCTGCTACAGCGTCATTGCAGACTGCCGTGCTGCCGGCTCGTTCTTACTGCCCCTGGCCTCCGCCTGGCTCTCACACAGTCAGCTAGCCATGGCCGCCACGGCAAAGGCCGGATGACGCTCATGGCTCCTAGACTCACACGGAAGTTACTTTCACTACGACACAGAGACAGTCAGTGCTGTCACTGTTCATATTACACACTACGACACAGGGACAGTCAGTGCTGTCACTGTTCATATTACACACTACGACATAGAGACAGTCAGTGCTGTCACTGTTCATATTACACAAACACCACATCATATCGATTTCCTCCTCCGCATAACCTGCATGAGGCGAAGCCGGAGGTCGGCGCTTGCATGGTTGACAAAGAGGCAGTGGGCAGGTTGGTCCGGCCTGGTTGTCCACGAACACGAGCAGAAAGGAAGTGGGTGGTTTGGCTCGGTCGGACTCACACGCAAGCGACCCTCCAGTAGCGTAGAGCCGCTACAACGCTGTCTGTAACACTTGTTCAGCGTGGCAGTGCCGTGGGGCGGACACCAGAAGATTTTGTCATCAGTTCCACTTCGCACCTGCACGTGTTGATTCCTTTGCTTCTCATAGTTCAGGAGCTGTGTGAGAGTCGAGGTGGCCGTCCTGAGCTGTCCGTCCTAACGAGCCTTCTGGTTTCCGTGGACGTAAAGAATTATTGAACCGTGCTTCGGCATTGGCACAACTTGTCCCTAATATGTCAACTGACATCTGAGGACATTAAGCAACACTTCATCATCCTTTGCTTCTGTCTTCTATATGTATATATATTATAATGAACACACACTTTCCTCTAACTACTGGAATTTTTCAATGTGTTCCTTCCGGTTGTTGTTGTTGTTGGGGGGGTAGTTTAGTTTTGTTTTTTTGTTGTGTTTTTTTTGTTGGGTTTTGGGTTTGTTTGTTTTTGATGTTGTTGTTTGTTTGTTTTTTTTGTTTTTTTTTTTTTGGGGAGTCTCTCTCCAACAATATGTTCTTGGAAGGGAACGAGACCACAGGCGGGATACACACGTTTTCCTCTTACCGGCAAGGCAAAGAAATGGTGAAAACAAATCTGTACTTGTCTTCTCCTGTTTTTCGTTCGTTTCTTTGTTTTGTTTGTTTGTTTGTATGCTTTACCAGTGTCTGAATTATAATTATGTAGTACAAAACATTATGTGCAATAAAAATGTAGCACAGATTCCATCCGATTTCTGAAAGGACACCATTAAATGGTTTAGAACCCAAGCCAAACCTTTCACTGATCCCCACCCACCCACTCACCCACTTTTTTCTTTCTTTTCTAAGTGAGCTTTGCTGTCGCTTGAAGATTGATTTGAAAAACAAAAACAAAACAAAAACTCAAGACAAATTAATGTGTCGTCTTATTGGCGTATGAGCCACAAAGGAGCCTTGTGCATGTTGAATTTATTTGAAACTAACTGACTTTTATGGCCGATGCGTATGGAGTCGATGTCACTGAGCTTTCTAGCTCAGTGGTCGATGTGCACCCAGCTCTACATGTAGCCTCGATGGCCAGCTGTGCAGTGTCTTGACACCGTGTGGTGGCGCTGTCCTCGGGCAGCAAGCGCTGTGCCCGCCTCCCCTCGCTCTTCCGCAGCTGGCCCCGCTCTTGTCTACTTCTTTTGGAGGGAGGGGCATTTGGCGTGCGTTCGTTCGTAGTTCAGGAGCTGTGTGAGAGTCGAGGTGGCCGTCCTGGGCTGTCCGTCCTAACGAGCCTTCTGGTTTCCGTGGACTTAAAGCTATGTTGAACCATGCTTCGGCATTGGTCTCAGCTTGTCCCTAATATGTCTACATTAAGCAACATTACCTACCTTGGCGTGCGTTCGTTCCTTCTTTTTGTTTAATGTCCTCAGATGCTGAAGAGCGTATTAGGGACAGTCTATAAAGTAAGCTTGTCTTGGATATAAAACAGAGAGAGCCGGTTTGGCCTAGCGGTAAGGCGTTAGGCTGGTAAGCGGAAGGACCTCGGTTCGATACCGCTTCGGCTCTCCTTTCTCTTCAAAAATTGTGGTTAATGAAACATTAAAATGGCTCTCATCGCTGCCCATCTTAATGCAGAAGTCATTCTGGTGGTGACAGTGTAGCGATAGGTATATAATCTCCCTCTTCACCCACCTCCATACCCCC